>JACVBY030000645.1:600000-825000 GCA_017589505.3 Metroxylon sagu | reverse complement strand
GATGGAAACGCCTTCCCAGCTTCCATAAAATATACCGCAAAATATGCATGATTATTTAATAGTCATGGAAGATTGAGCATGACAACAGTTCTCAAGGGGTTTGACTTTTAATTACGGCAGAAGATTAATCAATTTTGATGATCCCTCTTCCTTCAATTCTAGCCTTCTTTGCAAGTTACTCCATCAAAGTAGGACACACAAAGTCCTCCTGAGTACCCTCAAGATGGTTAATTCTTCTATTCATGTATATGCCAGAACTATCACCAATCCCTACATTCATAGCATCAAACTCTCTGAATTTATCCCTTCAAACCATTGTTGATTTAAGCTTTCTCAAGTTGTGATTGCAACATTACCATCTTCCCTCTTTCTGGGCTCTATTTTCTTTGGTTTATTGCTGCCTCTTGGTCGAGTCACCGGCTATTACAAGCTTTTCCCTTGACATTATAGTTGCCATGCACTAGTGGAGCATCACTAATGCTCGGAAGACTAAAGGTTTAATCTTATTTCTTAATCTTTAATTTATTTTTCTTTCTTTCTTTGTAGTGCTATTAATCGAGGCTGAAGGCTGGATGACCCACAAGGACCAAGGCTAGAATCTTCATCCCTTCCTTAATCTCTCTCTCTCTCTCTCTCCCTCCTTGCAACAAAAGGCCTCCCTTATTTTTTGAATAGGGGAGGGCCTCCTCTCTAGTTTGCCGTGGGTGGTGCTGCAACCAAGGCCATCCATCAACATAGTAATATCTTGAATTAACAGTGGCTCATCGGTAGCAAATAAGAGAAATCCTCTTTTAAATTATATCATGCATTTAAAGAAAATGATAAGATCTTTCTTGGCTGCTCATATAGTAAGAGAAAGCAACTAGATGGTTGATTAGACCATATCCTCGCTGCATATGGATGAAAATTCAGGTGATCTAATTCTTTTATAACTAAACTATTTGCTCACAGATGATGTATTTACTTCTGTGCCTTGAACTTAAGAGAGGCTTTACTTTGTAATCTGCAAACCCCAAAAAAAGTACATTTGTTAATCCTTTAATAGGGCTATGTTGTATGTGTAATTAGCTATCGATTACTTTATTGCAGCAATTGTAAACTCTTGAATGTTCATCATTTGAGAGATATCTTGGAAAGATAATGCACCAAACTTATATTCATTATATGTTGTTATTGCTTCTCCACGTATCCTTCTGAACAATATTTTTCCTTAGATGCAAGTAAAAGATTTGGGACAGGGAATAAAAAAAAGAAAAGGTAAAGATGAAGAGAAGCCTTCGTCTTTAATGCGCCAAGTCTACTTTTTCTTGTTTTTAAGATATATATACACACACATATACATATTAAAAATCTTAATTAGATTCTAAATAGAGGAAACAAAAACCCAAATCTCCTAGGTGTCAATGTTTAGCTCGGTTCGATCGAACAATTAATCGGTTCTATTTTTAACTAGAGGATCTAATTTAAATTGGACCATCTTTGATTATTTCAATAATCATAACTTCTTGATCAAGTTAATCCAACATTAAGGTGGGCTAGTATAACTCAAAGTACCATTAAGTCCAACATTTGGAACCAAATCCAAAGCAAACTCAAATCATATCACATCCCTTTTCAAATGATAATGAACATGCTACAAAAACAATAACAAAGCTTTAATTTGAAAATAGTTAAGATTGGTTTCGGTTATATAAATCTATTTTCTTCATTATTTGGATCAGGGTGATGAACATGCTAATTGTTTGAATTATTTTTTAGTAGAACTGACATAATGAAAACTATTTTTAGCCCAACTAATCAAAGCTTAAGAAATATATTAAGAATCATTATTATTCTTCATTTAAAATTTTTAAAATAAAATCATAGAAATTAAGATGAAAATATAGTTGATACTATTACTTTTATTTTTTATTTTTAGAAATTATCTATTATCTCAAAATAAAGAAAATAAAAATATTTTTATTTTTTATTTTTTTAAAAAACAAAAATATATGTTTTTTTAACCACCAATACCTCCTCCAACCCCGGTTTCCAATCGGGTCTTATCGGGTCGGATCCGGGTCATCCAAAACTCCTCTCCTTGAAGAACCCTAGGGTTTATGGGGACTATTATATGATGGGCAGTGAAGATATTGCCTCCCGGTCCAATCGTCCTCCTTGCGTTCTCGCCCAGGTATGAACTCATCTCGGTACTGATCATTCATTGTTTCTGGGTCCGTCCTAGAGTCCTGGAGATCTAAAAGTTTCCGGCTTTCGATTCTTTTTCTCATTCTTTGGCAAAGTTTAAGTTTTGATGGCTCTTACCCTGATCCGCGATTTTCCCCTTTTTTTTTGGTAATTTTTGCTCACATTCTTCTTCTATTGTGAGTTCATTATGTTTCCGCTAATTTTTTATCCGCTATAACGTTTTTTTGGTTGTTTGCTGCTTGGAAATGTTAGAAATTAGGGTTTCTTAGTGTATGTTCATGTTTTTCTTTTTGGTTAATTTTATTTTTCTTTTTTCTTGCACACTGATCAACGTATTGAACTATTGGGTGCGGTTTTTATACACTTAGTCTTGTTTCCTAACACCATATATTGTTGTCTTCGGCGATTATACAATTAAAGTTGGTTTTTTGATCTCGGTAAGCGAACAATGTACATGGTTTCTCGATAACATTTTGTCAAAAACTGGGTTTGATTCGTTTTTGGCGTTTTACAATAATTATCAACATTTTGGTACCATTGAAGTAACAAATTAGGGATTTTTAGTCGACCTTCCTTGATGTTTCTATTATTTATAGCTTTATTTTTTTTTTTCCTTTTCTGGTTTCCGCACTAATTCATGTATCAGCTCTGCATTTTATTCTCTTAGATGTATCAGCTCTGCATTTTATTCTCTTAGATGTATCAGCTCTGCATTCTAGTAACATATGCTCCTGATTCTTTTTGCTCTAGAAAAAGAAATTGTTTGTTAACTGTATTTCTTTTTTTGCCAGCATTAGAGACGGTTATATATGACACCTTCTCACATGAAATTCATTCTTAACCTTTATCAGATGGGCTATTAAAGAATTTTCTATTTTTTGATTAGTAATTTTGATTTTATGCAATTCTTATAATGGACAAAATTGAATATTGAAAGAGAACAATTGTGCAGTGGAATGTGAATTTCAAGGGAAAAAAAAACTGATTGAAATTGTTGAAGAAGTATTTTTCATCATCCTCTTGTAATTTTGATGGGAAGGTTTTGGTTCTCTTACTTTCAGGCTATTTTCTTGTATACACAATCAAATTCACCAACAAGATGCAGAACGAAGAGGGTGTGATGATGGATCTCTACATTCCGAGAAAATGGTATATTTTGATGGGATCACTGTCTCATAGCATAACTTTTAGTGGTTATTTTGTTTTTCAGTTTGTTTAACTTCATATATTACCTGCCTCTTATTGGTGCTTAAATCTTGAACATTTGTTCATGTAGTTCGGCAACAAATAGGCTTATCAATGCGAAGGATCATGCATCGGTCCAGATTAACATTGGACATTTGGATGAGAGTGGGGTGTACACTGGCCAGTTTACCACTTTTGCACTATGTGGTTTCATTCGTGCTCAGGTCTGTATCCTTTACCTGTAAAGTTTTTTGTTCTTTCTTTTTTTAAAAAAACTATTTTAGTCAGGAATGCTGCCTCTTTTGAAGCTTGCAGAGTTGCATTTTGTTAATTTAACTTTACTTGATAGTTTTGTTACATTGTTTGAAATCTCTAATTCGATGAAAGATGATGGATGGCTTTGAAGGCATTTTTTCTATACTGGAAAGGTTTATCTAATAGACTTAGATCATATTATGTTTGCTTGGTCATTTGTAAATATGAAGATATTGCCTAAATTGTGAAAGCCATAACTAAAAATTTTGATGTGAAGTCAACACATCACCTTGAAACATAATATGTGCACTTTTGTTCTCACTGTTGATATTGCTGAATTTGTTGATTTTTTACCCCTTAATTTAGTAATTTGTGTTTTTATCTTTCCAAATTTCTGACTTCACCTGAAACCCTGTAAATCTTGTTATAGTTTGTCAACATTTGATTTGTTCTTGCTGTGATGTTGGGAATATATCTGTTATGGATGTAATAAAATAGTGATAAATGATGGGAATATACCTGTTATCAGAGTATCTAAGAAGGAGGCATTGGTAAGCAGCTATGCATGCTCTCAGCATGTGTGAGATTTAATGCCTCTTTGAGTTTGGAAAAAAGAGCTAACAGAGACAAGGATCAAGTGTTTTCATTAAAGTAGCTACATCCTTTGTTCTCATGGATTCTGTCTCTGCACAATCAGAAATGCTGATAAATACATTTAACACCAATTATCCCCTTGAAGATGGAAGAAATAAATGATGATGAACAGGAAATCTTGTCAGGATTTGAGACATTACTAGTTTACCCAAATTTTTATGCAAGTATTCCCAAGATGGTTCATATCAAGGTATGTTGAATTGTCCCGAACAGCTCAGTTCGAGGTGTACCGAACTGAACTAGTGGGAAGTCAGTTCGATTCATTATTTCAAAATGGTACAGGGCTCATACTACCCCGAAACAATACCGAAATGATACAATACGCCCTATACAGGACCGTACTGGGCAGGTACTGAACTGGTACAAATTTCTGGTTCAGTGATTCTTGGTTCATATATATGTTAAAGAAAACATAAGAGCTAAAGGAAACCATTTATTACTGTCTAGGTAAAGCCCCATTAATAATTAATAATGGTTAACATATTTTGTGGTTAATCAGGCTTGTACAATTAGGCTTCTTTTGGATGAGCACAAATGGTAGGTGTAGGGTCCAATCTGCTTTGCTGTTCCTAATAGCAAGACACTCTTCCAACCTTTAGTTAAGATTTGACATGGTCAAAGCCTCTCATGAATAATGGTAATCCAAGATGTTACTACATATATTTCACCTTTAACCCTAAAACCCCCTCAAAAGAAAATGGTGATATCGCAAATAGGACTTGCTTCCTGAAGTGATTTATTACAGTCAAAATTTCTTGTGTGCAAGAGATTCAATTTACAAGTTCGTGTTCAAGCCAGAAAAGATTTTGTTTTTCTTGTCTAATATGTTGCCCCTCTAAAAAGCTTCTCTTTTTCTGTAAAGTTCTGCATTCTACCATGATGTGATCATGTTAACCCAATGGAGAAAATGTTGAAGGACAAGTGGTAGTAAGATTCTCTGAAAGCAATAGACTAGGATGTTGTTGATATTCTTAAAACTGTGGTTTTTTGTGAAAACTTGTGCTATTATGCTTGTTGGATTGCATAATTGCAAGGCAAATGCTTGAGTTAGGGCCATTGTTGGATTTTTGAGAGATGGGATAGGTTTGACATGCACTTTGGATTGACAGTGACTGATGATTTCTGCTTCTTTTTAGTTTTTAAGTAGTATAGTTCTCATTCATATCTTCCTCAATTAGTGTATGGTAGAAGATTAAATAGTGGCTACTTGAATTTTCTAAGTTTGGCTTTTAATACTTGGCTTGTTTACAAAATCTTGTATAGTATTGCCAACCTTATTGACAAGAACAATGAAGTCTTGCTCTGTTTCTCCTTTTCTTGGGGATCATTGATCTCATATTTTAAGATAAACCAACTTAAGTCTTGCTCATGCTTTAGTAATCCATTCTGTCAGGTTTATCTCACATCGAGGTTATCATCCTAGTTGTAATAGTAATAAACATTGAAAATAGACACGGGATAAACTAGCATCTATTTACTCATATTTTTTTTGGATTAATAGTTTTCTTACAAACATTTTTAAGTAATAAGGCCCTAATTGCTACTTTCTGGATATTTTGGAAATCAAAATGAAATGTATCAGAAACAGTAATTGAAAAAGGAAACATATATGATGGCATTTCTATGAAACAAGCCAAATGCCCAAGATGGAGAGTTGAGGAGTTAGACGGGAAGACATGTCATTTGTTCAGATTCTTTGAGACCTCATGATGGTTTATGGAAAATGGAAGCTCATGCAAACAAGGAAAATTTGCAGCTCTACTCAACTCAGTTGCTTAATGACTTCCATCTCTCTTCTGTACCTTTCTTTGCTTTGCTTAATGACTTCCCTCATTCTGTCCTCTTTTTTTTTTCACATGGTAGTTCTTGCCTCTAATCCTACTCATATGCTTTTGAACACTTCCTCTCACATTTCACCTTATAGTTTAGTCCTAATCAGATATTACCGCCCTCTTATTGATTGAATGCATTGCTTGCAATGTTATTTTGTCTTATAATTTACTTGATTGCAATATAAAATAAAATGTATTATTTAATTAATCTTACATGTGAAGAGTTGTAATAAACACTAGTAAATCAACATGTGTGGTTTTTTTAAAATTAGAATGCCTGAAGAGAGTGCAATATCAGTGTTGCATAATTGCCAATATTTTGTAAGAATGGTAATTAAATAGTTATAATGACCTTTATAACAGTCTTGATCTATCTTCCATTTTTAACATTTATAATGGCACCAAAAATGAAAGCCATGATTGTCCCTTGGTTGTCATGGCAAGCAGTATAATGGTCCATCACGACTGTCTGAAACTGTGCTTACCTGTAACTTATAAAGGCATCTTTTCATTTTCTTTTTACTGGTGTACCAGTGTTCATTCCTCATGAAGTTGGTTCTTGCAATTAGCAGAGGCCAACTGAGTGTAGCCGACATTTTGCAGTAGTTCACTCGATTAAATTTGCTACATGTTCTGAACGATCTGTATATGTTTTAACTCATGGATTTGTTGCTTTGGGTTCCCGGACTTGAATTTGTACGTTTATGTGAATCTTGCATTGTCTTCTTTTCTTCAGGGAGATGCTGACAGTGCTCTAGATAGACTCTGGCAGAAAAAGAAGGTTGAAGTTAGGCAGCAATAGACGTTATTGTTTTCAGTCATCGTAGTCTAGTTATCTTTCCTTCGTTAAGGAAACGATTTTGTTTTACTTTGGTGCTTTTTAGTTAAAGCTACTGGCATGCGACGAGCTCTAAATCTCATTTTATATGTTGATAATTCCTACAACTATTGATTGCTATTGTTGGATCTTCTTAACCCCTTACAACTATCAATTCCTTTCAATCTTGAAATTGGTGTGGCGATTATTTCCGTTTCAGGTTGTAAGTCCCGTATGCATGTGATACTGAGCTTATTTCAATCTCGGTATCGCATTTTGAGAAACAGAGTTTATGCACTCTTTTATTGTTTTATCCACCATGCATCACTTGTGAGGCAGCTGAAAAGAAAACCTATCTTGTGGGAAAACAATTATTATAACCAAGTCTAAGCGTTGTTTGGATAATAAAGGGCTTGCCGTTCAAGTGATTATTTATTTTGGTTGTCAAAGACTCTTGTAATTGATGTTCTTTTCTACCTCTGATTTATGCCTGTGCACTTGATAATAGCTACAAGACCCAGTGTTAAAGCAGGCATACATTCGTTTTAATTGTATATTGGGCTGGCTAGGTTTATACTTGGAGCAAATAGTAAATTGCTGGGAAATTTGAGCTCGCTTTGATGGGATAATTATAGACTCACAACTGAACATAATTATACGCTTACAATTAAACATCAGGCTCTTGGAACTGTCTATAATCTAATCATCAATTAGATGGATAATGGTAATAAAAAATATGTATCAAAGATTTCTAGGCATGATTCCCTACATATTCATCATGAGGTGGAGAAAAATAAGTTTCATTCTTTGTGGAATTTATTTAGATCAACTGACCATTATAAATCTTATCATAAGTAACAAAGCGACCCATCCTAGAATATTTTGATGGAATAGGTAAATAATTGTGTTGAATGAATTCTATTGAATATTAAATAAATATATGCTGATATATATATATATATATATATAAGGCTGCAATCTAAGCTTCATGTTTTATATTTGGAGATTCATAATGCTTCTACAATCTGGTGCTTATTTACTTCTTCTGACATGCAAAATAATTTGCAACAATCTTTGGAACATGTTAATGGTTGATAATCTAATTACAGGAAATTTATCAAGTTGATGGTGGAATAAATACATCTTTGGAGAAAATTCTATCGAACAAACATTGAAAATATAGACTTGGTATCTCAATAACGTTTTCATTTCCAACTTTTTCCTTTAGGCTTCTGCTGAGTCCCTTTAACAAGCTAAGCCCTAAACCAAATTTGGGATGCTTATTGCAGACTGTTAGTTGCTTCCATTAATTTAAAAGCAAAAAAATGGATCTTTCATTGAATGCTTAATCCTCAGCAATCTCAACTATTCTACCTGATTTATTTTGAAGTATAAGATTCTTCAGTAGCTGAAACAGTCAATTACTAGCTAAAATAAGAGGATCTGTCATCTAGCACTTACAAATGGAAAGATAGAATCTTAAAGTCAAGCAGCTAAAAACACCCAATCGAATATCAATCTTCAGAACCTTTTTATACATAACATAAATTTTTTAGCTCAAGTTTCCACCGGTGGTGATTACATTGATTGGATTCACTCGGGCTCCTATGTGTATACCTGAGACTTTTGTCCAGAAGTCTCTACTAAGAAAGAGAAGCATGAAAGATTCAAAGTGCAGTGCGTGTTTACAGCTCTATGTATGACTCCAAGGCCCCAGGAACATCACTCTTCTTATGGGGTCTTCGAAGCTTGACTGCCCATAAGTTTTGTTAGTGTTTGGAGGATCACTTCCCTTCTGAATCAGATCTCCTATTAAAGAGATCGGAACAGAAATATAAGCCTTCATCAGATTATCTTCAATCACCTGCTTCATCTCTATGCCCCGGGTGCCCTCGCCCGGTGTCTGTGGTTGTTGCATTGATCTGATACTAAATTAATCAATGCAATGTAGCTCAGAAGGATTGGTGAAGTTGAATATTTATAGGCAAAGCTCTGCAAGTGGAGGATGTGAACTAGGCCCACTGATGTGGCGACACATCATCTAGGAGGAAGGTTATCATGTCCTCATTATTCTCTAAGGATAAGATATACCTACCATTGTCTGAGGGTGATGGCAGAACAATGGCAGAACAGAATAGTTGCCAGTGGTCCCATTTTTCTTTGTTCGTTTGTCTCCTTTCTCCATCATCAAGCATGCCTTCACGGGCTGGTTAGTGGCACAAGAAGATAATGACAGTGAGTGCCTTCCATTATTCCTTATTGGGGAAACTTATTGGGCAATTCTCTACATATACCAAAATTCACATAGGGAAAAATGACCTTTATTGCAACTACCAAGGATCAAGCCATTTTTTCTTGCATCTATTCAGAGACCTTTTTTTTTTTTTTTCCTCCAGAGTAATATTCAGATACAGTTATAATATTCCGGTAAGCAATCAATTCTACCAGCCAGCCATAAGATCATGATTTACTTTTTATATTGCATGATCAAGGACTAGAGCAATCATTTTGTGCTCTTTCCTTTCGTTTTTTTTCCTACATACAACACCACTTGTTTTCTTGTGTTATATTTACCTCATAATGCAGATAAGTTTCCTGTGTAAAACTAGACACCCATCTTGTTGGCTCCCATCTTGCGCTCGTCTTTCAGATCTGTTACTGCACACCATTGTTTTCTTGTAATAGATACTTAATAGTTGCAATAATTTTCCTTCATAAAACAGAATATCCCACACTTCAGCATTTCAAGCCTTTTGCAGTGCACAATTCCATCTTTAATTCTGGATATCATGTTTACAGATATTATTCAATTTGAATCCTAGCTTTCACAAAAACGTCAAGTCAAATAAGCTGTCTAGGTAGAAACGTTCTTTTCTGTCGGCAAAACAAAGTCTATGAAACATGTGATAAGATTAGAATTGATGCTTGCTCTTAAGAATAAAAATATTATCAGATTATAAGGAAATATTCTTTGGGGCTGTGGAAAAAGCCAGGGTAAGAGGTGGAGAGAACAAATGAATAGTTGAAAAATGCTTGAAATTGTTCCATGATTCCCTTATTCTTGTGACAGTGACAGCTGTGACTATTGTAACATATTTAATTCATTCACTACAAGGGTTTTTCCAATCAGTTTTGTCCCTTCTGCTCAAGCAGGCCCTAGCATCTAAATTTAACTAGCTGAGACTCTTGTTGGATATCTTTAGTTAGTAAGGGTTAGACAGGTTTACCCTACCGTTAGTGTCACATGGCTAGTCTTGTACCATATTATCACCCTAACCTATGAGGTGATGACAGTTCCCTACAAATGTTTGTAGGGGTTGTCACGACAATTTCACCTCATCGATCGAAAAAAAAGAACGGTGCAAGCTAATGAGTATACACTGAAATAACAATTGCATCATGTATGCCCAGAGGAACAGCTGTTGGTTAAATCCATAACAATAACCTTAACCACTAGGTTTGGTCCCAGTTATTTAGGGCCAGCTTTCATTTCACAGTTTGATATGCTTTTCAGTTACAACCAACAGCCTAACATCAGCCACTGGCCTTGTTCATCCAGTCTTGGGTGGTGCTAGTTGTGAAATCCCTAGCCTAAAAATTAGATACAGGTTCAACCTGGGAGAAGGCCACCTGCTTGTCTAGCTCATGAAAATGAAACAGATATTTCTTAAAGCAATTTTGACAACACAGAATATCAACATTCAGTATAAATGCTTCGAAGAAGAATGCATGGTCAGAACAGTACTAGGTCATGGTCAGAACAGTAATAGGTTAACAAATTATATTCTCATTAGCATTTTTTTCTTCCAAACATTATCAGGGAATTGGCATCACATCAGTCTGATAGACGTACCTGCATTTAAAATAAGGCATATTTTATTCTGGAATATACTTTACCATCTTGTAAATTCATAAGATCACTAATGCGCTGCTTCAGTTTTCAGTAGCTGGCCTAATTGCGCCCAAACTTCTCAACAAGATTTTTCTCAATTTGCATTCTCTTTTTCATCAGCAAGGTGTACTTGGATAGAAGCTCTTTGTCTCCAGCAGGGATTACAAGCTTTGCACCGAGAGATGTTTTATCTAACTTGTCCTCGTACATGCATGAGATTGGAACAAAAACACTTTCTTTATTGCACAACCACCCATGAGCTGCCCTCAGGGCAGCACCCAGTGAAGCAGAATCTGTTGCAAAAGGCACAGGATAATCCATCATGCTCTGAGTGGATGCAAAATTACTCAATCCAGTGTCATATATAGAAAACAAAAAAGCTGAAATATCAATATTTATCCAATGCTATTTTTTTTTCCGGTCTTAATAATAAACCAGATGGTCCACTGTTTTGATGGTATCATCCATTTAGTGGATGATGCATGGTTTCAGAAAATGACAACAAAACCAAAACTGTCGTTGTCATAGATGGTAGCAAATAGAAATGATTTGAACTAGAAGTGTACTCAAAGTGAAGAACTTAGCATGATTAGTTTTGGAAGAATATTGTATGATAGACGAAATATATATGTAGTGGATGAGATAGGCAATTGTATAAGATTTTAAAGATTTTTTTCTTTTTAACAAATAAAAAGTGACTATTACAAAATGAGTAGACTGATGTTTCCTAACAGAAGTCAGCTTGCCCTTTATTCTCTTTTACGTATCTTCTATTAGCAGAGGAGCATGATTAAAGGTTTGTAGTCAGAGTCAGATTGACACCAAACTGTTAGCCTTGTATCATGGGAACCACAAATCTAATAGATAACATCTGCACTTGTGTCATAGACTTGTGGTATCAGATTTCTTTACATGACGTACATCGGTTACAGTATAATATGTCATCAAGTATGACCATCAGATGACTGCTTAAAAGATTTAAAAACTAATTGATCTGAATGCACGAATAAGCTACTCAGCCATACACATCTCAGGTTTCATCATTTTCTATCAACAGTCCAATAATTATTAATTTCTCTGTGCCATGAGTATGGTAAGTATAAATGACAACTCAATCGACTAAAGGAACATGTTAGCTATAGAAACACTGAAACAGCTGAAACAAAATTTTTAGTGCATCACATTTAAGCAGGATCAGCTCTTCTACATACCAGGTCTTTGGACTGTATATACTGGACAACCAAAAATATTTGCGATTGATTTAAGAATGTATTCATTTGATGATGCTCCACCAGTTGCTATTATCCGTTTGGGAGTTGGCATACCAATCTTTTCTGCATGACCTCGCATTGAGAGAAACTGGCCTTCTATGATGGCACGCACCTAAATAAATTGTAGTTGTCAGGCCTTTAACACCTCCAGTCAACTAACAGGATTTCATATTATGCTGACCTCAGAAGGAGGATCAAACTCTTGCACCTCATGCTCTTTTATTTCATCTAGTGAGTCACAACTGAAGCTATCAAGAACATATCGGTGGCACCCAACTGCATACATTTGTTGTTCTTATGTCAGAAATAATATTAACTATTGCATTTGAACAGCCATGCGGACACTAAAATAATAACAATAATGCAAAGAAAGGGGTGCTATTTGTTAAATACCTGGCAGGGGAGGCAAAATTTCATGCTCTTTGTAGAAGAATCCTAACTTTCCACCTATCACATAAAAGAAAAGAATAAGCACAACAATATGCAGGGAAAAAAAAAAAAAGAGAGAATTTTTCAAAGGAATAGAGGCCTGAAGCTAGTGTTCTACGAATGATGAATAGCAATAACCTTAAACATAAACATGAAGTCACATCAATAGATGAGAAAAACATAATAAAAAAACATAGATGAAAAGAACAAATTATGAAGACACAGAGGAGTCTGACATAATGACTTGATGAGTTTACTTAACAGCTAGCATCTTCCCAAAAACTATATGAAATCAAAAAATGGTAAGCTAAAGCATGGGAAAGTATGATGTTTTAAATTCATGATAATGAAAGGACAGAGAACTTACAAAGAATAAGAAGGAACCAAACAACAAAGATTGTTTTATTACTTGGCAGAGCCACAAAAAAGTTGATCTATCACCTTATGCAGTATATTCTAAGCCTCCCAATTCATAACGCATTTCATGCTTTGAACATGACAAAAGAGAGTTTCTAGGTTCATTGCCTTGAGAAATCCATTGAATGTGTGAATACATAAAAAAGATGATATCAAAGAATTTAGCTTTAACAATGGCATGTACCATTTAGAGGAGATGTTTTTTCTAGATACTTGTTGAAAACATCCCAAGAGCGCTCTGCATATTGATTGCGCACATCTATGACCATATTGCAAACTAGAGTTAGTGAAGGGGTCACTGGCAGAAATTACTTGATTAAAATCAACAAAATAATCATGGTTACCTTCTCGAGTTAGAGAACCATTTTTGTAGACCAACATTATCATACAACAATTTGGATCAACAGGATTAGGGAATACATGTCCTTCCAGGCTTGGTTGAGGCTCACTAGCTATCCCAAAGACCTAAACAACCATGAGCAGATAGCATGCACTAAAGATTAAAATAACCAGTTTTTATATATTGCAACTTACTGCGTTGCAACTTACTGTATCACTGGTTCCAAGACTGATTGCCAAGTCACCAGGAGAATTGAGAGCCAAACCTGTGCATGATTACACAACAATGAGTTGTTAACATTGATATACTAATTTAACCAAAAGTTCCCTTTTTATTTTCCTTAATTTACAATAATTTAAAAGAAATACTGCTGATAACATCAAATATGGTAATATACATTAGGAAATGCTTGGATCATGTGATTAACTGAGAATAGAAAGAAATATCATGTTTAGGGATCGCTCCATTATTAAGAAAACATGTGGCTGGATTGCCATAGATGCCATTATCCAACAATTGACACCCTTGTGACAAAATACAAACCCTACATTCAAGATTCTCAAGAAGAAAAGTTCATCGCAAAGATGCATATCTCTTTTAGTGTCACATGTTGTCCTGTGGATATGAGGCAGTCTTCTCGAAGTTATTGAAAGATATCATGACAAAACTTCTTTATAGCTCACCTACGTATACTAATGAACGACCAGCTTTTTTGTAACTTCCAAGATTTAAGAGTTTATAGAGTTGAAGAGTAGAAAAAAAAGATGATCAATAACCTGCCAAACTGTTAGGATTATCCCCAGACCATTGAATAATTAGACAGCTCTCTTTAAACTGGAATCTGCAAGGGTTTAATGCAATTAAGACCCATTAATCACATGATCAGATATCATCATTATTTTTGAGTCTCATTAGATTTAGACTACGCATAAATATCACACATACCACAGAGAAGGGTACCAGAAACTACATTTAAAGCAAAACTTCAGGTGCCACAGAGAAGGGTACCAGAAACTACATTTAAAGCAAAACTTCAGGTGATAATACTATGTGATGGCACTACTTCATGGTAAGATCTTACAACCTCAGTGTTGGACAGCTATCATTTTGCATTTAGAAGGACGGCAAAACTGATTCAATGTAAAACTTCAGCCGAAAATACCATGTGATGGCACTGCTTCATGGTGACATCTTACAACCGGGTGTTGGACAGCTATCATTTCGCATTTGGAAGGAAGGTAAAACTGATTCAGTATTCATATAAAACGCTGAGCATCTAAATGACAAAAGTTGAGTCATATACAAGATCAAAATTCACCAGGAGGTGATGAATATTATATACCAAGTTATTAAAACAGAAAAAATATCAATGTTTAGGAGAGAAATTTGAAGGACCAACTTTTGCTGACTACAACAAACTCAAGAAGATTTCATTACAGGAGAAATAAGGATTTCATTACCTTTCAACAGCTATTTTTGACTTGTTTGACTATTTATGAAAGATTCATCACAACCACTTTTAATGATTAGTCAGGTTTCTTTACTTGCACTTGGTTCTTGCTCATTAGTGTATTGCATAAGGATTATCTTTCTTTGAGAAAACGGGAGTAGGAGAGGTGATTTAAGCACTGTACTATCATTTTGCACAGGCTAGGCTCTTTTATGTAGCCATAAGATTTAGCGCATAGTGATAGACTTCTCCACAGTTCTTCCCACCTTCCCTTGAAAAAGAGAATAAGATTTATAATACTAAAAAATATAGCATGATGGTACTTTGATAGTGTGTGACATGGACTCGGGCTTGTGTGTTGGTTACAGAAGCATGTCTAAGTGTCAGTTCCTTTTAATATCTAAGAATTTCTTCTTACATAGCCATGTTTGAGTGTCATAACTATGTCTGTTTTGAAGTGTAGGGTGCAAGTACTTTAGGCTAAAACAAAGGATCTGGGTAAACACGGCTTTGGTAGAGAAATATCAATACATCCAGGGTCTAGACCACTTCTTCCTAATGGAATGGTAATCCTCTTCAACCATAGTAAATGGCCACACATGTGGGAATGTTGATGGAATAACATCTGCAATGTTACTCTAAAGTGATTATCAAAGGGATTCTTGTTCATTGTAATAATGGATCATCTCAAACAAATTATGTGAAATGGGAAAAAAAAAGGACAACTAACAATTTCAAAATTCAATACAACCAGTACAAGGACCTTGATATTAAGATATCAGGAAACTCTTGGGCAACATTCAGCATCCTCTCAAACAGTCTCCTTTTGGTAATTCTCTCAAACACTCTCTTTGATACTTGTAAGAAAGCTAAATTTTTGTGTTGCATTCTTTAGGTGCATGCCAGGGGGTTAAAAAAAAAAGAAAAATGCCTAGCCTCTATCACGCAGAAATCAAATCCAACAATCTTTACTGAGAATTTTAAATGCCTACCATCCTTTGAAGCATAACAGAAAATGGACAAAATCATTTTGGACGGAAACTGCCATCAGTTTGTCAATAGAAGCAGAAGCAGAACGAACATAACAATCACAATTAAATAATCATCTCAATCCTCAGAACTTCTACAATACTATATATACAGGTGACTAGTTACATACTTAGCAAAACAATTATGACAAGCAAATGACTAACCTCTCAACAAAATAAGGAGCTATCAGACCAGCAACAGCATGAGCTGGTGCCAATTCCCCAAGTTTTTCATCTAAACCTGGTGCTGTTGCCTACCAAATAACATGCCAATAAGCAAAACTGGAAGTTGTGACCACCCATAACTATTAACCTGAAGTAGTGGTAGACAAACCTCCAACGCAATCTTAGACCAGATGCGTCGTTTAATATCCATCAGGTTCATCCCTGCTCCATCAGTTTCATCAATGCTAGCATGGCCTCCAATAAAAAGAGAGGCCATGAAAGAACTAACAAGCGAGATCCTCTCAGTATCACTGTAAACTTCTGGTTGTGTTTCAAATATCTTCCGAATCTGAGGTCCCGGATATCTCTCATGAGCACGGGATCCAGTGAGTTTTGATAACTCGAATGCACCACCCACAGCTTTTTCTATCTCTCTGCACTGTGATGTGGTGCTACAATCCATCCATATTGGTGAGTCCTTTATAGAGAAAGCATCGCCAAGCTGAGTTACCAAAGGTTTACTAGGGACCAAAGAGGCCAACATGGCCTTACTGCCCTTCTTCCAGTACACACTTCCGTGTTGCTGTGCACTCCCTGAAATGGCTGCAACTTTTCCATAGTCCACTTTTGCATTCAATTTTTCAAGCAAGAGGTCCAGAGCCTCCACCCACATCAAGGTAGGAGAAACAATCCTACCATTGACCATGGGATCCCTGTAGACTCCATCTTTGGTCTTGTAGTGCGGCAATTCAGAATCAAAATGGACAAATTCTGAAGCAATAATAACAAGGTTGGCATCCAGCACTGTCGCCTTTAGTGACCTACAGAAGTATGCTCTACATTGATCTTAGATAACCAAAAGCTATGCATGACCAACAACAGATAGCCATAATACTTAAGAAAAGTCAAATGTCTTAACAAGTCTACAAATGCACAAAATCCTGGAACCTAGTCAGCAATAGTTTACTTTTTATTATAAACATGTGGAGAAAAAAAAAAAAAAAAATGCTAAATACTGCTAAGTTATTCTTAGTCAATCAAAATGACATAAATATATCAGAAGAGCCATAAACATAAAACATGCTATCTATTACTGAAGCACATGATATAACTCTTGCATGTTATACCTAGGGGGGGGGTCTTATATTCTTAAACGATAGAAAAGATTTCTTGGCACTGATTTCACTAGCTGCTTTTCCAATAGCCATATTAGTACAATGAGCACAAGAAAAATTGGGATCAGCTGGTCTAGGTCAAGTCTGAATTCTGAAAATTTAGGTATCAAAATTCTGACTTTTCTTTCGAACATCATGCACATAAAGCAATAAATGAAAAAAAATCGAAACCAAGCCTGGTACTAAGGTTCAATGAGGGCATCATTCCATCACAGCAGACCCCCACCAAAACCACTACTGATCATTATAACGGGTGTTGTTCGCCCCATCCTGTGTGAGTTGCAGTAATTTAACAGCGTTAAAATGGACGATATCGGAAAATAACAGCATTAGCGTCCAAATCAATGTTAAAGCTATATAGTCAGGTGTTCCTAACTTTTTTTTTTTTTTGAGGCAAAGTTTTTGGAAAGTTTTGTTTTTGTTAAGAAAACAGTGCTAATGCGAGTTAAAAAAAAAAAAAAAAAAAAAAAAAAAAATCTATCTCTCAAAGACTCAGTATACATATTGTCCCCATTAAGCATGAGATCATCGTGATCGACGACTAAAATACTGAATCTTAACAACGCCAAATTCGTTGTTATCGCGGCCAATTCTTCCACTCTAAAAAAGAGATTGTGAAGAAGGACATACTGGGTAGAGCAATCAAATCCAAGGAAAAGAGAATCCTTGGGAAGAGTATAACCCATCACGATCCGCAACCCCGACTCGGAATCACTGAAAGCTGGGAGATGGGGAGGTGAGTCACAAGCCCACACCTTATAAGAGCCGCAAAAGGTTTTTGTGGCTTTAAAAGCTTATTTCTGAATGGTTTACTGGATGGATAGAGGAGAGTCGCAAGAAAACATAGAACAAGGGCCCAGATAAAGCCGTCGGTGCTTGAATCTAAGCCCTTTATTTATTTATTTATTTATTTTCCATCGCTATCTTGGTGAAGGCCTCACGGATTAAAGCTGTCTCTTAGAACAGCATGATGGTCCTAAATTAATGGCTCCTTTTTCCCCCCCGCCCCACCTCTTCTGAGAGGTTTTGAAGAAAGGGTTGAGGGATGACCCTAATGGATTAAATGATATGTTTTAAATCCATCTTCTGCTATCTTGAACTATGATCTCCCATCAATTTCTTTTAAGTCTATTATGTGAATTATTCTCTGTCTCTCCTAACTGTTTATCTTTTGCACTAAGATATCTCTATTATGTGTCTTAGGTAAGGTTATTCTTTTATCTCTTCTATTTTTTTTTTTTTTTTTTTTTTGCACTAAAATATTCAAATGAGGATTCAAAATTGGCCTATTCATGGATGTAGATTAGACAAAGATAAACCATCTACAGTGAGCTATCTACTTTTTACAAGATTATTTCCTTGTATTGTCTAAGGCTTGAGCTCAGAAAATATGCCAGTTGCCGAGCATGGTGTTGGTTCAAGCATTCTAGCAACTAGGCACTAAAGAGAAAGAGAGAGAGAGGGAAAAAAAACTGCTATCTTGATGTGGTTAGAACACATAAGGGGAGGATGCTGTGGTGTTATGACTCACATATCTTGGATGAATCATTTAGGAGGTGTTTGATAATCTGAATAGATTTACTATGATAATTTTAGATTAGAATTTTATAATAAAATGATCTAATCCTTAATAATCTAAAATCATCATATTTAGTATGATGTATGCTAGTGATTAAAAATTTTCGATGATCCAACATCACTGCATTTGATGCATTATGAAAATTCTATATCATCGATTGTAAAATATCAAACTTTCTTATTCTCGATTAATTAACCTCTTTTTATCTTAAAAAATAATTACTCCTGATATATTTTGCATGCAACCTAATGAACCAACTGATTATTGCCACTATTTATACATTCATATACTAGCTATTGTTGTCTTAAAAAAAAAAAAATGTAAAAGGTTGATGGAGGGTATTAATGAGATAGAAAATAATTATCTTTCTAATTATGACCTTCTATTATAATTTTTTGGATTGAATTTATAAAGTAAGGAATTCAAAATAGTAACAAAAATATTTTAGTGGTCGTCATGTTATATTTGGGAAAGAGTTTAACGGATAAGGTAGTTATATGTTATATGAAAATCATAGTAGGATTTTTAAAAAATATTTAATTAGTAATTAGAAAAAATATGATCTAAGAAAATCATGCCAAATATATTGGTGTTATGTGTCAATACTAATTTTACATGTTTATTGTATTTATATTTTTAGTAAGTGAACCGATGGTCAATGTAAAGAATGCAAAAAAAAAAAAAAAAAATGTTTGTTAGCTTTATTGTCATATATTTTCTTGGTTTTCTTTTTGATAGGAAAATGGAGGGTAATTGATGGGAAAAGAAGATAATGAGATGGTGAACACTATACAAAATCAATACGAAAGTTAAAGATGTTGAAGGAGAAAAGGGAAAATAATAAGAAGACTTGGTTATGAAACAAGACAAAGAATTCAAGTGCTATTGTATTTAGAAATGAAGTTATGATCTCTTTAGTTTACATGCTCTTGAGAGTTCAAGATAAGAATGAATGTGCGTTGCAATAATAATAATAATAAATAAGAAAAAGATTCATATGACAAAAGCAAAAATGATTCTCTAATTATAAAAAAAAAGAGTTTTAATTGAGCAAGTAATAACTAGGCATTGTTCTTGATTACTATCTATTTTACAAAAATGAAAGATCATGTATGTTATATGCTTTAATTGTTTTTCATCCAAGATTAAAGTAAGAAAGAGGTAAAAAAAAAAAAATATAATCTAACCATAGGAGAAAGGTAAGAATATTTTGATAATCTTTAACGTGGGGATAAATTGATGTTTAATATTTCATTGGACCAACATTAGCATTTAGTGTCCATTCATTAGACAGATAACATCTGGCCTATCATATCAAATTATTTTAAGATCTTTATGCTTTTTATCGTATGCGGTGGGTTAGGACCACCAGAGCCATGCTTCATGGAAGACCAACCAGGGAAACGCGGCACCTTCGCGGACGGAATGAAATCGATTGCATCAGCAGTGACGGCATCATCATCGTGGACGGCTAGGATTTATTCCAGCCATCAACTCGTCAAATTCTTACGGCCTTCCGCTCCAATGCCTAGACCAAAGCACGCTGCCCGCTTTCCCTTTCCTGACGACTTCTTTCCAACGGCCGCCACAACCGCCACCGATCGGACCTGAATCCCGCGCCGGAAAGATCCTAGCGGCGGATGGCGACGGTGTTAAACCCGACGAAGCTCGCCTACCATGACGACATGTGGAGTCTCGAATCCATCGCCACTTTTCTCTCCTGCCTCCAGGTCTCGCTGCTAAAAACCTCTTCTAAACACTAATTATTTCGATTCTTTGCCGCTGAGAAAACCTAATTTTGGAATCCGAAGGTGGAGGACGGCCGCCGTGCGGTGATCTTGGATGCCACTATTTTCCACCCCCAGGGCGGGGGGCAGCCGGCCGACACTGGTTACATCACGAACCCTAGCTCTGATTTCAAATTCGTGGTGGAGGACGTGAGATTGAAGGACGGATTGGTGAGAATTCTTGATCGTGATTCTTTGACTGGAATTTTTTTTTTTTTTTTTTTTGGTGCGCTTTTTTGTTCATACGTAATTAATTATATATAATCTAAGTTTGGTTATTTATTTCAATATCAGCTTGAGTGAGGGTCTTGAAATGGATATTTTTATATCATCATCAAATTGTTGGGTTCGAGAAGTTATGAAGAATTGAGGAGGGATAATCTACCATGAAGGCCAATTTTTATTGTTCATTATGACCATAATTATAACCACAAGTACTGGAGGTGAAGAAAGTTTCAGTACTGACTATGATCATAGTCATCAGGGTTATGGTCCTTGTTTACATGTTTGATTTGTGTCGCTAAGTTGTAGATGATTCATCTGAAAGAGTTTTCTCTAATTCCCCTACACAACTAGAGGGAATGTGTTTCCTTATTTTCTAATTTGTAGGATATTAACAAGCCAGCTTATGTGAATGTGATCCATTCGGATGTTCCTTGTAATGCTTCTGTAAAAGAAATAAGGATAGGACATGATGCTGGGTTTCACATGCCCAGTGAAATGGAATTAAACCATGAATAGTTAATTTAAATTGTTTGCTGAGGCATTCAGTAAGCTGCATGTTGAGGTATACTTTTTAACCAAGAACAGCTAAATAGTTGATTAAATGAGTAAGTGGGACTTCATTATATATGCCCTAAATGCAAATAAATTCCTTAATTAATGGAGCTAGCAAGTCTGATGTTGTTACCTAACTAAATTTTCATAATCTAATATAAGAATGGAAGATGCCATTTGTTTTTTCACCTGAATTTGGTCTCATGGTATGCTCTGATCCCTTTCAGATGGTATTTCAGTTATGCGGATGTTATTTTGAATTAATGGTTATACACTTTGCTAGGTTTTCCATTATGGATTTTTTGAAAATGCGCAAGGCGGATGGGAATCCATACTCAAAGAGGGAGAACAAGTCAGCTTGTATGTTGATGCAGAAAGACGTGACCTTAATTCCAGGTCTGTTTTTCTCAGGAAATTGCAACAAGTTATTCCTAAACTAGGTTCTCTCAAAATTAGTAGTTTATGTATTCAGATAAATATAATTTATTCTAAGGAAAAGTTTGCACTATCAGCATCAGCTGAAACGATATGAGATGTTGAAGTGAAATTGATTCTGTGAATGACCTTTTTTGGTTATCCATTTAAAGCACCATTTAATTACTTCTAAATTATATGTTTGATATCTTGATCAAAATGTTGCAACTTTTGTTATATGAAGTTTGATATAAACTCATACTGTGATTAAACATCATCTTTTCTTATTTGAAGTTGGGCTTGTACCTGAGATTATCATGCAATGCATTGTGTCATGAAGGTCACTTCAGAATGTTCCAATGTTTACCCACACAATCCAATACTGTAATATTCTGTACATCTTCCCGCCATGTCATAATGCCAAAGTTTGCTGTGAGTGGAAATAAACAAAAGCACTCTGATTTTGTGAGATGCAATCTCTTCACTTTTTCTCTCTCTTAAACTCTGTCTGGAGCACAATTTGACATGATGACAATTGTGATTGTGCAACATCTGTTATAATGATCTTGGGATAGTGCCCTTTTGTTTTAAAATTGTATGACAGTCTATATAAATGGCCATTATTTGGATGTTTTTGCTATGATGGCATTATATAATGGTCGTAACAGCTTTAATTTAACACTTTCACTATTTCAATAATATGATTGTATTCTTATATTATTATTGTCGTATTATTACTTACTTACAAACTAATACTATATGATTACATGATATTCAAAGGTCCTCGTTTTTCCATTATAAGCTGTTATTTGCCTTTGGAACAGCTGATAATGGCCATTCACTGAGTAGCAATCTGTTATAATGGTGTAATGGCTTGCAACTGTTTAATTTCATGGCTGTTACATGGCTATAATGGCATATTTACAACCATTTAAGGAGATAACTATATTGAATGTGTATCTAATAGAAAAAGAAGTGCATGTGTTACCATCAAGAGAGAAGCTCCCAGATCATCTTATCCATTCATAAACTAGATAAGCGAAAGCCTCATGCACCTGCTGTCTGTCTCTCTCCCCTCATCATTATTCTGAAATTCACCTCCTTTGTTTATCTCATCAACTCTGTTTACAGATGGAGATGAATAGGGGGTATCATATGCATTTTATCTGCACAATTCTGCTCCATATGACTCTGATACTGGACTTAACCTTTTCGATACAGGCTTTTTCCCTTAACTTCCTATCTATTTATGTTGCAGACTTCATTCAGCAGGGCATTTGTTGGATATATGCGTGCGCAATGTAGGCTTTTCTCATTTTGAGCCTGGGAAAGGTCATCATTTTCCTGATGGGTACGACGTTGAAGCCATTTTGGACCCTATTTATCATATACTTCTTTCTCTACTTTTAGTTTCAAACCTTGATGAACGTTGATGGTAAAGTGCTGTTATATTTTCCCTTTTGATAAGGACATGGCTCTGAGTCTACTGCCTATTATCAATTTCATCATCAAGCAGATCTATATAGCCTTGTCTAATATAAAATGTCGATATGTCTATTGCATTTTAATTTTGATATTGTTCCACATGAGATAGTTGGGATTGTGTAAATTTTATTCTTGCAGTTTGTCTCTTGTAATTGTAGGTTGTGCTGGCTGCCAGATTGAACTTGCAAAATTCTCAAAGTTCTCTTAATTTGACATCAAGGAAGAGCCTTGTTGTTCTAAATCTAAGATTTGAAGTTCTATCTATTTTTACTAGTTTCTTATGGGAACTAAAAAGTTTAATACCAGTCCTTAACTGCATTCCCCAAAATCACTGCCGTTGTGTTGCACTATATTTGCTACAAGATTTGCTCCTGTACCCGCCTTACTGTAGCTGAAAGATTTTAAAAAGCTGCTGCAATCAACAAAATTTCTTCTACATTGCTCTGCTGCAATGTCTCAGTGATGTGCTTGGCCTACAAAGCTCGACAGTCTGAGATGTTGTCGCTACTCACTATTTCTTTAATCAGATGCCTAGAATTGTGCCTGGAATGATCACTATTTCTTCTTTCGATACAATAAACATTTTCATAGATTTCTGCCTTTCACTATGCCACTGTTTGATCATGTGACTCCAGATAAACGTGTTACTGTTCAAATGATCCAATGATATCCTCTGTTAGCATTGTCTTGTAGTACATCTGCACAACACCTTATGACAGTTTGAACTTGTGTGTGCCTTGTATTCCATCCTGCTCAGAATATGTATTTGTTATGATGCAATATTAGTAAGGACTTAAATCAACCACTGGAAGGCATTTCATTTGTAATGCATGTGCACTATCTTTGTTCATATTTTTTGAGCAAGCGTCTCATGCTATTCATATTTAATTATTTACTTGTCTGCCATGAAATCAGCATACTACATCAAGAAGCAATAACAGTTGGCTCTTCTTATCTTTAATGTTCTGCTAGTTTTTTGAATTTGTGCTTATCCCATGAAGTTACGACATTTTAGGACTGAGGTCATCTTTTTCTGTAACAAGGATCCTGCAAACTGGGGGATTAAATATCATTTATTCTTTCATTTTTTCAGTCCATTTGTTGAGTATAAAGGCATAATCCCACAAGATCAATTGCAGACTAAACAAAAGGAGTTGGAAATAGAAGCAAATGCATTAATTTCTTCTGGTGGGGAGGTGGGCATCAGATCATGAAAGTAATTGCTTGTTTTGCAACATTGCCTTCTGTTTTTGGCAGTGTTCTCTTTATCACTTTACTTGTTGATGAATATGCCAACAGGTGAAAGCTTGCATTTTACCATACGACAAGGCTTCTAAGTGGTGTGGTGGTGATCTCCCTAGTTATATTTCCAAGGTATGTCTGGCACTTTTTCCATCTTTTGTATTTTCAGTATTACCATTCTCGAAGATAATTTCAGTGTAAATTTCTCTTAAAATCAATTTATGAAGAGTTGGTAGTTATGCAAAATGGGATATCATCATTGTAACACCTTAAATGTGATTCAGCTTGCTTCATGCCTTATATGACTTGCCAAAAAATTCCTTGAGGCTCATAGGTGAGGTTGTATAAACTGATGCAGACCCATCATGTACGGAGGCTCATGTGGGGCATGCACCTCATGTCTCATCTTAGGGCGAAGGCAATGAGGCATAAAGATTGAGATCTAAATATTTCCACTATAATAGAAAGAAGAGGATGTTCTGGTATCTATTTTGGCTTTACAGATGAACTCGTTAACATGACAAATTTAGCTGTTGCTGCATTGTGCATTTACTAACTTCTGCTCCAACTACAAGGAGTAACTGAGCCAAATGGTAGATTCTTGCTTGATTATGCCATACTTGTAACCTTTACCTTATCTGTCCTTTTTAATTTTTCTATATATTTTTTCATTTGAAGGAAAATCCATAAATCTTATGCCTCACAACTTAAGCTTTAGATCTAAGATCTAAGCCTTGTTGAGAATCAAAGTCAACTAACATTGGCTGTGTTGTTATGTACTTCAGATGTGTAACATTAAGTGAGACTTAATAGATGTGATAATTTCCAGTTTAGATCACCCTGGGAAGTGAGAATGCATTGGTGGAGCAAACTTTTTGTGGCATGAATTGGCATTATCATGTGCTATAGAGGAAAATAAGTACTAGAACTAAGCTTACATCAAAAGGCACTTTGTCTCATATTATATCCTTTCGGCAGGATTTTCTGTTATGCACAACAAACAAGGAAATTTGAAGATGTTACTTTCTGATGCATGAGTAAGATATGCAGTCTAAAATGGATAGTAAGATACATAATTTGTATACTTATCACAGATTGGGAAGGTGATTTATTGAGATTCTTGTTTTTTTATGTAAAAAATCTGATTGGACGTGAATGTAGCAAACTGTGAAGCGAAAATAGTTAAGGGAGCAACTTTTTTCTCTCTTATTTTTCTTTTTTCCCCTGTTGTATGTCTATTCTCAAATGTAGTGCTATGCAATATGTACTCTGTTTCATTTGAAGTATCCAGACAAAATGAAACAATGAACTATTTTGGACTAAGGATATGCTCTGAAATATGTCAACTCAGATATTCCTGAGATTTTTTTTAAAAAAAATGTATATAATAAAATAAGAGCATGGTTTGTATCTAAACCATGAGAAGCTCGACTCTTAGAATTAATAGGTAACACATCATGAGTAGAAAATAAAACTGTGGAAAGGCTTTTAAATGACTAATTGTGAGTTGAACCCATATCTCAACAGAGAATGTTGTAAGGCCCAAGGTTATGAGATCAATCCCCATACACTATATAACAATAGTTGCAATGGGTAACATATCTTTTACTTTGAGAACTACCAACTGAAGGAACACAGATTTCAAGTTCTTTCTAACAGCTCACATTCCCATTGTTTTGACATTTTTCATTGGTCCATTTCATGATCTACCTGATGAACTTACTTTCCTTGCCTTCATAATGTTATGATTTTGTTAAGATTTCAATATCCCTTTTTCCTGAAAGTGGTTATCTAATGATCCATGAAATCATTCAGGATAGTACTCCACGGATTGTGAAGTTCGGTGACTACCCTGGATGCCCATGTGGAGGGACTCATGTGGCTGATATTGCCAATATTAAGAGCTTGAAGGTAATGATGGTTTAATTACTTGCAACTGATCCTCCACGTTTGATCTGAGCATTATTAATTTTATTATATTATAACAACAGTCTTCATTCTTTTCATGTTTCTTTTCTCTTGGCAATTAGGTGGCTGTGTTTTGATTTTTGTCTGTTTATATTATGTCTCTGCGTGCGTGCGTGCACTTTTATATATAAGGGTTCACAATTGAGTTCAAGCCTGAGGCACCCCTTCGCCCACACTTCCCCTCTTAGTTATTTACTCGAACTCGCAGGGGGGAACCAACCTCAACTCCTCACAATCTAACCTCAAAGGCTCAAATGTCCATCCAATTGCTGATTCACCCTAGATGAGCGGATGGACCCTCCTCAGCTCCATTTCTCATGACCTCACCATCACAAATGCTGTATCCATGTTCCCTCCACCCTTTGTCCTTCATAGTCCTTCCACCACATCCACTTCCACCACCATCCATTCACCGTTTGTCAGTATAACCTGTAGGCTAGGCCCACAGCTCTCTCTTACCTGAATCCTTTTCACAAAGATCAAGCCCTAAGGTGCGAGCCATTGCCTTCTCACTTGCCAGCCTCAGCCCGTCAAAGCTCTCTCTCACTTTGTCCTAGTCAGCGATGCTACAAAACGGCAACAACACCATCATCATCTTAATCACCTTGCAATCTACTATAGTCTTGATTTTCATCATCTTTCAAAGCAACAATCGTAGAAAGTTCAATTTTTTGTTGTTGTTATGCGGTTTTATTGGCGGTGGCTGCTGCGCACGGTTTTATTGGCGGTGGCTGTTGCTACTGAGCATCATGATAGTTTTGTTTTCTTGATGGAACATGAGTTGCAGCATTAAAGAATAGCCTGCCCAACCTAGCCCACATTGTTGGATCTATGGGTCCCTTTTTTTTCTCTCTACGAGAGAATCGACCTTTGGAGATCCACTTAATGTGGGCCGGGTGACGCCTCCTATCCTTTGGTATTGAAAATCCTATTCCCAATATCATGGATCCATTAGGATTATTCATACAATTCAGCAATCTTATTTCTTAGTAGGAATGGCAATGAGGATGGGGCAACTCAATCTCTGTAGAAAATCGCCCTTACGGGATGGGTTTGAAAGGATTAAACATGGATGGGGAAACTTTTTAAAAATTCATTGGATTTAGGTTTGGGGATGGGGATTGGAGTTTCTATCTCCAAATTCACTCCTGAATCCAAACTTGAAACTTGATTTTTTTTTTTTATAAAATAATATAAAAATATTTGACTTTGTATCCTATGCTTCTGTACTTGAATCTTTAGCTTTCTAAGATATATTAGATGAGGACAAGGCCTATATTTGGTGAGCTTATTTTGTATGTTTCTCAATCAAAAGATTTTCTAGTGATTTGTTTTGATACTGTTCCTTACATTGAAAATTCTGAGATTAATATGGTATCTAAAATGATTTTACTTTTTTTTTTTGTATATAATAATAGACTTTGTTAAAATGGTTTGCAAGATAATCATAAGTATAAAATAATTTTACCGTTCTTGCATGATTTTTTAATCCTAGAAGCATTTTTATTTATTAAAGAAAGAAAATGGGGATTGGAGATTTTCTATAGAGAATGAAAAACCACGAGAATGAAAATGGGGGAAAAATCAATCCTGTTTGGGGATGGAGGGCGAGGTTAGGGAGAGTAGGAGTGGGGATGGAAAATATACCCTCCGTTCTGAATCTACCCCATTGTCATTCCTCTTCCTAAGAGAGCCAATAATTTGTACAGTCTCTCCTAAATGCCAATAGATATGTTAATCCTATATATTCTTGTATGGATATATTTGTCTTAGAAAAACAATCAGATTCTAGCCAAACTCTTAATCTAAGTAGTCTTTTGATATTTTTAGGGCACCAATAATAATGGTGCAGCATGAGTTCTTTACATTTTTGAGCCTTATATATTTTATCACCTTTGAATCTGGCGAAACACACAGAAATTTCAAAGCCAGTCTCCAAGTAACAAAAATATTCAAAAAAAAAATAAATGAAAGCTTATTAACTGACTGGCCTTTAATCAAAGGCAAGCCTTTTAAGCATGTGAAGAGTCAAGCATGCATTACCTGACTGTTTGCTGTCCATTGCTTATTCTTGGTCTTAAAATTACGACCTTATATAATGTTTTCCTTTGGAAAACGTCATCAAGGTAACCGTATGAAAAATTAAATATACAAAGTATCAGATGTTTGCAGTAGAACTTATTTGTCTGTATTTTATTTTGTCATTTTAACATTGAAAGTTCATTTCCCCCTGGTTCTTTTTTTCAGGTTACTCAAATTCGGATGAAAAAAGGACTCACTAAAGTATCTTATAGCATCAGTTCCTGATCATTTATCGTCTGCATACTCTGGCATGATGGTTCCCTACGTGGAGAAGAGTGTGTGCGGGAGTTATGACATGATATGCAAGGCCACTCAAACCTTAAATTTGTCTAAGTTATTAGGCACAGGCCAACCCAAGAGTGGGATGCTCTTGGGATGAATTAAGTTTTATGTTAAGTACTTAAAAAAACAAGTATATCAAAATCATACGTAAACTTAAGTATGCGTGTCGAATACCTCAAACTAAAAGTAAGTTCAGAAGACCGCTATAAGAATTAATTGCAATAAGAAGCAAATTTAAGATAGATATTAAATTTTAAATATTTATACAAGATATTTAATACATGAATAAGTAATTGCAATAAAATAAGAATAAGTGCATGGAAATGAATATGCAAGTAAAATAAATGAGCTATAAAGAATTTTAAAATGATTTGGCATCCGTTGCCTATATTCATCATCTAAAACTTCCCATTAAGATTTTCATTAAGGCAATCCTTTTGTTTTATTTTACAAGGTATAGGAATAATCCGTACAATTCTATTTTTGAGCTAAGGATAAATCAATTCTTTTTTCTTTTTTTTATTTAGGTTAAGAAAGAATATTATACTCTCTTGAATAAGAAAAGGAATAATAATCAAACACTCTTTCAAAAGAATGGAGATTTGCAAATGAAGCATTAAATTTGTATAGAGAGGATTTTTAATTAAGAATTAAGAACTCAATTTCTATTAAGCTTTTTCAATAATTTTTTACTTAAATTTATACTTAATACATTGCTAAAATTAGTGCTAAAGGATTCCCGACAACAAACTTGCTTCGATCGAACACTCCTATTATGTTTTGAATTTTTAAGTTAATTTTTATATTATTTTAAATCCAAAATTAAATCCAAAACTAAGGATTATTGAGCTATGTCTAACCACGCTTCTATCAAGTTTTACAAGAGATATTAACAAAATAAAATTTATAAATTGAAAGCTTTCTTATAGATATTTTTGTATCGATTGTTATTTGGTTGGACTTTATATTTCTATAACTTGGATTCAAATCACTTAAGTTCCTTACAAATGAAGTATCCTTTGAATGAAATTTTGTTTAAGTATTAGTTTGGATCGATCATTATACCTATTTATCAATATATATAATTAAACTTTTGGGTTTAACAAGTTAGATTTTGGCAACTTAGGAAGGTTCTATAGTACATTTGAAGGGTACTAATTGAAGAGATATATAATCCTTGTCATTGGATTTTTGTTTCCATTATAAGAAATGACAAAAGAAAGATATGAACGAGTTTAAAACAGAGTCAACAAGGATATGAATCTATTGCATAGGTTGAATAAGATGCTATTGACGGCTGTGGATAATGTTTCAGCTTTTGATTTTCTTTTGTCTCTTTTGATTAATTGATGCATAATCATCTCTTTCTAAAGAATGCATCTTTTCTATAAGCTACTAGATAATTATCATTTATGGATTGTGGTTTTGCACACTTTCTTCATGAGGTGCTAGTTCTATTAGGGTTTGAGTTACGTCTTTCATGCAGACAATCCTTCGATAGCCTATCTCATACTTTAATATGGGTGAATTGATACAGAAAGATGTTCATTTGATGGATATCAAATGATCCAATCTATTCTATTTCAAAAGACTCTAATGCTTTTCGCATCTATTCAAGTAATGTGGAGAGATTCAAAGAGAGCGAGGTTGAGACAATAATCTATAATTCCATTATCTTTGTATAAATATATTGTTATTTGTAGATATCCATATATTTCAATGAAGAAGTAAAAAAGTAAAAGAATAAGAATAATAGTCTATCTCATTATTTTTACATAAGATATTTATAAATATCTATATTTTTTGGTGAAGAAGTAAAAGAGAAAGCATTAAGAATAATGGGTTATAGTTCATCGTCTTTATGCAAAAATATGAATATTTATAAATATTCCTATTCTTTAGATAAAAGAGTAAAAAATAAAGATAATGATTTATATTTTATTATTTTTATATAAATATATTATTATTTATAAGTATCGTTATTCTTGAGCGAAGAATTAAAAGAATAAAAATAATGATACATATTTTATTATTTTTATATAAATATATGATTATTTATAAATATTTTTTTTAATAAAATAAAAAAAATAAAAGAGTAAAAGAGATAAAGAGAACCTCTTCTCCATCGAAGGAGGAAGGCACGCTTGCTAGAAGGAGAGAGAGAGGAATAAATTGAGAAGAAAGGAGGCTTGGCGCGTGCGGATGGATGCAAAACTCATTGGAATCGTATGAAATGGAATAGATCGGGTTCAATGTCTCTTTTGGAGAGAGACACCTCTCTTGTGAGTTGAACAGTCAAAGTTACCCCGTTACTAAGTTTGCAGTGCAATGGTTGCTGGCTTCTTCTTCTTGAGCTGCTGTGTCCTGCTGCATAGCATTTATCTTTCTCGAACTGGACTCTGATGGGTTGCGTTAATCTTTAAGAAATTCGATATGAAGACTTCATCAGCCAGGCCAGGAAGTGAAATTGTTTAGAATCTCTACCACCTTTGGTGAGAGCACCGAGAAAACTTGAAGGGCCAAGAAAATGAGATGAGATGTAGACAAGTGGCTGCGTGGTGGTTGCCATAAAGCAAACCAAGCAACTTTGGGATGCCAGAATTTGTCTAAAATTATGATTTTTGATGTCCTAAAAATCTTGAGATTGTGGGAAGGGTACCTGTATCACACTTTTGCTCTTTATTTATTTTTAATATATAAAAAGCCTCTTGGCCTTGTTACTGCTGGATAGTGAAGGAGAAGAGTCCCATCTTACCAAAAATAAATAAATAAATTACCTAAAAAAAAGAAGTCCCATATTTTTTGGCATCATTTTCAAGTGAATTCTCAGGGCAAAAGGTGCTCAACGTGTAGCTTCTTTCCACCTTATAATAAAGATAACATTAATACTGGAACGGAGAAAAAAAAAAAAGTGTCGCTCACAACGTTATTGAGTGGATTACCATCTAACTGCAGATCTCTACTGAATACTTCCACGGTGTGTCGAGGTATGATTAATACATTGATTGGCACCTCTCAGCTTATAAAATTATAGCATGAGAACCTCAACCCAGATTTTCTATTTCTCTTGAGTAATGTTTATTTTAGTGATTTCCTCTTGTTGTTTTATATTTGTTTCAACTTAGTTAATGAAGTAAATATAAAAACAATAAGAAATAACATATTCTACATTATGTATGATTTCAGATAAATACTTCATAAGATATCAAGATAAGTTACAAATTTTAATGTTAGGATAGGACCGTTTCACTATTGTCCTTGCATCCTAATTGATAAATATCTTCTATCTCAAATGTTAGAACAGTGATGCGCTCTATTTCATAAAAAAAATAGTGACAACCTCGTTGCATGAGACTTAAAATATTGACATAAAACACTAATACAAACATGTCGAAAGAAAGATTTCTGATCGCATTAATGGGTCATGGTCAAATGAAGGACTCATCTTGTTTTTATCCTGAACCAGACATGTAATAAGAATTTTAATATTATCCTATACATATCTATGCTTGTAATTTCTTTTCCAAATCCACCATAATTTTGACACTGCTTGAATTTTGCGTTCACAATTATATTAGTGGTCCTGGAAGATTGTATACACCCCTAAATGAATGGAGTGCAAGGAAGAGATTTTGATTCCAAATAAAGACAAGAATCCAAGTCACTTGTTGACCCTTAGTCATAAATAGACGGATATGTCAGATCCCATTTCTTGTGTACAAAATTTAAAAGGTGATAGAATTTCCTGGACCATTACTTATGATCTCGAGAAGGCACCATGGTCCTATCCTTGTGTTGGGGAGCCAAACTCTAGCTTTATCCTCTGTTAGAGGATTTTAAAGGCTCAAATTGAAAGATTTCCAGCAGGAGATATCCTTGCAATTGCCTTGCAATCTTATGTTTGGTGTCAAGTCATGCCAACAGTCAGCTAATATGGTAGGTCAACAAACATGACCTCATCTAGGGTTATGGGGGAGCCAAGTCAAGTCTTCATCAGCTGGGGTTATTGGTAACTCTAAACAGCATTGTACGTGGGAATAATCGGCCTCAAAGCTAAGTGGATGGGTCAGGGTCAGAGTCATGGCCTCTTCATCACCTTTCATTTCTATATTAGCATCAAACTATGAAGACATCAAAAGTTTTAAAGCAGTGAAAAGAAAAAGTTCTGTAAACATGAATGGACAAGTACAATCATCCATTTGCAATGGGATGTGGGTGCAGTTGGCCTGGCATGCTAGGAAGATAAAGATCAAATTATTGAGCTGATTAAACTATCATGCATGCCAGAACATCTGAAATTCAACATGTCATGGATACGATTGATTGGCTCAGTATGGATGGCCTATTAAAAAAGAGGAGTCCTAATTAGAGGCTTTTGTTAAACTTGCCGGCCTATTTGATATTCAAGGTGTAGATTAGTTTGAATAAGTTACCATTGAGGATCATGCTCATTCATCTAAAATGAAAGTCCAACTCTAACAATAATTTTTTCAAATGCAAGAGTCTTACACTTTATAGATGAATAATTTTAAACCTTGGCTCTTAAATCTACGGTGCTCATCTACATGGCACTAGATCTTTTTTTATATTGTTCAGACTAACTTGAGAATCGTAATTTTATGCTCTTTACTTTGAACTCTTTATAGATATACGTTAATTCATTAAAAAAATTCTCTGCTGGTCTAAGCTATAAATTGATTCATCGATTGAAGTACGAAGATTAATTTTGAACGTCAATGCAATAAATTTTTATAATATAAAATCTAAATTAATTTCTGCTCATGTAGTAACAACATATCAATTAATATAAAAAAATAATATGATGGACCATAGTTATCTTTAAATGCATACATGCGCATAATTTTGAGTTCAGATAAAATATTTTTTATATATTTTTTTAAAATATTCAGCTTCAATCCTATTGTTTAAATCTTCGTTAAAATGCTTTCAATTCCTTATATAATTCTTTATGTCTTAATTTTTTTTATTTATGATATTTTTAAAAATAATTAAAAATATGATAGTTTAGTTCTAACAATTCATAACCGCGCTGGCCCAAAATGGAAATAATAATTTTTTTTGAAAAAAAAAAAGGCAATAACATTCCTGCACTAACCCAAAATACAAATAAATTAAACAAATCTCAAAAGTAAACCTTAAAAAAAAAAAAAAAAAAAAAATTTTTTTCTCCTACGCGCGTCGTACGTGTCCCTGTTTGCGCTAGTGGCCTGGTTGCCTCAGAACTGTAGCTGTGCGGAGAGCCCACAAGCCGGGGGCAAACGACGCCCGCCAATTTCTCCGGGTCTCGGAGTCCCCACAAACTGCGAGAGGCCACTACTTCTCCTCCTCCTTCGCCTTGGCATCCGTTTCTCGCCCCCCTTTTGCTCCTCAAATCGAAGAAAGCCGGGGAATCATGGGCAGAATCCTCACACCAAGTCTTCTCAACTTCATCTGGTACTATTTTTGGCACCATCGAATTCTCCTTCTCCTCTTGTAGATGGTTTGATTTTGTGCTTCATCAGCATTTTTATTTTTCAAAAAAAAAAAAATTATATCTTGTCCTTCTTTTACTTTGTTAATACTACTATTAATGCTTTGTTTTGAATTATTTAATGGGAGATGGAAGCATCATCTTCCTTCCTTCCTTCCTTCCTTCCTTCCTTCTTATTTTCTAATTAACTCTTTGTGATTGTCTATGGCTTTAGGGGTGTTTGGATTCTCTTATGTTCGTAAGCAAGGCAGTATATTAGCTGATTTTGAAATACTGGTTGGAAGGATAGGGATGATGAAATCTTGAGTAGTCCACCTGAAATTATGATGGAGAGCTGCTAAGGGTTAGGGCTGAGACTGTACAGTTTATGGGTGTGGATGTTGAAGAACATAGACGGTACTGCTATAAAGCTTAGGCATTAGAGGTGCCAAAAGTTTAGATCTTTTTGAGGTCTGTCTTTATATGGGTTTTCAGCACAACATGTTTGAACACTCCTTTAAAGGAGCTAGTTTGGTAGAACACTGAACTTGAATCCGCTTCATGGTTTAGATGTGCGTTTTATGAACCCTCTGCCGTTTTCATCTGGGTTTGGGACTGGTATTGGTGGTGTTGAGTATATTAAAGCAATAATTACACAAATTCGGAACAAAGTGTTGGAGAATTTACTCAAATAGTATGAGCACGTAGAACAAATTCGGAGGGTGCTCCAAGTAGGGGGGGTACTTGAGATCATGCTAAAGGATGCAAAACAGGGAAGGGAAGACCCTAGTTTAGATTGGAGGTTGTGGAAAAGGATGCCAAAAAGAAAGAAACCAAAATAGAAATCTGACATGTTATGGTTGTGTTGTCTCATAACGAGAACACCTAAACTGCTTAAGCATTAAATGTGCGGAAGTCCCCGACCTTGGCCATGATCTTAGCAATTAAATTATTTTAGTCAGTTGTTTTCCAATCATGATGTTTCTGTTCCTCCGCATCACTCTTAAACCCTATCTCATGCTTATTTCTGGGATTTCATTTGGGATATGAATGCTCTATTTTATTTACCATCCTTGATAAACACTTTAATCAGAAGAATTTAATGCTGATTTTAGCAATTGTTAAAACTTCTTGTTTTTGTTGCTTCTTATGAATCAAAAGCATAGAACTTTTAGTTAATTTTGAATTTCAATAGCCAAGAAAGGTTCCACTAAATGTAGAAATTTATATCAGAATTCTTTCTCCCGTTTTTTTTTTTTTTTTGTTTGGGGGGGGGGGGGGGGGGGGGGGGGGGGGGGGGGGGGATGTTAAATCTATGAGGCTTTCTGCAGTTGCTTTCTATGGAAACTCTTGCTGTCCTTCTTAAGAAAGTGGTTGTCTCAACTGCTATCTTCATGGTAAAATGAAGACAAGAAGTAAAATTGCCCTATGTTTTAAATTTTTAGCTGCAAGACTTGGAATGCAAGTGAACACCACTACACACGGCATATGATGACATTAGAAATAAATAATGATATCTTGAGTATTTTCTATTATTACTGTAAGAAACTTATATGCAGAACCGAACTAACTGATTTATACACTCTTGAATCAAAGCTTATGTGGTCATAAGCAACAAGAAATGAACCAACATTTGATGACATGTCTTGACATTATTTTTTGCAATTACACATCATTAATTTTTGTCTTAAGTGATTTTTTGTGTGTATGCAAATATCCTTTTGATATTGTTTTACATATGTTATAAGAGAGACTTCTATATAATTTGAAATTCTATTTTGAAAATGTTTTATTTGCTAAAAGTAAGAAAATACTACAACATGATGGGTTCATTAATAATATTTTTTGTCATGATTTAAAGCAATGTTAATTTGAGACCGTATGCAACTTTGAATTTGGGGTTTGATGCAAAAGTTTTACTTTTGTTTGTGAAAGCCAAGTATTGAAATATGTGTGGTTCATACTTTATATGTTGTTTATCGATGGGTTTTGTACCATACATCCTGGTGCGGTGGACAATCCTTTCTTATTGAAGAGTACCAGAGAGTGGAAAGCTAAAGAGCAAAAGCCAAGTAAGGTTTTGTTGCCACCTCATATGTAAAGACAATAGAAATTTGGATCACATGAACATGATGAAAACTGAACTCTATATGTGACTTGTAAACAATAGATCAGACAGTCTACATAAGTTTCATGTTTCTTAGCCAAGTTTATATGGTAGAGCTATTTGTGACGTGTGCATAAAGAATGACATGTAAACTTTTTCTGAGCATAACATAATTTGGGCAGATGTTGAGCACTCAATGCAATAAGTTATGTGTCACTTCTTTAGTTGTCACATCCTGCATTATATAACTTCCCCAGTGCAATTATGGGGGGAACACAGTAACCAATACCAGCAAATTTGTAGATTAACCTAGTGTTTTTTTTTTTTTTTTTTTTTTTTTTAAGCTTTATTACAGTATCGATGTATAGCAGCAGATACATGACTGTCATGGTGGTTAATTACTGGTACATTTTCACCATACTTACGTGGCACTATCATTAAGTAACTAAATTTCATATATCTTCTAGGTGTAATACTTAAAAATCAATTCAATATCACAATAATTGATTCTCATACCACAATAATCTATTTGTCACCTTAAAATTCTTATGGATGTGGGAGTATGTTAAAGTACCTTGAATTTGTCTACTTTTTCTTAACCAAGTAGGTAGGCTTTGAGGCTGTCTTGTGAAATTTGCAAACTCTTGCCAACTGTCTGAATAGTGAACTCAAATCCTTTTGTAAAGCTTCATACGTTTACTAATTTTTTCAATTGCATAGGTTTAGTATCTGTTACGATAACTATCTTTTGAGTTTTTATTTGTTGTACTCTTCTAACTATCAAGAATTGATATGAAGGGAAAAGGTTATACAACTAATACATGTCTTTTCTGTAAAGTGGTCATTGCAAATAGTTCCTTTTCTGATTCTTTAACTGATTCATTGTCTGATAGATATTGTTCTCAAACTAATCTGTGATTTAAATTCTTTTTCCAGCTAAAAGCACTCCCAACAAAATTATTTGTTTTGTTACGTTGTAAACCATGCCAAGCAACTCTGATGGAAAACTTAATGTTAGTTTTGGCTACCAAATGTCCAAAAGTTCATTTTTTCACTTATCAGGAGCTGCTCTAAGTGGAAATGTCACTTTAGCAAACACAAATATATGCAATGGTTTGATTGGAACGGGGATATTACCCAGTTTGGATTCTCCGAAGACATTCCAAAGAGTACCTTCTTCACCATCGCTGTCAAGTTTGGATATTTTATCGTCTTCTTTGCAAAGCAATGCATCAAATTTAAGTTTCATATCTTCTCAAGGTGATTGTTCGGATGCGGACACAATCATGTCGAAATCTCCGATTACTCCTTCCAATAGTGAAGGCTTTCTCAATGCTCTGGAAGTAGAAATAGCAGGTGGGGCTGCTGGGGAGGACAGAGTCCAAGCAGTTTGTTCTGAAGAAAATGGATGGCTTTTCTGTGCAATTTATGATGGTTTTAATGGGCGAGATGCAGCTGACTTTTTAGCTGGAACTTTATATGAATATATTAGGTTATATTTGAACACATTAAATTCAAAAATATTGACTGGTGATATCATGATGCCATATGATTTTTGTCCTGATATTTCCCTCCCATATCCTATAGAAGACCATAGTTTTCATGAAAATGTGTCGTTGGAAGCTAGCAACATCGATGAAATGGGTGTTTCCCTGGTGCAAAAAGAGGAAGGCTCATCTGATGCATTCAAAAATTGTGTCCTTCATTGTCTCCAACAAGCTCTTGCACAAGCAGAAAGCGATTTCTTGTATATGGTCGAACAGGAAATGGATGACCGACCTGATTTGGTATCTATAGGATCTTGTGTTTTGGTTGTGCTTATTCATGGGCAAGATTTATATTCACTTAACTTAGGTGATAGCCGAGCTATACTGGTGAAAACAACAGGCATCAATACGGGAAATTTGGAGGCAATCCAGCTTACTGATTGTCACTCAGTTGATAATGAGGTAGAGAGAATAAGGCTTTTGTCTGATCACCTTGATGACCCAAAGACAATTTCTGGTGGAAAGGTGAAAGGAAAACTCAAGTTGACTCGTGCTTTTGGAGTAGGTTATTTGAAAAAGGTAAATGTTAATTAAAAAATTAAATTCTTTTCTCTCTTTCTTTCTTATATGTTCTTTTTTAAAAAAATATTTTTCAACCTTTTTTAACCGAACTTTATATATTTCTTAATATGTGCAGAAGAAATTGAATGATGCCCTAATGGGTATTCTTCGAGTTCCAAACCTTTTGAGTCCACCATATATTTCAACTCAACCGTCACTCAACATTCATAGAATTGCAAAAGATGATCAATTTGTTCTAGTTGCAAGTGATGGATTGTTTGACTTCTTTAGTAATGAGGAAGTTGTAATGACTGTACGTTCTTTTATTACCACCTCACCATCAGGAAATCCAGCCAAGTTCCTAGTGGAGCAACTGATGTCACGAGCAGCTCAAAGGGCGGGTATGATCACATTGTATACATAATAATTTAACTCCTTTATGTTTAAGCAGCCAAGTTTCATTATGCTTTTCGATTCAAAATTATGCTTCCATGCCATTACCATTTGGTTTTAGCTCTCCATCATTAAGTAAGTTTGAGATAAAAATGAGTCCTTTAATCTGTTTACTTTTAGATTCTATGGCTACACCATGCAATTCTTTGCTCTTAACTCAAAACATTGGATCTAAAATGACAATTCTTATGAAAATGAGATGTTGATGTAAAAAATATGAATTGTCATTTTAGATTTGCTATGGTTGGATCACAGAGGTTTATTATATTTCTTGAGAGTTAATTATAATTCTGAATCATATATAGGTTAGTGATTCAGGAGCTTGCGTTTTGGTCTATAAGTGGAAAGAAATAACTATATATGGTTTTGCCAACAGCTGTTTTGCTCACCTGGTTGGCATCCCTCTCCTAAAGGCTTGGCCTTAGATGGAGGTCTTGGGGTTTGAACCATAATGGTGGCAAATTACCATCGTATTGCTCAAAAAAAAAAAAAAAAAAAAAAAAAAAAAAAAAAAAAAAAAACTGAATATGGTTTTACATGGCTAAGAATGGGTTTGGAAGTAACGATGGTGACTCAAGCTTTCTAGTTTAGCTGTCAATTGCAAATGTCTAAGACTTTGAACTATTGAAAATGAAAGAAAATTCTTTAAGGTTGCTTAAGACTAAAGTTTTCTTTAAAAGTTTCACTTGTTTTCTTCCTACCTCCTCCAACATGAAAATCGAGCTAGGTTCACAAAATCGGTGTCGAAACCCATGCCAATACATTACCGGTTCGGTACGATAACATACACGTCCTATACTGAGACGGTGCAATTCTTGTTTCACTTTGAACCACTCGGTATCGGATGGTACGAGTTGGTATCGGGTGGTTTGAATCAATATTGGATGGTAAAGGTTGGTTTGGACCGGTTCTTAAAATGGAGCTATTTGTTGACATAGAAATATCATTAGATGGGTATGTGATTGAAGCACATGGATTGACTTCTAGATTGCTGATAGAATGGCTTGCATTTGGTAGCTGTAAAGTGGCTTTAAGGTGCCTAATTAGATTACACTTCTTAGGCCAAGGAGGTTTGTTTATTCTTTCATATGCACTTGTCTTATAGGCTGGGTTCGTCTAGTTGTAGTATAGATGGGTCAACCATTCAGGCATGGTTTCATGGGTTGACATTAATAGCCTTGGCTAGTTGGTTTATAGAGGAGCTTGGTCTTTGGCTAGTCAAGTAAAATTTAGATCTAGCTTGGGGGCAAGGAAGCTTTTGGTTAATTGATCTTCACATTTTGGTTATGTCTATGGATTTACATTTGTATGGATGTGGTTTAGAAAGGTTAGACTAATAAGAAAATGTTTAGGTTCAGATTTTGGTAGTTGTTATTGGATTTGGGTGAACCTAGGTTCCGTTACTTGAGTTATAGCTTTTGGTCTGGTACCTAGAAAATATTTATGTTAATAATACTGGGCCAAAATAATTTTAGGTATGGAGAAGAAAAGGACTCAAAAAAACTGTGCATCATGTTAGTCTTTAGTACGATAGCATGCATGGATCATTTAATGTTAATCCAGGCTGCACAGTTTTTTTGAGTACGAACACTTCCCATAACATGCAATTATTGGTAGAGTTCGCAATATACTTGTCTTTTTCTGTTAGTCTTTAGTTGAACAGAAATCTGTAGTACATTCAGTGATAATTGATTTGTAGTGATTCACCATCAGTAAGTTTAAATAGAGAATTTCTGGCCATCAACACTGACTTTCAGTGGATTTAAGAGAAATGACAATTTGATTTCTGAGCACCTGATATATTATAATACGATTCTGCTCAAGCTTGAGCCTACAGCGGATTTAAAAAAATGACAATTTGATTTCTGAGTACCTGATACATTCCTGTTAGATTCTGCTCAAACCTGAGCCCGGTTATTGACTTGTGACTTGATAACTTTCATCTTTTCCACTAAAATACTTGATGTAAAGTAAATTGAATTTTGCACATGACTTCTGTAGATTTACTGATTCCTGCATCTGTTTGGTTGCAGGGTTGAGTCTTGAAGAGTTGATGGACATCCCTGCTGGTATCAGAAGAAAATATCACGATGACGTGACTGTAATCGTGATTCTCCTTGGCAGTGACCATCAAGCATCAACTGCATCAACGCATCAATGATCATCCAATTGTTAAAATTCAAAGTGTTTGACAGCGTATAAGATTGCCAGTGAATTATTAGATGGATTGTATATTGTCTGTCATCTTTCACTGCCTCATTGTACAGGACCTCTTTATACAGAGCTTCAGGCTTTCCAGCTCCATAGTGGACCCTGTGTAATTATAGTACAGATTCATGATCGTTCCTGCTCTTGGATTGATCGTTGGGTAGTCCAAAACCTTTTGAATAATTGAACAAGGTGTCATTTAGTAATGGACTTTATTTTGCTATTAATGATATTTTGTTCTTAAATTTATTGGCATTGATTCAAGTGGGCCAAATCTTAATGTTTGGCGTGGCACAAAATGGCTCATGTGCGAACCCTGCAATTCTGAAGCATGCACGTGAAGCCTTAAAATTGATCAGCTCTCTTAAATTAGGATGGATGGTGCATGATATGAAGAGGGTTTAGGAATACCATCATGAGCAAGATGGTAAATTGGTAATTTAGGAAGGCTATGGAAGAAGCCAAGCATTTGCTGCCAATAAAGACTTAAAAATTTATCCAAGTCTTCAGGTCTCTCCACTTTCTCACAGGCCAAACGAATCTCTGTGCAAATCTTCCTTGGCCTGTCTTTGGAATGATGCCAACAAATTCCCATTCCAGATTCCTGCTTTCAAGAAAAGGCATCACTACCACCAGTGATCTATGCTAAAAAATATGCCCCAGTGCCTCTCAAGAACACCATTCTAATTGTTCTTCAAAGGATCCTAGCCCCTTCATTTTGCCTCGATGCATATCGAGATCTCGGTCTGATGGTGGACAAGATCTGCAGATTTGAGTTGAGGTATGCCTAAGAATGCTCAAGTGGTCCCTCAAGGACTTTGGGTGGGGAGACATGATGGATACCACAGGCATTGTCCTCCATAGAGTGTAAAATAAAGGAACATTTAGCCAATTAGCCATGGTAAAAAGTCTGGAAGTGGATGTCTTTTTTTCCTTGTAGACAGATGCCTCCAGTGATACCAACCAACAATTTGGGATGGGAATAGCTACCATCACTCAAAGAGATCACAACATCCTTAACCTCAATCTCCATATTCCTCCAAGTTCATATATATAACTCAGAGATAGAGAGAGAGAGAGAGAGAGAGAGAGATATTTAGTGGAAGACTTTGACAGGGAAAGAAGGTTCCCATCTGACCCAAATCAAAGATGTTCAGATGGAGAGTCAGAGGTGTGGGTATTTCATAAAGGATAATCTCTTCCCATTTGGCTAGTTGTAAAGAGCAAGGGATAAGCATTTACCGTGTGGCACTTGTCTGAATAAATATCTAGATTTGAACAGGTGAGAATATACTTTCGGTCCTCAAACTTCTACTCAACATTCACTTTGGTCCATTATAGTTTAGTTCATTCTTATAATTTGAGGTACTAAACGGTAACAATTAAAAGTTTAAAAATCAAAGTAAATTTTGAATAAAATTTGAGGACCAAAAGTATATTTCAGCTATTTAAATATTATCAATCCATTCTGGTCAGCTCTACCCATTTCTTGGATATTCAAATAACTTAAACCATGCAAGCCTAAAAGGCCCCCTTTATCATGCATGAAACCCCTCCCCTCCATGCCCTCATATTTAAGAAGTTGCATTAACTGAGGTGGGCTAGACATCAGTAGGTTGTGATGCAACTTGGATCACTACTTCTACCTACCAAACCAAAAGACTTACAAAGCAAAGTTCTATGGGAAAACTGATAATAAGAAAGAGGTACAACAGTAGTAGCCTCTATGGCCTCTAATATTGTTGTCAATAACACCACAGGGCCGAGAGGACAAAAAGCAATGTTTTAAATGCATGACCAAGTGACTGTAAAATTTACAGTGGGTCCTGAGTGACTTTATTAGATTTAGAGCCATAGGGGCTAAGATAGTGACTTAAAAGAGTTTCTCTCTGCTTGCGTTCACTTGCAAGATAGTGACTTACAAGAGTTTCTTGTGCAACCCTATCCACAAGTGGCCTCAAGTTCATGGAAAGTGACATTTAGTGACATTTGAACATGATGGTGGCATGGGCAAAAGGAAAAATGCAAAGGGAAATGCACCAGTGAGAAGCCAAAAATCCCAAGCTTTTGCATAAAATTTATATATGAGAAAGCCTTACAAATCCAGTATATCAGATAAATTATTTTATAAGATAACTTAAGCATTTTAGACCAAATTTTTAGTATCATCTGTTGGATTAACAGAGTTAAGATTTTTAAAATTAAATGATCCCTGTAATAATGATTAAGAGTTCAATTATGGCGTCCACCATATCAATCCAAGTGGCCGGGTTGGAAATTGGAACAGCCAAAAACATTGGTTGGAAATGTCTCACCAAGTTCTTGTGCTATTCAATGTTTCTTCCTTCTCTTGTCTGTTTTTAAATTTCTTTTTGGGGGCTCAATGTAAATTATAGACTTGGGTCTTCCAACCTCACCTTAGTGGCTAGTGACTAGAATGAATAAAACCCAGAGGACAGAGCATCTTTTACACACCCAGTCAACTTGTCAAAAGAAAGGGTCAACACAGTCAAACTTGGTCATGATAAAAGAGCTAGCACTGCACTGCTAGGTTTAGCACGTGTCTTAAAAACAGAAGTGCAGTCCACTGACACTCAGAAGAGGCCTTGCGTATTTAATATTATCAGTTGATACAAGACATGCAGTTAAAATCCCACTTGAGCCGAGAAGCTTAGACTTTGGTGTTTGTCTTCATTATTGACCCAAGGAATATATCTGTACCGTGGCACATGAATGGATGGAATTCACTTTATTGAGAAGGGGTCCTCACAAACAAGCGTAAACGTGACAGAAGTCATTCAAAATTCTTCTAAGCAATCTGAGGCAAAGATGCTTTAGGGGGAAGCTTTAAAAGCATTTAAAATAAGACAACAGTACCATGGAAGCCACAATCAGTTGGTAGTGAATGGTCACAGTTTTATATTCACAAATCAATAGGCCAGGGAAGAGTTCAAGAACTAAAAGGAAAGAGAACTGTAAAAAGAAATGGTAGCACCTACATTAACATCAACAGCCAAATTTTGGAATAAAAAACCAATATATGAATCCACACAAGCAGTTCCTGAAATACTCATAAATAGTTTGCATGATTCATGAACCAGATTAACTCAGGGAGTCTTTCAATAAAAGGATTTTTAAGTACTCAATTCTTATAACAAGTTGAAGAAAACTGACATAAAACTGTCATTTAATAATATCAACATGTTGTAAGCATCTAGATTCAAATAGAAATCCTTATATTATACCACTGAGGTTAAGACCAAACTTACAAAAGGATATCTTTACATAAAGCTAGGCTCTGTCCAATTGAGCATGCTGCACCAGTAATTCTTGCTATTAGACAAAAGCTGTTGCTTAGAAGCAAATAAATGGTTGTGCTGTATTAAGTATATCCTTACCCTGAGAGAAGGTTGGTTAATATCTGACAAACATGCCTGCTTTTCACATTTAATTTTCCAACCACAAAATGGAAATGGTTTGCCAAATATAGATTTGCTATGAGACAAAAGTTGTTGGTCTCCTTTTAATTCAAGGCCCCACATGAATCAAAATGCCACCTTTGCAACACGAAGATAAAAGTTACCTACAGTCACACATCTAGCAGTCCTGAAATACCACTAGATATCAATTTGGAGAACACTGTCATTCAGAAAAGAGGGAAACCAGCTCCCTTTGCTTCCAGAAACCACCACCTAATGGAAAGCAACAAAAAGCAACAAAGCCTCAACTTTTTGCCATCTTTTCCACAATTTACACAGTTCGAAAGCTTCAAAAATCATCCAAACTACAGTGTTCACCTCCACTTTCCACCATTACACTTACACAAATAGTATAAGCTTAAGACTTTCAAATCGATTCATCATTCATTCATTCACACATACTTTCAGTCTGACAGCTTGAACTACTGCATGATTACACTACACCAAGGGAACAAAAAGCCTGCATAAAATCAAGTTTCCAGCTTCCTCACATGACTCTGCAAGCATTGGCATTCTCGTCGCTAAAGATATAATACGATCCCGGCGCCGCCGCCACCGTTGTACCGGGGTAGAAGTAGCTGCTGTTCTGAGTCATCGGCATCGGGTAGTAGGCGCCGCCGTAGCTCACACTCGGTTGCACTGAGCTGTAGCTCACCGCATAGGCCGGCGGCAGCTGCGACGGCTGGTACATCGGATAATTGAATGCGGGCAAGTTGACAACGCCGCCGCCGCCTGCTTTGCTGCCCATCTCCTCTGAGACTGCTTGAGCTTCACCTCCACCGCCACCGCCATTGTTCTCCTTCTGACGCTTCTTCCCTTTCTTCTTCCCGCCGCCACCGCCACCACTGCCGCCACCGCCGCCGCCGCCGCCAGCGGCCCCGCCGTCCTGTTTCTGAGGTGGTGGGGAGCTTCCAGCCTCCTTTTTGTCGGCCTTCGGGGAATTCTTCAGGGCTTCGCCCTCGGGCTTAGCGGAGGAGTCCGGGGAAGAATCACCGCCGGAGGCCTTGGGCGTTTGTTCGGCGTCAGCGTTTTCCGACGGCTCGTTTTGTTTTCCGGAGGCCTTGTTCTTGTTCTTGTTCTTCTTGCCGCCGCCACCGCCGCTGTTGTTATTGCCAGGGTTGTCGGGCTTCTTCTCCGGCCAGAGCTCGGCGTGTTTCCCGGTCTTGAGGAGCTTCTTGATGAGGATCTCCGCCTCGACGTTCCCGGCGACGACCACCTTCTGCTGCTGGGAGTCGATGGTAGTCTTATAGACTCCTGAGAAATTTCCAAGAAAACCCAATAAAAATCCGATCTTGGCGACAAGTGCTCCATAAAAAAATCCAATCTTGGTCAAGAAAACTCAAGAACAGAGAAGAACAGGGGAATCCCAGACTGATAAGAGCTTACCTTCGATGCTTTGGAGGACCGTCTTCACTTTCTTCTTGCAACCTTCACAGTGGATGGAGACCTTCAAGGTCAAAACCTACAGCACCACAAAACCATTTCTTGGAACCTTGTTATCAATGGAACCTTTCCTTGGGAACCCAAACCCAACAACGAACGAAAGAAAGAAAACAGAACACAATAGATAAGAAACAGATGATTAAAGACTCAAATACCTGGTATTTCAGTGGTTCTGGACCTTCTTCAGCTGAGGCCATGAGAGATAAAGAGCTAAAGAAAGAGAGAGAGAGAGAGAGAGAGGGAGAGGGGGGCAGGGACAAGAGAGGAGAGTGGGGGATGTGTTGGTGTTCTGTGGGAGCGAGCAATGTGGCACACGCTCTAGCGATTGTGTAGGGCGGGGGGGTTGGGTTGGTGCACTGGGCCAAACTTTAGTACCTGGACAGAAATGCCCTCCAGATGTCGAGGACTAATCATGGCCATCCATATGGCATGATGATGATGCAAATAAGGAAGCATGAAATAAGGCTACAATCCTCAGCGTATCCACCCACATCACTATCCTAAGATGATGGCCCAAGGGTTGGCAAACATCAACCCAATCGAGACACCAGATGGATGGTTCAATGATCGAGCCAATAACCCTACGATAAATCGTATAAATAATTAAAATATAAATAAAATTTAAAAAATAATTTATAATGATAAATAAAAATAATTTATTTATAACATTCAACTAATTTGATGGCTTTAAGTTTAAATCTTTAAATTACGTTATTTAAATTGTAATAAAATATAATGTTCACATTAATATTTAAAATTATTTTTTAAATTTTTAAAAAAGTAATATTAAAATTTCTCTATATAATAGCATTGATGTTTAAATTATGATTATTAAAATTAAAATTTAAAATATATGAAAAAATATGTCTAATTTTACTAATATATATTGGGTTATTGAGTTAATAAAAGAATTAATTAATTCATTTCAATTAAAGAATCGGATTGGTCAAGAATCTAGTTGTTTGATTCCTTGGTTGAGAATCGATTTGATCTGTTTGATAACTATGCTTTGACGATGGATTAGAATAGATTATTAAAAGTCTCCAAATATGGATTCATAATAAGGTTGGTTAATGGAATATGCTTTTATTTTGCTTTTCTCCTCCCTTAGAACTGCCCATCAATGTTCGAAACGTTAAGGCAAATTGGATTCCTTTTTGCAAATGATGCAGTGCCTTTACCACTTTCTCATTATCCAGTATTTTTATCTGCCATCTTTGTATCTAGCTGTTACATGATAATAAAACTTTGCTATGTACTTTTAGTTATAGATAAAATTAAAATAATTTATAAAAGAATAGTTTTTAAAAAAAAAATCTTGTAAAAGTATTATATTTGAACTTATGGAAATATTAAAAATTTTTAATAAAAAAACAGGGAGAGACTTTCAGCATTTTTACCTACCCTCTTTCACTCTTGCCTCTGTATCCATCCAGAATTTGAAGAAACTTGGAATAAAGAGCTTAAAATATCAAATTTTGAACCAAGGAGTTGGTGGGTGGGAGAACAATAAATCTGTTGTTTTTATCTTGAAGGAAAAATGGCCTCATAATAAATTAAGATGCCCCATGATCACATGCACCATTGTTACCAAACCATTCAAGAGCAGAATGTACTTTTTTTTTTGGATCAGGAGGAGGGGATCAATTCCATCATGGATGATGTAATCGTAAGAGCCAACCCACACTGCACAAAGCTGCCCTCATTTCTATCGTAGTCCTCTCTAATAATTAATGGCTGCCGTCAGCTATTTCCGAAGCAAAGGAAAGGAAAACACTAGGGTGTTTGAAACTTCGAAAAGCCTTTCATTGTTTAGCTGCTTCTTATTCTTCTCCCAAGCTAGTGCATTAACTTCTCTGGCAGAGCGCAAGAAAGAAGCCAGAAGGTGGATGGTTTTAACTTTTAGCTTACCGATGAGTTGAGTTCATAATTTCCTCACCAACCCTGTACTCCATTGATGCTCTATAATAAACTACTGAGGCAAATCAAAAGGAACTATGGAATGGAACTCAATTGTCATATCAAACTGGTACTCCCTTTGAGTAAGAGAGGGAGGTTGGAGCTTTGCCATCACCTCCAAGTTCATATCAATGAGCTGTGATTTGAGCTATCCAATGGAAGAGAGAGAGAGAGAGAGAGAGAGAGAGAGTCCCATGGATCTATGGACCCTCTATGATGAACTATAACGCCAAAAAATGGGCATAATGTAAACTCAGTTGTCATATCAAACTGGCACTCCCTTTTAAGTATGAGAGGGAAATCGGAGCTTTGCTATCACTGTGATTTGAGCTGGCCAATGGAAGAGTAAGAGGTGACTTCACAGCCCTGTGCCAATGGCTGCCACCCCTTCTCATGCGATCTGATGGTGATTCTTCAGGTGTCATGTCACCATCAGCCTTGCATGGCCATCTTTTTGTTGAGTAAAATATGTGATCGAGATTGCTAACTTTGATTTTAATTGTGCAATTCTAATATAAAAGATGGCCATTTTAGTAGGAAGGAAAATATTTGGTACGCCCTCTGGTGGTGGCAAAATTTGGGATCAAAGGGAAGGGAGCATTTTTAATGTAAAGCAAAAGAAACCACAAAACATCATAGGTCACACACATCACAAGTTTTTGTTTGTCTGGCTTTAGAGCTTACTTTAATGAAAAAAGAGGAGAATTTTGCTGTATCCAATGAGTAGAAGGTTGATTTTCATGTCTCATCAAATGCCAATCACAGGCCTTTTTTCTTTTTTTTTTTTTTTTTTTTTGTCAGTGCATGTTTATTAGATGCACCACCACACTTTGGAAAGGAACCCAAAAGCATATCAATCAAAGAATACTGATTAATGTCCAATAGAATGGAAGCTTCTGGGAGGGTTTTTAGAACTGAGTGGAATTCCAGTTGGGTACCTCAGTTCAATGACCCACTGAGGAAGTTTCTTAGAAAGTTGGCATGCAAAAAAAATTGGATTTGTTCATTAGTAAGCCAGAGTGATCAGATAATTGAGAAAAGTGGAGGGTAAAAACCTTCTCTTGGCAACAGAATCAATGGTCATTTATCACCTCGAGAGAATCTTTTTCTCAGCATATTGCACTTTCCAAGGTATTCAGTGTACTGCACATCTCAATGCTATGAAATTTTTTTATGTGGTTGTAAAAGTGCATGTTGGAAAAGAACATGTCGCCATGCTTGCGTGCAAATTTGCAACTGTAGCACCACCCAGAATGCCATGGGTTGTGGACCTGCGGTTTCCCACCTAGCTTAGCAAAGACCATGAGCTGGTTCACAACCAGTGATTCACACAGTAGCAGATATTTCCAGGTACGCTTGCTAGTTCAGCTCACCAGAAGTCATTACAGTACACTGCAGCATATTTTTTATTTGGCAAAAATATACTAGCTGGTGTCACTTTAATGCAAACAACTAAAACCCTTTTTTTTTTATATATATATATATACTAACATATCAGTTATTCTATTAATTTAATTAATCCATATAATAAAACATTCAAAACGTAACATTTTTTAAGATATAAAAGATTAAATTATAATAATTACATATTAAAAAATAAAATAAATTTTAAGCAAAAATTTGAGATCAAAAATATATTCTAGACTAAGTATATATATAAACAAACAAATGCTTCCAAAGTGTCAATTAGGATGGCGAACCAGTGGTAGGCTCTGCTGTTGTTCTATCCTAGAAGTGAACTCTAGAATGAGCAAAGCTAGTAAGGCCACCTTGTATTGCAGTTCATAGACTAAAGTGGATTTCACCATCACAAGACTAAAAGTTAGCCCTGAACTGAGTGCACTCCCTCAAAACATGCTCAAACTTTAGATAGATAACAATGATACCTCGAAGATAGACATGCATGCATGCACTGACGAGGAAAGCGCAAGACGCCAAGATTAGTGTAGTATGAGCAGATCAGTGGATCCTACCTAAATTAGTTGCCATGTGGTCTTCGATTCAGATGACTGCTAAGATTGAGAATGATGATATAAATAGTCCAGTGTGAGCAACCTTTTTCTGAGAATGGATTGGATCCTGATATCAGCTAATCTTCTTGTATGAGTCCTGATAAGTCTATCTGATGACTTAGAGGATGCAGCACTTAAAGATGAATGCTATTGTGATGCTGATGGATTTTTAGGTAATGCCACCTTGCTCCATTGTTCATCCTCTTCTCCATCGTAGTCTGAGAGGATGCCATGCAACTGGGGCCCGTGAAAAAGCCTCACAAAACTTGGCTGGTGCTCATGATCCTGACGCTTGTCAGCAGTTGGGCCACCATAATATTTGTCTCCCTAAAGCCTGTGCGTGTCTGTTTATCTGTGCCATAATAAAACAACTGTTCAGCTGGATTTGGGTTCAAAGGCTTGAGCCAACTGACCAGACCCAAAACCCATCCAAATTTCACTTGCTCTCAATTTGATTGGTTAAGTTCGAAGTAGGGTCAAGTTAGAACTGGGTAGTCCAGGAAACAGGTTAGGCATGGCTTAGCTCTTCTCCAGACCCAACCTCCTTCAGTTGCTCCCTTGGTTGCTTGTCAGCAAAGTCCTATAACACCTGCATGCCTGGACAATGCTTAGTTCATAAAAATAGCCGTCCAGCAAATTTAATGCATCTGGAAAACATCCACCTTTGAAAGAACCAAGGATTTGATTCACCATCTCCTGCAAGTCATTTTGCACATTTGCTGTGGTCCTATATGAAAAGCAAGCAGACCTAATGAAATGGATAGATTGTAATATTGACATTGAGTAAGAATTTAATCTCATGTTGAAAAGAAAGAAAAAGTTGAAAGTTTTTATAAATATCAGCCCTGTACTAGTGTTTACTTATGATGTATATGCAAGTGTGCCACATGTGCAAATAGAATACATATTTATTTATATTTTTAAAAAAACATTTGGACAATTAGGCTTGAAAACAGTTGTGTATGTCTGTTTGCTAATTATATATAAAAAAAAGGCTTTCTTTCTTCCTCATACACAGAGAAAGTTTTGGGGCTTCATTGTATTCTATCCTAAAAGTGAATTATTCGGCACTCAATTCGATCATAATGGAGGGTAAAATATTTCAAACATACCTCAAAGCCAATTTCTTCTTTCCTTTTAACCTACTGCTCTAACAATATAATGCGACTCATCTCTTCTTATGTATACAAAAGAAAGAAAAAATAAAAACAAAAAGGAGGGAGAGACGCCGGTCAATCATCCAAAAGCTAGGTGCAGTATGAACATTTTTTCTCAGACATGCAACATTAGGAATATTAATATGTAATGAAGCATGTTTCTCAGTTCTTTCCCAAAGATATTTAACATATTGGCACGCTACATACCAGTCATCAACAGTTAATTTTACTCCCATTGCTAAATGTTCCTACTTTTAACGCAACAAGGAGAAGATTTTGTAACAGGACCATCTGGAGAATTGATTTCCACTGCATTGTCCAATGAGATGGATTGCGCCTTTTCCTCCTTGTCTCGAACCTCACTTAGTTCAGAATTTTCAGGTGCATCCTCCATTTAGTTCAGAATTTTCAGGTGCATCCTCCATCTGAAAAGTAAAATTAAATATAAAGATATAGTTACCATCCACCTCAAATAAATAGTTTGGTATATCTATATACATGCATGTGCATAAGCGGTTGAAAAATTATCATTATTACTATTCTTAAAAAATAATTGCCATATAGTCTTCTAGCCAGTGGTGATTTAAAAGAATCCAATGTAATGGACTGGGATCACTATGAACCAGTGAGAAGAGGTCCTCTTGGTAGAGTAGCCCACAAATAACTCAATTTTGCAACGTTTTCCTATCACCTAGCCCTTAAGTTTCGCAAAGTTTTTTAGCTAATAACAAAGTCAAAAACCTATTTAAAGCTCTAAAACAACAGATCTCTCGAGTAGATATAATGCTGCATTTAGTCTAAGAAAAGGTCAAGTCAATCACCCCCCACCTACCTTAAACTAGTGGTAACATCGTCTTGTTCCTGCGTCTCTCCAATTAATCCAATTAATCCTGGGAGTCCTGCAGCCAGGGAGCCACCAAGACAGGAAAAAATTAGCATCACATACACCAACCACATAAATAAGGCAAATGATTCAGTGGCTCACCAATCTCAATTGCTCCAGCTCAGTATTGAGTGACTTCTTAAGCTCTGAGAGCTCCTGAATGAGATGTCACAGTTGGTAACCGATGTTCAGCAAGGAACTTGTTTAATTTGCATCATGATAAAAGCATATCCTTGTGTTGATGGGCATCACAAGGTTGCAGAGCTGAAGCCAAATGTTAACCTGAATCACATTCACAAATCCCTTCTTTGTGCCCTCGTTGTGCTTTACACCATGATGTGAGGAGGCAAAGTGCTTCCATCATTTAATGCTCTGACCATCACAATGTTCACTGCTTGATGTTATTGTCTGCAGAACCATTACGACAGGTGAATAAACTTTGACATGCATGCTGGTCATAGTTTGATATGCAAATCTGCCATAGGTGGTGAACATTATGCTATGACAAGATTACTTCCAGGAATAAATATTCTTTAACTGGGTATCACATTTTGTCAGCAATTTGTATTCGGCTATCTGTATACTTGTTACCATAGGAAAAACTTTATAGATCCTATTCTCTATGGTTTTTCTTTTTTGAAGAAAAAGGGCTGGACCCCAGCTTTAGAAATCCACTAGATGGGGTTCACCTTTATCACTCTCAGGCTTTACATTAAAAATACAAAGTGATTAATAGACCCCACACCAAAAAAATTACCTTTATGCCTTCCTAGTTCATATATTTAAAATTACTATTATACTCCTCTTTCCTAGACTTAACTAGGTTAATCATGGTTCAATTAGGCTCTAATTAGACCTACACTTGGTTAATTACATCAATTAAAGCTTAATTAGGTCATTAGGTAACTTAATTAGAGTTTAATTAGGCTAGTTAGGGTCTAATTGGATTAAACCCAATATGAATTGGATTGAACCTAACTCAATTAATACAAATTCAACAATTGGGTTCATTGATTTAGGTTTACATAAATTTCTGGTAGAGTGAAGTGCTTTAATGAAAGTTGAAAGTATTATAATTTTATAATATTATATCCTTCATATAGATAGTCATCTATGAAAGACATAAAAATTGAATTTTAGTAAAATTAATTAGTTAAGTGAGAGGTATTTGGACTAGCAATAAATTATGGATTGTTTTCATGGGCTCATGCATGAAAACTATGGATTACTATCATGAGCTGGTACGTGAAATTGTAAATTACCTTATCATAGGCTAGTATGTAGTATTAGGGATAGCCACCATGAGCTAGAACATAGAGTGTAGGTTGCTGTCAAGGTTGGATGGTGAGTTACAACCATTAACTTAACCATCAATGGTAAGGATATATATTATAAGAAACTATTAATGTCTTGATGCTCACCATTAATAGGGTTTTGACTCATTAGGTTAATTGCTTTATAAAATTATTTGATAAGATGTGTGTGATGGGCAATGCTTCATAGCTAAACCCTAATTCTTGAGGTGTTGAATTTAGATGTATCATTATTGATTATATTTTGGTCTTTCTATAGGATGTTAAAAGGCGTGTGTTTGCATTGCTAAGGCCCAACCTTCCTTGTACAAAAAGAAACTTTATAATTTCATTGCATTGAAATATCATTAAAGAGCTTTACCTTTTGTTTAGTAAAATAAGACATACAGTGTACACTCTTTTCTATGTACATTTTTCAATGCAATTCTCTCCCTCGATTTCAATGTATATTAGTGGTTAATTATTCATATCTATCGGTTTATATTAATGAATGGACTATATCCACAAAGGATTTGCTATAGAGTTTGGCTTCTATATTGGCTAACAATATTGATGGACATTGACACAAGCTTGTAAATAATGGGTGACGAGGACACTAAGTAATGTCAAGCATAGCATATAAAATGAAGGCCCTTCTCTCCCTCTCTGCCTACTTTTCCTCATTTTTGCACCAATCCTTTTGCTTGCTTCTAAAAAAGAAATATCCATTGAAAGCATGTGTAGGGAAGCGACAATAGGTGATGATTATGATTTTTGCATGTCATCTCTACAAGATATTTTAGATAATAAAACGGTGGATATCAAAGAGTTTACAGTGGTAGCAATAAATCATCAAAGAGTTCTCTCCCTCACAACCTATTGAATGACGATGAAATGGAACTTGATTCTAATGTTTTTAATTGTATCAAACGTGTGGTGAGTTTGATCAAGGTTGTGGAAAAAGTTGCTTCTATGTTCCAAGTAAAAGATTATGCTGGAGCTCTGAATGAAGTTTCTGAAGTCAAAAAAATGCTGTAAAAATGCAAGTAGTTTCTCTGGTTATGATACAAAATTTCTATCACCAACAAAGTATATCATTATTCCAAAAGCATTTAATGTTGCTAGTCTTGCTCCATTGCAATACAATAATAATGTATTAGCTTGATTGTGGTCTCATTGTTATTCCTTCTTCATCTTGCAATATCAACTTGTTCTTGTGACTTACAAAATTTTTAGATGTTAAATTATTTTGAAGAGGAGCTAGTTAAGATTTTATTCAAGCGTCCAATGGTGGACTGCTTCATCACTTCTAATTCTTATTGTCCTAAGTTAACATATTTGATTTTAGAGATAGTTGAACAATTAACCAATCACAAATTTAAGAAACAAATATCCTTTCCCCATGCCTCATAAATTGGCATTAAATTTTTAGACTCAAATACTTGAAGTTTGACAAATCCATTGTCTCTTAACATTAAAAATCTTTATAATAGTTGATTGTGATCTTATAGGGTTGTCAATGGATAGCCCATTTGAAGCGACTTGATTCTAAAAATGGGCCAAGACTTGTTATTTTGGTCCTAAGGCTAGACTTGGCTAAAATATGAAAATCAATGCTGATTTAGGGCTTGCCTGTGCTTCAAAGTGTGGAAGCAAAGGAGGGAGGGAGAGGAGAGAGAGAAATGCAGCAAGATTTGTTTTTGTTTTGACATAAAAAAAACCCAACTTCTAATCGGGTTGGGCTTAGTTTTGCAACTTTGAACTTATTTGGACATAAGTCCTGATTATTGGAATAACTATAATAAAATGTTTTTCATATATAAAAAAAAGTTATAAGACTTGGGCAGTTAAACAACTTAACCTCTTTGACCCATTGACTTGGACACTTGTATGGATTGGGTTATCCTAATCTATAAATCTTAAAAATATATAAAATACCTTGATCTGCTTGAACAAACTAAGTTTCAAACTATCTAGACCAACCACTCGAATATGTTAAAAATAAAATACAATAAAATAAAATATTACTTTACCTTTCTTGAGTAGAATTTCATTTTTAGCTAACTTGTTAAGCCTAGATCCCCTTAATCATCATTGCAATCTTGTATCCTAAAGTATACATATGATAAGATACATTAATGCACATTTTATTTTCTTGCAAAAATGAAGCACATTCAAATTATTTCATTTGATATAGGTGTTATATATATATATATATATATATATGATGTTGTTAATATAGTTTTTTTTGTTTATTCATAATTGTTAGATTTTAAAAATATTATTTTAAATAAATATATTATTATGTCTATGATATTATTATTTGAATGGATTGAACTCCTACTAACAGATAGGTGAACCATTGGTCCATAACCTAAGAATCAAAACTTGTTAGTTTTATGTTAGTTTGAGAACATTAGTATAGAAAATATACTTATCAAATGATATATGTGAATACCATCATTGGTGGATTCACTTGTCCCGATCATGAAGAAAGAAGAAATTTCTTCAACTTATTCAATTCATTTTTTTTTCAAGAAAAATTTAAAAATAAAAACTTGACAAATGTAGGATTAAGGTACCTTTTTCTTTCATTAAGGACTCCTCAAAATGAATTATAAACTTTTTATTTACAACAATGAGGTCTAGCATTGAGCAATTTTTATTGGATTTTTCTTCCAATTAAAAAAAGATACAGCTTCCCAAAATAGACATGACAAGAAAAAAAAATCATTAGAAAGTTAAAATCCTAGAGGAGCTAAATCTCAATTCTACATCAACTTTGCCTTCATTTGCTTCACCTAATTCTTTTTGAATTGGCAGATATACCTAGTTCAAGGACTTTTTCAAAAAGTATTTTTTGTAGTTTACCTAATTTATATCTAGTCAAAATGATGAAATCTAGTTTGACTGTTTAATGCATTGCATTCTTACAGTAAGTTACAACCATCAATTAATTGTTAATAGGAAGAATGTATATCATAAGGAACTACTAACACACTAATTCTTACTATTAGCAGGGTTTTGGCTTGCCGAGTTCATTTCTTTATGAAATTATTACGTAAATTATGTGTAGTGTATGTACATCATAGGTAGAACCTAATTTTCTATATGTTGAATTTTGGGGTATCATCCTTGATTACACTTTGGCCTTTTCTTGAGATGTTAAAAGCTGTGTGTTTACATCATAGAGCCCAACCTCCCTTCTACCAACCAAAACATTAAAAATTCACTAAATTGAAATATGATTCAAGAGCTTTCCCTTTTGGTTTGTAAAATAAGATGTGTAATCTACATTGCCTTCTCTATATAAATACTCTAATGTGATTCTCTCCCTTTATTTCTCTTAAGTCTCATTCTTTGCGAGGTATCAAAGTTACTTAGAAATCTATATTTTTTCAAGTATTATCTAGACAATGCTTAGATAAAAAAATATTTAACCCATGTTCTTTTGTACATTGAAAATACTACTAGACCTACTTGGCATATTAATTATATACTATCTCTTTGTGATTGAAGCCTAATTTTCTCTTACCAAACTATATTTTCAGTCATACTTTCGACATATATTAACCATATATAAAGTAAAATTTAAACAAAAATAAATTTGTATAGTTACTATTTACTAATTAAATAATAATATTATATCTCTTTATAAAATATGAATTATATCATAAGAAGATATTTTTATTTCAATTATAGAATCTTTCATAAATGTTGTTTTTTTGCTTTTTCTTTTCAAAATATATTGAGAGTAAAAGGCAGATGAAAGAAAGAATCGATGAGTATTAATAGAAGGAAGAATAATGATCATACAAGAATATTTGAGAAAGATAAAAAAGCTATTTTACCCAATCTATAAAAAAATAATTTAGATATCTTCTTAATGGTTAAGTGTTACTTTCAATTTGACAAGTAAATGATAGCTTGAAATGTAACTTACCTTTTTGATTTTTTTTGACTAAAGCAAAAGGACATGGATAAGTTGGTCAATAAAAAAGTTGACCAACTTTTCTATAAAATTTTTCCAACAAAGAATGTAACCTTAGAGAAATAGGAAAGGTAAATCTGATTTGTTACATTAATGGTTCATATCTATCACTCATTAATTAGAAATTTATTTACATTAATGGAATGGACTGTATCCAAAAAATATTTGCTACATAGATGTCTTCTATATTTGATAACGATGCTGATGGATGATCTATTGGCATAAGTGTATAAATAATGGCAATGAAAATATTAAGTAAAATCAATTATAGAATAAAAAATGAAGGCCTTTCTTTCTCTTTCTATTGTTCTTTTGCTCATCTTTGCCCCAATCCTTTTGTTTGCATCCAAGAAAGAAGTAACTGTTAAAGAGATATGTGGTGAAGCAACATGACTTTGATTTTTGCATGTCATTTCTACAAGATATTTTGAAGAATGAAACAATGGACATCCAAGAGTTTGCAGTTGCAGCAATAAAGCGATTGATAACTAGTTACCCTCGCAATCAGTTGGATGATGACGACATGTTATCTAGTTTTAATAATTTTAAATGTGTCAAAGGTATGCCACATATAATTGTGACTTTGGATACAGCTATTACGGAGCTCAAAGGTAAAGAGATTGGTAAAGCTATGAATGGATTTATTGAAGTCCAAGACAAACTCCACCGCTGTACCTAGTTTCTCTCATTTTGATGCAAAATAATCTTTAAAGTACATTGTTATTCCAAAAGTGATTAGAGTTGCCAATCTTGTAAGAAACTATTGAATAATGACTAATGCAGGTACAAATAATGTATTGGCTTATGATCTCATTGGTGCCATTCTTTTACAATATGAAATATAAAATTATCCTTTCAGCTTATAAAATTTTTAGACATTAGATTAATTTAGAGAGTGACTAGTTTGGAATTGATCCAAGCTTTCAATGGTGGATCATTTCATTTCTCTTAATTCTTATAATCCTAAGCAAACATTTGTCAATAGAAGAGTCTCCCACTATGTAAAATACCCCAACTTCGATTCTTTATGTCTTGCTTGATTTCAAAGATGGTTGAACCATTAATGAACCAAGAGTTTAAGAAACAAATCCCTTTCATCATGCCTCATAAATTATATCATTCTGTTTGTAGAATCAACTGTTGGAATATTGACAACTCTGATAACTCTTAGAACTAGAATTTTTTAAAGTAATTATATATGATTGCATAGAGTTGCCAATGGGTAACCTAACTGAGGCGACATGATGGGGTTAAGGTTGATATTTTGGTCTTGATATCGAACTTGGCTGAAAGCCAAAAAAGATTAACACTATTTTGAGGCTTACCTATGCTTCAAACTATGGAGAGAGAGATGATGAGGAGAAGAGGGGAAAGAGAGATGTAGTGAGATTTGTTCTTATCCCAACTTATACCTATGCATAGTCTTCATGCTCCTAAGCCAATTTCCAATTGAGTTGGGGTTGGTTTTGAAACACCTACAATAAAAAATTTTTAGATAAGGTAAATGTTATAAGAACTAGGCAATTAAAAAGCTTGACCCACCAAACCTATGACTTGAAGACCTATATTGGATGGGTCACATTCTAATCCTATAGATCTTAAAAACCTACGCAATCTCTTGGTCTACTTGGGTGGACTTAGTTTCAACCCATCTAGACCAATAGAATAGACCACATAATTGGCACATGACATATGTGAATTTCATCTTTTATGGATTCACCTATTTTGAATGTGAAAAAGGGATAAATTTTCTCAACTTGCTCCACTAGAATCTTTTAAAATAAAATTTAAAAAATAGAATAATTAACAAAAGTACGGTTTTCTTTCATTAATGACTCCTAAAATTGAATTATAAATTCTTTATTTATACTATCAGGTCCAGTATTAAGTAGTGCTTATCTGTTCCTCTTCTAATTAAAAAAAAATAAATTCCCAAAATAGACATAGCTAGTAGAAATAATCATTAAAAAGATAAAATACTCGAAGAGGTAGATTTCAATTTTTACGTTAACTTTGTCTTCATATACCTTATTTTTCTTTTCAAATTGAGAGAGATGCACAATCAAAGATTTTCTCAAAAAGAAAATTTTGCTTTAACTAACTTATATTATGGTTAAAATAATTGAAGTTGACTTGATCGCTCGCATTCTTATGGTGAGTTATAATCATTAGCTCATTGTTGATAGCAATGATGTGCACATCATAAGAAACTGCTAATGTCTTGATGCTTGTTTTCAATAGGATTTTAAGTCATTGAGTTTATTTCTCCATAAAATTATTGGAAATACAATTAAAGAGCTTTCTTTCTTGATTTGTAGGTTAAATATGCAATGTACACTCCCTTTTCTATTTACTTGTTTTAATAAGATTTTCTTCTAATAACTCCATTAGAAAAACAAACAAGGTAAATCAATCAAGGCGAAGGTGTATTTAATAATTGTCATAAATTAAGTTGTTCCAAGTATATCAGTTGTTAATTGTTCACATCTTTTAATTATTACTTAAAAATTAGTCGACACCAATGGAATGAACTATATCCAAATAGGATCAGCTATGCAGATGTCTTCCATATTAGTTAACATTATTGATGGACGACCTATTGACATAAATCTATAAATAATGGCAATGAGATAATGAACAAATCAAATAAAGCATACAAAATAAAGGCCTTTTTTTTTCTCTCACTCTATACTTCTTTTCCCTATTTTTGCCCTCGTTCTTTTGCTTGTTGTTAACCTCTCTATTATCCTATACCTTAGTGCGACTGTCTCGATTAGGATGATATGGGGTGAAGAGTATATTCGTTTCAATATTTTATGCATTTTTAATTATGACTTTTTTTCAGGTGATTTTGGATCTAGATTTTCAATGGGCGTAAGCATCCACTATTAAATACACTAAAAAATCGTAATCCTTTTTAGCTTTACTAGTATAGATGCATACATATGTGAGAAAGAGAATTTTCTTTTATTGTTGTCATTTATATATATATTTTTTGAATTACAATAGTCCATGTTTGTCCTTCTTTTACCCTTAAGATGAATTCAACTATCATAGCTTCTGGAGTAAAGCTAACCTGCTCTAGTTTGTTGACTCTTTTCCTTTATCCTTCTTAAGTTTTGAACTTTGGAGGATTGGTAAGAACTGATGATTCAAGTCTTTTAGGTCCTTCATTCAGGCAATGGATTCATTTTTGTCTCTTTTTAAGAGGCTAAATCAGTTACTTTGAATTCACTACTAAAAGCTTCCTCCATTTCTACCCATGATTATTATCCTCTTGGAAAGGATAGTAATCAAAGATAGTTTTATGCATATTTTGGGGGAGCTAGCAGAAGAGTGAAATATTATCGCCCCTAAAATTGATACGAGTGCCCTTAAAACAAACCAGTTACTCATTTTCAACCCCATCGACGGGATGAGGCTTGCATGCCATGTAGCCTTTGGGATATAGCACCATATTGAATTCCTTGAGATAAGGCTTCCTTTTAGCTTGATGGAGCTTTTTTAATAGTGGACTATTTGACTTGATTGGCTGCCTCCTCATGGATTTATTTTTTGGTAGGGATCTGTAAGTCTCCTCTATCAAGAAGTGTTCCTAAATATATAGAGGAACTTATGCCTATATTCACTAGCCGTGGTGCTTATTTTGATAATTAAATATTCAATGAGGAATAATTCCTGAATTGCTTTGCCATAAGCTACCGCATTGCCATCATGACCTTTGTTACTTAGTCAACTTTTAAATGAAGATCACGGATATCCTTATCATTTTTTTCAGGCTATATTTTTAATAAGGCAACGTCGTCTTGCTCAACCCTATCAAATGCAAGGACTATCTCTGTCCTATCATCTTCAGAGTTAGATCCCTGAATAGGCTCCTTACCTTTTTTGGAAGTAGTAAGAGTCTCATCAATCGGGTTGATATTATTAGATTTTGGCCTCCTTACATCATCACTTGGGTTGTGATTGATAATAACTTCTTCTTGCGCCTTATAGAGAGCAGGGTTCTCTCTATCTTCTTCAGTTGTATATTGAATTACACATACATACAATGTATATTATTAGATTTTGGTCTCCTTATATCATCACTTGGGTTGTAATTGATAATAACTTCTTCTTGCGCCTTATAAAGAGCAGGGTTCTCTCTATCTTCTTCAGTTGTATATTGAATTACACATACATACAATGTATATTTCACAGTCATCATCTTTTTTCATGATGGAGGTTGTTGGGGGATTGACATGACTATATATTTGTTGTTCGATTTCCTAATCTTCATTTTCTTTTGATCCACAGTTGAAGTCTTGTAGATCCTTGATAAGATTTAGGATTCATGTGATTTTAGGGGTTGCTTTTTGTTTAAGCTCAATTGTAGGTTGTTTTTGAGCTAGGCAGTGATAGAGTTCTTAGCCATGCTAGAGTGGGCTAAAGGAATTGTTCCCTATGACCTTGGGCTCAATCACCAATTGGCCCTTCTGTATCTTGAGGAAGTTAAGGGATTTTGAGGCTTGTCCCCTATATTTTGCTTATTTCTTTAGAGGCGAGTACCTTTACCCCTTTTTGGTAGCAAATTTAGAGAGTAGATCTTTCATTTACTCCCATTCAACAATTGTAAAAGTTAGCCTTTTAGTGATGCTTACATCCCTCCTCTCTTCCTTGATGACTAAAGAGGGTTGTGAGTGAATTAGTTTACCAAAGATTGGGATCTGTTGCATTTTGTTGCTACTTTTGAGGTTGGCACTATAGTATTTCTCAATACAAAAAGAAGTGATTTGGTTGTACTACTCTTGTGGGGGTCCAAATCTCTTCTTGTCGAGTTGGCGAGTGGTGAATAAAGGTGAGAACTAGAGTTGATCTTTAGGTGGTAGCTTTAGACAAGAAGATTATCCTTGAACCACCAAAGCTGGAGAAAAGACTAGCCTCTCCTTAACTATATGATGAGGTAAGTCGGTGTTATCAATTTTTGTCCTCATCGTCAAAGGTGATGGATGAGGTGCTATAATGTTAGTAGTTGGAGTTAGAGCAACAATGATGGTAGGGACCACTAAAGTAAAGTTAATAGTCGAAGGAACTGCCCAACTCCTTTGGGCACTGAAATTGATGCAACAGTGGAAGAAAGACTATTGCAAGTACTTTTGCCCCTTCAAGATATGTGTAGCTTAAAAGAAGGAACTGGGCCAACCCTAGGTGCAGTAGTAGTAGTAGGAAACGATAACCTCTCCTTGATTGACTATCTTGGAGGATTAGCGATCTGCATGTTAGGCTTACATCCATGGGAAAAGAGACGAAGCATCAAGGTAGAAGTAGCAACAACTAGGGCCACCAGAGCTATTGGAACACTAGCAATCATCAATGGTACAATGTTGAATTGGATGTTGGCACCAAGGGCAATAGCAATAACGATAGACTTAGGAAGACTTAGTCCTTCAATGTGTTAGCAACGACAATCGAGATCTGGGATGCCATTATATGATTTGCATAAGAAATGTTTTTAGTTAAGGGTTGTATTTAAAGTGATCTTATAAGCTAACCATGCGATCTCAAAGATGGAAAGTAAAATTCAATCCCATGGAGTGTGCTAGATCTTATTGACCTTTGCACTATCCTCCACCTCGACAGAAACACCTTAATCGAGATGATATGGGATGTAAGAGTATATTTATTTAAGTTTTGCACCTTCTTAGTAGTAACTTTTAGGTAATATGAGGTCAAGATTTTTAATGAGTGCAAGCCTCCATTGTTAATTACTCTTGTCTTATGGGCTGATAAACTTTCGATTAAGAGATTGCAATCCTGGTTAGCCTTATTACTACAGATGTATCCAAATGTGAGAAACTTTTTTTTTATTGCTATCATTTATATTTTTTTATTATAATATCCATGTTTGTCCTTTTTTTTCTCTATGTTTGTACTCTTTTCAATTCAAAGTTTGAGCCTCATATGAGTAGGTTTTATCCATATTATCTCGATGAAGATGTTTTATTGTCATTAGTAGAGTAGGGCTCTAAAATTTTAATGGAACAAGGCTCCAAGCTTTCAATAAAGCATTTTTCAAATCCTCAATATAGTAAGGCTCCAAAATTTAATGAAGTAAGGCTCCAATCCTTAATAATGCATTTTTATTCATATCTTAAACTTATATATAATAAATTCATAATATGTACATGCTATATACTCAAACCAATTTGTAGATTTATAAGATTTTGTGCCTCTGTCAACTACTTAATTCTAAAGGATTTTGTGCGTGCGTGCGTATGTGTGTTAGAGAGAGAGAGTATTATTTATCATTTGAATTGTTAGCCAGAGTGTAACAAGTTGGGTTGAGCACAAAGCAGCCGATCAAGCTCAAATTTGAGTTGGATTGTCTCAAGACCTTAGAAGCCCAAACACACTGGCAATAAATCCAAACTGAAGCAAAACACCATCTAGGATTCTTTCAGCATTAACATTAACTTAAATATATTTCTCACAAAAGTCCTTGATGAATAGAGTGCCATCTAATAGTCATTGATGAGGTGCATTATCCATCCACCCATACATTATCAAATTCAATAACTTTTTATTTATTTATAATAAAGGCCAACAATAGATTGTTGCATGCATGCATGAGTATTTTCAAGTCATTGGTCATCCAACTACAAAACTTTGTTAACATGCAGTTGGCTTGATGCATTTTTGTATAGCCAAGATCACAGAACATAGAAAGAACAACCGATTTAATGTTAATATCGGTCGCAATATCGGTCCGAAACGCTACAAACGGTTTGAGTTCCGTTTCCAGATTCGCTGCCAATTTATTCCTTTATGCCTTTCTCTCTGTTTTTAGCGACGGTCACGTCGTCAACCATCTCTTACAGAAGTCGTTCAAATCAGGAAACAAATAAAAAAGAAATCGGCATTCCACCTTCCCAAACGCTTCTAGCAATCCCTGCTGTTCCAACCAATACAACGAACAGGCTTTTACACAAAGAGAACATGCCACATCGTCATCGTAGGGAAAATCACACCGCTAGTTGCACGTGGAAATCGAATACTCGATGTAAAATCTATGCCCTGTTTTGTATTGAACAGAACGGAAAAAATAGGGGCATCAAGTGGAGAGCTTGCTCTGCTCGAGTGCAGGCCAAGGTCGCCTAAATCCGCGGCCTTTGCTCCCGCGTCGCAAAAAGTGAACAGAAAAAGGTGAAAAAAAAAAGCGATTTTTAATCGTGAAAGAAACCGAATTCCCCAAGCCAAGGTTCCAAATCCAAGCCCTAGGGATTGGAATGTGAGACCCTAATTCGTCTCTTCGTTCTCTTTTTCTTCGTCTTCTTCCTGTCTCCATTGCTTGGAGATCCGATTCGAGGAGGAGATGGGGGAAGGGGAGGAGAAGGGGTGGTTTATATATAGCTTCGTGGCAAGGGGGACGATGGTGCTGGCCGAGTACACGGAGTACACCGGTAACTTCCCGGCGATCGCCACGCAGTGCCTCCAGAAGCTGCCCTCCTCCAACAGCAAGTTCACCTACGCCTGCGACCACCACACCTTCAACTTCCTCGTCCACGACGGCTACGGTATAATGCCGCTCTCTATCTTTATCTATCTATGGGGAAAAAGTGGAATTGCTATCGTTTTTACGGATCTCTCTTTGATTTGTTATGTTTTTCTATTTGATCTCGTAATTCAGGATAACATATTAGACTCTGATTCTGATTGTGAAAAATGGGAACTTTGCTTCTTGTTGATGCCATTTTCTGGTTTTTGTTCGATTTCTTTAGTTATTCGGTGTTGAATACTGAAGAAGTCGCAGAAAAATGAGACAAATTGTGAACCTTGCTTCTGGTCTGTCATTTCCGTTAATTCGTGCATCTTTTCTCTCTGAGAAAAACACGAACTTTTTTCGAGATATTGTACATATATGGGGATGTGGAGGTGAATCGACTGTATGAGATGTGAGCATGCTTCCATTTTAAATGGATGTAGTATTCTGTGGTTAGGAGACATCGAAGGACAATGTATTGGGTTTAACAAAGGAGAAACTAGCCTATCGGTACCCCTTGTGAAAATAGAAGAGGATTTTTTTGGCCCAAGAAAAGAAAAGGAAGAGGATGGGGTTGTTGTTACAGGGTTGTGCATTTTGTCAGATCTTAGCTCATACTGGTGGCTTGATTTAGCTCTTAAGAAAACATTCAGAAAATTATATGTTTTGGAGAAATTAATCATCAAAATGTGGAACAACTCTCTTTTAGTTGTCATTGCTGAGGGCTGCACACAGGAAGACATGAACTTCTGTCATCGTTATGAGCATCATTTTTTTCACCGACTCACTTGACTCCAAAAGCTAAAATATGACCCAATCTCCTATTTCATTAGTTATCCTTATTATATATAATGTAAAATCTGCAAGCAGGGTAGTGATCAAACATGTGGAGACAAAAGGTATCAATAAGGGTAATTCTTTTTTGATTGATCACTTGTTAGCTCTCTCTCTCTCTAGTGTCATCTACTAAAGCTATAGCCAACAACAAGAATGCACCAGTAAATAATGGGAAGTGCATTTAAAGATCATCATCAAGCAAGCTCCACCTCATAACAGTTCATTCTGCCTTGGATCAAACTTCATTTTTCTCCCATCACATTCGTAAGGGTCCACCAGTCGACCTTTTAGTAGAATGTCTTAGAAAAGATCAAGCACCTTATTGCCCTCCATGAGATACCTCTATATGTGTGCATGTCATCAAAAATGTTAGCAGCTTCCTTGTAATGTTGCAGGTACATGAACATGAACATGAACATTGGATCCAGCATATCTCCAAGTGACTAAAGCAATAGGAGGATAAAAAAAAGGGAGATATACATGGCTTTACCTTTTTATGTGGAGAGGTTGTTTCCAAATTTGTGATACCTAGATCATAATGGAATGACTTTACCATTGCGCCAAGGTTTGTCCTCTAAATATAGGGACACAGAAAAAATAATTTCAGCTGGTATCTATATATGGGATAAAGAGAATTACAAGGAATTTTGTAGAACTATAATAAGCTTACAATTTTATATGGCTCTGAATGTTAGGCAATAAAGAGAGGTTGATGAAAACAAGTCAATTATGGCAAAAATGAGAATGTTAAAATAATAAGCTTACAATTTGTGGGAAAACTAGAAAACACACATTAAGAATGAGTATATTAGAAGAATTGTAAGAGTTCTATGAATTAAGGATGAAATAATTGAAGATCAATCAATATATGGATATGCACAACAAAGATATGAGGGGACTCCACGTAAGGAGGTACTTTATTGTAGGCACTTTATTGTGTTTTGAAGGATGCGGGAAGAGGGGAAGACCTAAGATTAAATGGATGGGTGTTATGAAAGGGTTTTGGAAACCCTAAATAGGAATGTTTGGCAACTGATGAGCTACAAAGCAGACCCCACATTGTTGGGTACTTGGGTTAAGGTTGGATGGTTAAATTTATGTATGAAAGAAGATATTAGAAGCATTATTTGCTAAGATTTTTCAATATGCATCTTTCTCATTTAAAGTTTCCAATTAGCTTAAGATTTTAGAGAAAATGATATTTTGCAAAGTTATTTTTAATATCTACATTCTTAACTAATCTTTTATAAGAGCAAAAGCTCAATGGGTCAAACTCATTATTGAATGAATCCAACTCTCTTCCCTTTTCTAAAGGCTACAATTAAAAAAATGTTAAATATTCAAGTGGCTAACACATCCAATTTGGATGCAGATCTGACATGGATTCTAGGACTTGGATGTGAGTGTCTAGGTAACATAGCTTCCCTAGCATTGCAAAACAAACCTTGCAAAAGTCCTCATGCAATTTTTAGGAGGAATCGTGTAATGTGTATGTTTAGGTCTTTAAATGGCTTACCACGAGCTGCTTTAGTGGATGAACACCATAAATAGGAGGAATTTGTCATCATGCAATTGATAGGAGTAATTGTATGATGTGTTTATCTGGGGTAATAAATGGCTTAATACTGACTTCTTAAGTGGCTGAACACTATAAATAAGTTTCTTGATGTTATTTTAGGGTTTTCTGTTTGAAAACCAAGAACGATGTTAATTAACTTTACAAAAGGATTATTCATAAAATCAGATCTATCATGCTACTATAGCCACTTTTTTCATTGTCCATTTAGATATGGTTTCTCTTTGAAAGCAAGGAAGGGTCACTACTCTTGCTCATACATTTAGTTCAACTATATCTACTCATTTGAATTCTGACTGACAGAAACTTTGCTGGTTTCTTAAAAGAATGGATAGAGATCTGCAAAACAATAGTAGATGTGAAAGTACTCTTGACAAGGAGGTATCACTTGCTCTGAATTTTTGCAGCATATTGTGTTGTTGCAAAAGAATCTGTTCCAAAACATGTCTCCATAGCCTTTTTGGAGAGACTGAAGACAGACTTTAAAAAGAGATATGGAGGTGGTAAGGCTGATACAGCAACTGCCAAAAGCCTCAACAAAGAATTTGGGTATTTTTTTTTTTTGTTTCATGATTTTGTTTTTAAAATTTAAAAATGCATTTGTACCTCTTTTTCTTTCATTCATTTTCAATTAATGAACTTGATTTTTATTGCAGCCCAGCTATAAAGGAGCACATGCAGTATATTGTTGATCATGCAGATGAGATAGAGAAGCTTTTAAAAGTGAAGGCCCAGGTTGCAGAAGTCAAAAGTATTATGATAGATAATATAGACAAGGTATCTAATTTCCTTTCCACATTTTCAGTTTTCAAGAGTTTACAGATATACCTAGCATGATGGACTTGATTTTGCCTGGCATAGCACTACTCTCCTGCGTTACAAATATGGTCATTGTCGTGGGTGTTTGATATAAATCTCTAATGCATGATCTCACTAATTTTAGTTTGAAAAATATGATGCATTTAATAGTAAGACTTAAATATGCTGAATAATTTAGGGATTGGTTCATATTATTTCACCTAGGCTTGGCCCTGTTCTTTGTTCTTACTGCTTAAACGAAACATTTTAATACTTAGTTTCCTACCCAATGGTGGTTGGAAATTGAACATTACTCAAGTACTCTGTTCAGCCTTATGGATCTTCCAGTGAGCTGTTGCCTACCATGCAAGCATAATCAATGAGTTGCAACATAAAGATTGACACTAAAAGCAAACAAATGCTCATATTGTCATGTAGATGCTGAAACTTCTTTTCCTTGTGTGTGTGTGTGCATGCATGCATGCATGCGCATGTGTGTGTGGGTGTGTGCATGTTCAGGCATGCATGTCTGCATGTGTGTGCGAGTGGTTGTTAGGGGAATGAGTGAGGAGTCTAATACAGGACACATGGTCAAAATTGAATTAGACTATTAAGCTTGTCAAGTTTGTCTTTAGGCATCTTTCAATAAGCTGTTGCCAGCAATGCAAGTGTTGTAAATAAGGCAAGTGTTGCAAGCTACTAAACTAGGAAATGTTTGGATCATGATTTTTTTTGTGTCAAAAATTTATGCAACAAACTAGATACCATAATATGATAATATTGCACGGTTGGAGAATATTGAATTTCAACCAAACCAATAATTTAAAATATCTCCACTCTAGCACATGCGATGCAAATGCCAAATGGCTAGTAGTGTGGATGATGTTTACTTGACCCAACATACATAAAACATAAGGATTGTAAGTTCTACTCTTGATTTTATTTTTCCTACAAACTAGACAGAACCCAACTACTTTTTGTGCTTCATCTGCAGTCATTCTTGTGAAATTGGAAGGCGACGGTTTCTGGCATTCCAAAATGGAAAGTTTCAGATAATACAAGGAGAAAAAAAAGGGCAAAACTACCAGCTGTGCTATGAGCGTATGAGTCAACTTGTGATCAACTTTGGTGATCACAAGCTGCCAGCATAGGAATAGCCGGCTAGGTATTGGTCAGACCATGGAAGCAACAACTGATGACCATCTCTATTTACGTCATACCTAAGTAATCAGTCTTATGGTTCAGGATGCTCCTGTCACTTTTCGATGCTTTCACTCCACAGGCTGTGATCTGAAATAACTAGCATATCCTATCAAAAAGAAAACCCTTAATTTGAGAAGTTTAAACTTCTTCACTATTCCATCTCAGAAACCGTTACTAGTATTATGGAGCTCTGATAATGGTTGCTTGTGGGCAGTCATTCAAATGACCACCCCATCTTTTCCTGTACGGACATTGAAGGCACGCTCTTTAAATTGGCAAGTAACTCGTATGAGATGCTCAACAAATCTGGTGGGAATTTTGATTTCAAATCAATAAAAGTAAATATCCTTTAAATCTCTTTCTCAATCTTTGTTTGGCTGCAGCTCTCTTTCCAAATCAACCCATGTCAATATCAGGGAAGATCTGCTTGATGTCATCTATTATAATTCAATATCGGTTTTTCTGTTCCTTATCAACAAGAATAACTGATTTCAGTCGATGAAGTCTTGCTAGGAGATTTGTATTCCTTAGGACGTCCTGGTCCATCACATATCATCTCAGATTTAAGAATTTTGATACCTCTTGATATATTTGTTATCAGGATAGGATATGGTTAGCTGCTATTCTTGGTGTGATAAAATGATTGTGGTCAATAAAAATGCAGATGGGAAGAACAATAAAATTAACCCCTCTTATTCGGGGCCATGACATGTAACAGTTGTTTTTTCTCCCTCCTCCAAATCCTTGAGGAAGTTTCGCTCCAAGGGACATAAATTTCTTTAAGTTCTATTGATAGTTTTTGCACTTGCAATACCTTCCAGACTATGGACCGTGGCGAGAAGCTGAAAGATCTTGCTGACAAGACTACGGACTTACATCTTCAGGTAACCACTTCTGTTATATCTGTTTTGTCATGCAGAGGCCATGCTAAACATGTTCATTCATCTTGTAGGCTCAAGATTACAAAAAACAAGGAAAAATGGTTCGTAGAAAAATGTGGTTTCAGAACATGAAAATCAAGTTGGTGGTTCTTGCAATTCTCTTGCTTCTGGTCCTTATTGTTTGGGTTTCTGTCTGCCAAGGATTTGACTGCACCAAGCATCATGAGTAAGAATTTAAACTTAGTACAGTGAATATATATTATATATGAAGTCTTCTGAAGGATTGAAACAGAAACAAATAAGAGATTGTTGGAGAAATTCGAGCCATTTTCTCAGGTGATATGAGTTTTCAACCTCTTGGTTCATTTTGCCTGCGATAGATGAGCAGAATTGGCAGTGCGGACTAGCTATTTGTGATAAGTTGTGGTCTTCAATGTTGTGAGTTTCAATGTTTCAATACATTGATGTCGCCAGCATTAAGGCCGATAATAGAATGTGTGATTCAGTTGGTCTCTCATGTTATAAATTTGAAATTTCATGCACCTCTTGTCTTGGTTGCCTTATGATATGATGTTACCTTGGTGTGAAGCTTCAGGTTTGTTGCGTAGGATTGCTGAGATTGTGCAGTTTTACCTCTGTTCTGTATTATAGATATGACCTGTTCCCATGCAGCATGCAAGCTGCCTTGCAACTTATATTACATGCCATTTCCATTGGGGGCTTGAAATATATTCATGGATATGATAACAGTGCTGTTGTGCAGAATCACTAGGAGTTGTTATTGTGAAAATAAGCACGCCCAAACATGTCAACAGCCAGTGAACTCAATGATCAATAGCTGATACCTTGCTGAGGAGATTTTTTTTTTTTTACCTTCTCTTTATTCTTTTCTTTTACCCTTTTCTTAATGATAGGAGAAAAATGATGAGTCAAAAGGATGGAATTTGATGATCAAGTTCCCATGCCGAGAATTAATGGTTACCACATCCCTCCCTCTGATGGAGGTTGAAGCACCCCAAAATGCACCGTTGTCTTAGGTTTCACTGCTGTCATGATGCCAAATAGCTATAAAACACCATCTAATTTTTGTGGAATTTTTGGAGATGGTCAAAACTTTAGTTATTGTTTCTTTGATTTATGCATATCTTGGTAGAATTGAAACTCCCCAGCTCCTGTGCTTCCCATGCTCATTCTCATCAACTGGGACCAGTTTGATCAATTTGTATCAAACTTGTATGCTACATATGAAGTGCATAGCTTGTAAAAATATGCTGCAAATGTTCTTACGGCTGGGATTTCTCTTGTAATGAGTAATGTAAACAGTATATTTTTGAACAGTTCCATAGTTTAACTGACAAGGTGAACATATGCAGTTTCCAAGCATAGAAGTTATACTTGTCAGTGCATAAATATTCTTCTCTGATATCATTTCAGCTGAAAGGAATACCAATGTTACAGCAAGGAGACAGTGCTATCATGAGTAAAACAATAATCCTTAATAGCTAAAATGATTCCACTACCAGTTATGACGGACAAAAGGGTGATCTCAAGATGTCATTCTGCTTAAACTTTAGAGCATGTCCTCCAGTTCAGTATGTCATCTCGTGACAACAGTAACCCATGCAAAGTTACATGAGCCATGGTCAATAGATGGAAAACAAAGGTACAATCCAACAGCAGTCAGGTGGATGGATGAGCTTCCCCTAATATTTAAGATTGCTTGCTTGAGCTTGCAACCAATTGCAGTGATCAAGAAGCTACAAGCAATAAAAACAACACCTGACAGACCTTAATTAACTAAGAAGTAAAGACAGAGAATGGATGGTAACTTATCATACCAAAGCTGGTGCTGCTGGTACAAGCCAGTAAATTTGATGCTCGTCTTACTGAACCAACTTGAGTATCACAAAGCTTTGTTAAAGAAAGTCAAGACAACCATCCATGGTGCATGAGTTAAGCACTTAAAGCACAATTGGTCCAGAATGAATTGCTACTACCGAGTAGCATGTGATAGCTTAGGAGATTGAGGCTAAGTAAATTTCAATTATATCTTATCCCTGTCTGACCTGACTTGTTTCCACATGTTTACTAACTGATCGAAAAAGAAAAAAAGTAAATTGGCTCAAGCAAGAACCTGAAGGGTTCAAATTTTGTAAGTCAGCATAGCAGGACTCAAGAAGAGTTGTCTCAGCATTCAAATTGTTAATCACAGAAAATGAAGAAAACGTAAATCAGCTTAATTGAGAAATAAATTGTTTCACTGTTTCTAAATCAGTAACTGCAAGATTCCAAGAGGATAGCAAAATGCATCCTTGCTTAGACTGAGAAGTATAGCAGAATGAAAGATGTTTTGATTCACATTGACAGAGATCATCAAGCAGAATTACAAAGCTTATAACAAGCTAGTTCAATAAATGAAATATAAACGCATAAAAATTTTTCTCTTATTTTGAGCAAGTGTGATTAACAAGAAAAGTTCACTGATAGGCAATGCTCGTCATCACTTCAAATTTTTCTGCACCACTAAAACACCTACAATTGCAGATATAAGAATCCAAAAAACACCATCTCTAGAGAGGGCAAGTTCCTTCCATGTTAAAGGCCTAGTAACCTGGTTCAGGACTTCTTTAAACTGTAGTTTTGTTTCCTCAATCGTACCTGAGTTGTCGATGACTATATTCGCCTTTGTCTTCTTCCAGTCCAGTGCAGTCTGAGCATTAATCTTGTTTCTGGCTTGCTCTTCAGATATGCCATCTCTTGCCATTAGACGTTGTATCTGAGTTTCGGGATCAACCCATACAACAATAATAGGAGCAGACCATCTGTCCATCTTAGCCTCAAACAACAGTGGAATGTCAAGAATGATAACCTTGGACCCCTTGATCCATAGTTTCACTACTTCCCAAAAAATAAAAAAGGAGTAATTTCTCTCCTTAATTTTTTTTTTATTGAAAATATACTTTAATCTTTAAACTTTTACTCAAAATTTATTTTGATTCTTAAATTTTTAATTATTATATTTTAACTTTTTGATGTTTTAAAAATATTACATTCCTAACCTTTATATTTTAAAAATATTACATATCTAACGTGCTATTACTTAAAATAAGTTAAAATTGATGAAATAATTAACATAACACCTTAACAACCGCTCTATATGAATAAAATATTTTTAAAATATAAGAAATTAAAATATAACAATAAAAAATTTGAGAATAAGAGAGAGAGAGAGAGAGAGAGAGAGAGAGAGAGAGAGGATATTTTAGCCTATTTTCTTTCTTTTTTTTTCCTAGATAACTAAGAGAACTTAAATTCCTCTAAGACTGTAAACATTATAAAGCAAAGAATCATAGAAGTGAAGAATTTTTTATTTTTAAAGAAGTGGTGTCACCAGCCAAAATTACAGAAAGTGAGACCAAGCAAAATCATTCGACCATAATCTAGCCAATTTTACACCTTTGTGACTGAACTGGCCACACAAACTTAATGCAAGCAACCTATATTATTGCTTTAACTTATAGTTAATAATTTTTTTTCCAAAAAAAAACATTAACATTGAAATGAAATTAAGTTGTTCCTCTGCAATCCCAAAGGTCGCTGGCAAGGATATGGTGGTAGCAACCAAGTCCACTGTTATCAGTTAAGCATTGAAATAAATGTGAAACAGAAATTTATCCAACAAGCTTATTCCTTTATTAAGAATCCTTCTTCTCATTCCTTTTGTTAGAGGCTACAAACAAGTTCAAGTACATACCGGTTGAGAAGTTGGCGTTTGGTTGAATCAGAAAAAACAATTTGACCTAAGTGTGCTCTATCAATTTCTCCATTTTCTAGTAAAATTTCATCGCCAAATGCCGCTACAACCTTTTTCCAACCCCCAGTGCCCTTTCTTACTACATCCTGAAATAAATTAGCTCCAGAGTTAGCAACATAGTTTTGCCCCCAAAAAGATGGACAACGGGAAAAAATAGAGATGTTTACAAAGATAAGGGGACGTGATTATGAGACAAATTCGTAGCTCAAATATCTTTAACATAGTGAAGGGTATTATGATATGAATGCAAAATTACGAGGTATCAGAGAGAGTTGTTTTACTCAGGCGACGAGGTCGGCGTCGACGACGGGAACGCCTTGGGATTTGAAGAGATTGGAGACGGTGCTCTTGCCGGAGGCAATCCCGCCCGTCAATCCCACGATCCTCATCGCCCTCGCACTCCGACGGCCGGATGATAGCCGGCGGGGAGCGCCAAGCCTTGAGGGATTCTGCGCGCCAGCCCCTGTCTTGGATCCCAGCGAGGGTTCCCACTTCCCAATAGCATCCGAAATGTACACGTGTCATCATCTTATAATGGAGGCTCGATTCCGTAATAGGAGGCGTCCATTTTTTTTTTTATAAAAAAAAAAAAGAAGCAAAAGAGGAGGCCTTTGTGCTCTCTGTTACCAAGCCTCCATGATGATAAGACGGAAGGACTCCTCCCTCCTTCCACAAAACGGGAGTCTCAACTCCGCCCCCCCACCCCAAAAACTGTATCTTTGGGTGGGTTTTAAAAACTTTACTCAGGCTCTGTAATCAAGCCTAATTAAATTAGGTTAAGTTGGAACAATCCACTGTGGGCACCCAAACAAAACCCAAAATCTAACAGTTGAGAAAGATGGACATTAGTTCCATGTAAGTGGGCCCATCCTTCACATGGTGGGCAACAGTAAAGAGTAATAATATGCCTTAGAAATAACGAAGCCTAGTCTCCTAACAATTGGAGCAATTATGCAAATGAAGCAGATGTCAAACCTAGGTCAAAGGTTATGATCCAAGCATGGCAAAAACTATTACTACCTCATAACCGAAGCACTAGTAAAGTATTTCATCTAAGATAGTGTAGGCCTTTCTCATCTGAATCATGCTTCTCGATAAAACTATAGGTGAGCCAACCAATCTATTCAAAATGGAATCTAGGATCTATGTTAACAACCAACTAATAATTAGGGACCTATTAAGCATTGAATAAGCCAACATCGCTCTGCCTACAAAAGATAAATTTTCTTACTTTCAACCAACCAACTTCTCCTTCACTATTTCGAACAAACCCTTATGATCATTAGTACGAATCTATTTAGCTAATGTAAGGTTGGGTTATACCACTTTTTAGTATGGTTTAATTGACGTTCGACTCTTCAGTGGACTAAACTTTAACATTCGACCCTTATCGCTTGGTCACTTAACATCCGCTCCATAATACTAGATTTCTTTAATTTTCAATCGCTCTCAATGTACGATAATTATATCTAGTAATAAGATAACTGTGTTCTATAGATAGATAATTGTGTTCAGAAATACTAAATGTTAACTTGTTAGTCCACAGAAACTAATTATTAAAGTTCGGTCCATTGAAAGATCAAATATTAGCTTGCCCTTCTAGTACTTGATGAAGGATTATTTAATGAGACTTGATTCAAAACTTCAAAACTCTATTATCAAACAATGCTTCGCAATCATTGCTTCGCTTCTATTGATTGCTAGAGATGCTGATATATAGGTTCTACTTCCCTAGGATAAGCATACTCTACATAAGGATCTTGATCAAGTTGAGAGTGTATTTTTATAAGAGTTTGAATAGAGTTGGGACTATTGGATGCAATATCAAGATCATGACTAAAGACTACTAAGGAACTAATTATGAAGATACCAAACTTCAAGATTTATGGGGAAGGAAGAGGGTATGATCATCCTTCCTTCCCCTAGAACCCTTAAGGAATAAAAAGACTAAGATATTATACTATGCTTAATAGGAAAGAAAAGACAAAAAATATAAAAGAAAAAAAAAGAAGGCCTCTTTGAATTGCTATGCCCATTGCCGAAACCTCTTGCGTCACCTCCAAACTCTAAGCATCTTTCAAGCTACTAAAATATAAAATCATAGCCACCTTATGAAGGTAATCCTTTGATTCTCTTTTGCAAGACACATTCAAGGTTAGCTAATAGGCCACTCAATATAGAAACTAAGTGATGCTTGATAGCCTGGGTCTCAAGGATAGATGTATTTATATATGTGCTTTAGGAGTTCTTAGGCCTTTAGAAAGCAATGTTGGATTTAAGAAAATTTCTTATTTTTGCCAAAAACATGTGAAAAGAGTGTAAAATCATGCGGGACTCAAAATTTAGTCGCTTAAATATGACTATATCTTCTAATCACAAAATAATCACCGTTAGAAAGACCCAATAGAAATAGGGAGATCATTCAAAAGTATCTAGCAATAAAATTTTGATTGTTCCATGATAATATCATGGTAGTGGTCTTATCATTGACTAAAGGGATCCAAATTATCAAACGATATCATAACTAACATCTTGCTACTTTAAGCGGTAGCTAGCTTACCTTTTAAAGGTTTTGGATGCAAGTAGCCTTGTTAGACATTTTTAGTTGTAGTTTGGTCCTTTTAGTAGAAAATATGAGAATGAAGCCCAAATGATATATTAGAATGAAATCATGATCAAACTATTCTAGCAAAAGAAGCTATCTCAAGGTCACATTAATTAGGATATTGAACAATTTGTAGGAATCAAAAGCTAGGTTTCTATGCCTAAATCGTAACAGTAGATATAAGAAATAACATTACTTAGTATGCAAATTAAGTCCTCTAGAAATCAAATGTTTCAACTTATGATGCATCCAAGAAGGTAAGTATGCCGCAGATTTGAAAAAGTTATTTTTTTGATAAGTAAGAGGAAGATACTTATCAAAGGTATCACAATTATTAGTAACAAATGATATATTACCAACATAAGGCAAATGATAAAGCTTGCCTCCATAAGTGTCCGCTTGGACCCCTAATGAATTGTGAGAAGCCATCACATTATTTAATAAATTACCGAGGATTTGTAAGCACAAGACAAATTTGTTCGGAGAGGCAAAGCCTCCTTGCCAAATACCTCTTTGGGCCTTATACTATCTTGTAGGCTTATAATTAATAATGATAGAATATGAAGGAGTTGAACTGCATGTATTAATCTAATTGTTCTATTGATCTAATTGATAGAATAATAAAAACTTTCTAACTCCTAATTTTTTTTTTTGAACCAAAAGACCAAGATCCATTAGAGCATAGTAAATTAATAATAGCATTTGTCCTATGATATATAAAGTAGTAATGTGGCAATATTTAGTGTTATCATCACTCTTAGGCACCCATTTAGTCCACTTTTTCTGCTGTCATTTTGCTGTCACCCAATATAACATAGCACTATAATGGTTATACTCCATCCATAATAGTCCATACTCTACCTCGATAAGCCTCCAAATTTGGTGGCAAATTTTAAACAACTTTCATCAACAAATAAGTAGAACATTCATATGTAAAAGGTTTATATCCCAACTTGTCTATAGGATTAAAATAGCACTAAAATCATTAATAACCACCTAAGATGAATTCACCAAGTAAAGCCATTAAAGTTCATTCCATAGATCCTATTGCAAATTAGACATGGAACTAACTTGCACTATCAAGAGAAGACATGGAAAACATTGTGGCTAAGAAAATAGAATATGCACCACATGGCGAGATAAAGATTTAATAATAAGCATACATGCTACCTCTTGTTAGGCAAAGGTAACACTCCCAAAGTGAATGTTCATTCCATAGCAAACAAGTGATGCAATTTATTAGGAGCATGAAAATCAAAATATGCTTCTACCAAAACTTCAATAGAAGGCCAATATTATGATATTAACATGCATACATGATTCATAGCATCCTTCTTCAATATACACTTGCAATTCTACAAAATTATTGTATACTTTATTGATAATGTTATAATAGTTTAAGATATAGTGATAACTAGGAGAATGCACGTGCCATGCATATGGAGTACTTTGTAAATCATGTTTTTCTAATATACAAAAAATCAATCATTTAATGGTATAAATATATATTAAAGAACAAAATGCATTTATGAATAGATTTTTTAAAATTTTTCTATATATAATAAATATTAAGAGTTTTTAGGACTAATAGCATCTTAACGGAGAACTAGAGAGTGATATTACGGAGTTTTAGGTAATCAAAATTAGGGCATTAAAGAGAGAAGGCTTTTCCTCCTCTCATGTAACTTCTTTCTAAATAGATAATTCATTAAACACTAAGTAAGGATTTATTTTTATTTTATAAACTCTTTTTTTTTTTTTTTTAAGAAATGATTAAGAAAGAAAGGATGACTCCTTCGTAGATTTTGAAAAATTTATTGGAGAGGAAAGATGGTTAGGGGAAGAGAAATAAATTATTGGGGGGGGGGGGGGGGAGAGGGGGGAGGGGAGAGAGAGAGAGAGATAGAGAGAGAGGAGGTATCTAGTATGTTTTAAATAATTCCAACTTTAGTAATACCTAATTTTGTTCATTCTTATTGAAATCTCTAGAATACTCTACGCTCTGATTTCCCTTAATAAACTCTCATTTGGTTGTATTATTAACATATCACATTTATGAATTAGTCAAAATCTATTTTATAATAAATTATACTAGATCATAGTCTATAATATTTTATTTTATAATGAATATTCCCTGTAAATCCATATTAAATGTTAGAGAATCTAGAGTAGATCTCTAAGACTACGACATTGACTTGGATATAAAAGTAGGGATTTTTTGCATTATACTTATATTACTTCAGGAGGCTCCATTTCATCATAATATAAATGCTTTTAGTAAGATGCATCGGAATATTATGACTATTTAAAATATTAGCAAATATGAGAGATAACACATATAACTAGCATTATTATTATTTAATAATCATAAATTAAAATAATAGCCATTATTAGACGTTATCAAATTATCATCAATTAATAATATTACTATCTATTGCAATTAAATAGCATTTAATTATGATATTATTATGTTTCTAACATAATTTATTATTTTCTAATAAATTAATAAATTGCAACCATCATAATAATGGTGCAAAAGATACAATATACGTTATGCTCTCAAAAGTCTTACTAAAATCAAACTCTTTAGTATTATTTTAGGAATTAATGTGATATATGAAAGATATTAGATCTTTATTTATAACTTGCTATATTTGTTAAGAAAGTATAAGGATAGTGATTTAATATAATTTAAAGTTTTAAAATCATTCATATTTTTATTCTAAGAAATCATTGAAACTACAATAAAGAGGTTATGATAAGATGATAATATAAAATTATTACCTTGAATAGTGAATAAGCTTGATTTGATAATTCCACTAATAGCATTTTGTACCAAAAAATAGAAACAAAGTTGACCCATCACTTAAAAAGTTAGTGTGAGATTGTCCGTTTGTGGCAATTGCTCTCACTTTCAACAAAATATATTGCTGATTATTGATGACTTAAAATTTTTCTAATTAAATAAATATTAGAATTATTTGAAATCCAAGTTAATTTTTTTTATAGGAAAATTAATTGTAATGGAGTATTTGAAATTATTGACAAATATATTTTCAAAGTAAAGAAATTCAAATAAGAAATTACTAAAATTTTTAAATAAATAAAATTTAAATTTTTTGAAAATATCTCACTTGTTGTTAAATAGGTTAAGCAAGGAAATTGCAAGGTTAAAATTCTAGAGATCAGTTATATATAAAAATTAATCCAAACTATAGTTAGAATATAAAATTGTTGACGAGTAGAACTTCCAAATAAAGAATTTTTCAAATGGAGAAATATAATACCAATTATTGGCTACTAGAAAATTTTCAAAGATATGAAAACAAAGACATCAACAAAACCATCGATACATATTTATAATTTTAATTTAGTACTAAACTTGTTTATTTTACTAAATCCTATAGTTAAGTTATAAATTTATTTAAGGGGTTGTTAGCTCTTTGGCATCCAAAATTCAGCCTTAAACACATTTAACAAGCAGTGATTTCCAATTTTATGCTGATAAAGATACAGAGTTCAACTCTGGTACTTCCTCTTTTCTTTGTGGTGAAATGGTTTAACTTTCAAGCCCTCCAGTCTCAGATGTGCATTGTAACCAGCTGTGATTTTCTCACAAAAGGAAACTTGAATGTCGTTATGAAAGATTTGGCTGCTATTCTAGTGGTTCAAGTTAATTAGAATAAAAAGAATTGTAGTTTCAAGTTGCTGTTAACTTTAGTTTCAGCAACACTCGGAATCATTAGATTGCTAACTTTTTGAGTTGACTGTTATGTAGTGCTCTACCATGTTGACTGATAAATTATTTATGGAATTGCTTTAGTTGATATACCATGATCAATGAAATTGCTTTAGTTGAGGCTAGAACTTTGATTAAAATTTGTTGCTATAAAGTAACAACCGAACCCATAACTTTTTGTGTTTCCATGAGACCATAATTACAATTAAAAGCACCAACTGAGAAGTTAGGTCCTCATCTTTCTAGTTTTTTCTATGTCTTCTACATGAGCTTAAACCTTTTATGGTTGATATATTCATCAACCCCTATTATCCCTTCCCCAGGCTGTGCTGTGCCTTCTTGCTATTTAAATGTGGACCAAAACCTTATTCTTGCTAGGACAGAGGCCCTGTCAGTGTAAACATGCACATATGTTTGTAAGTATTTGTCTCCATGTAAACATACATACTTTCAGAATCAAACTGTGATGCTTCATGACTGCTATTATTATTTAAACAGATTCCTGACATTTTAAAAGGTCGGCCATCTCCTATGATATAAACTAGTTTGGAATGCCTTTCATTTTTAAGAATCAGACATAGAAATTCTCTCAATACAGCGAGAAAAGAGATGAAGAAGACTGATTGACTGCTTGTCCTCTACTTTTGATTTTTTTTTTCTTTTTTGAAAAGTAAGTCTAAACAAAGACGAGTTTAAAGTCCAAAAAAAAAAAAAATCACTTTTAGGAAATCACTTCCCTAAATTTATTGTCAAATTAAATTTACTCTATCCCGAATTACCTAAACACATGAAGTGTCTCAAAAAAAAAGTGACAAAGGACCTGCTTTAAATCTCGACAATGTGGCACACCTGTGCTTTAGAGATCATGTGTGTACATATGCATTGCTATGCATAAAATTTATAACCATTTAAACTATTTGCACCACAATGTAGTAAAAGATCATATGTTGTCTGCTTGGTGTAATGTAGGACTTGCCACCTTTCTCAGAAGTGGCCACATGGTAAAATGGTTCCATCATACATATGGTTATTTGAGGTTTCATGTACATAGCAGTGTCAGGAATGGTTGATCACCTGAGTCTCTAATTTGTTAAGAAACCTGGACCCTCATCCTTGGACTTGTTTATTTGTTCCTCAACTTCTCGATTGAGGAATCTATGCCATACTTGATATTGTTGAATTGTCTTTCTGGACATTTCCCCGACAAATAACAAGTCATTAATTTCTTAGTACTGATTTTGTTGCAGGTGCTTGTTGCTGATGCAGATAAATTATTGCATCCTCTAGCTGAAACTTGGACTGAACTTGTTGATCTGTTTCAACAAAAAGGTGGTAATTGACACATAGTTACTGCATCAAATTCATTTTGGAAGGAAGAATATACTACCATGTGCTGCACCTCTCCTAGATGTTTCACCTATTAGAGATATCGTTGAAATATCTGAGTCACATTTGTTTGTGAGGTACACTTCTGTGCATCTTTCTATTGTAACTAGATGAAATTTTATTATGTGGTTTCCAAAGTCCAGCTTATGGTGAGCAATGTACAGTGCCCAAGCTGTGAGACATTCACTACTAGATCTAAATTTTACAATGTTGGGAGCTAAAAGGAAAGATCTGCCAGTATCCAAGTTGTATTGATATACAATATGTTTGGATGCAGATGTAACGATTCTAATGAAGTATCTGTACTTCAAAGTTGGAGGTCCTATCTTTCTATTTCATGTGTGTTGCCTCTTTTGAATTCTGAGTTTTTTCAATAGACGAGGTAACTGATAAACATTTAATTTTGAGGGGGTATGATGGGGTATGCATTCTTATAATTTTAGGCCAATAAATGCTGGAAATGCTCTTTGTACTGTTCGTTATGTTGACAAGGATCATCGTATGATGACCATTACGTCCACATCATTCCCCCTGCATTCTTTATCAGCTGAACCAAAATCTGATGCAGAACCTATCTCCTAGGCTGATCTCTCAACCTTTAATAAACTGTCTAGTCCTCACTATATTTTTCTTTTTGAGAAAATTATCAGCTAGCTTTTTTCTATATTAAATTTCATGTTTTTAAATTGATTGTCGTAATGCTTCAGAACTTGTTCACTTGTTTTGCAGCTGAATTAGTTTGCATTTGCATTCGCATTTTCATTATGATGTATAAATAGGATCTTCATGTTGAGGACAACCGATGTTTGTTGTTTTGTTCTTCAATATAGATTATGTTGGAGAAATTTATAACTATGCAAGAAGACCACAGCATCACTGTTTTATAGCAGGCGAAATCCAAACAATAACAGTGAGGCTATTTAGTACAGAAGCATTGAACTGATACAATGCCTGTGAAACAAAAGAACTGTTATCCAGTTTAAGTTTAAAAATGCCCAGGAAAAATAAACCTTAATCTTATGTAACAAGCCAAATCGATCAATAAATGCCCTTTTCCTTGCTGAAGATCATATCTTCTTTTTTAAGTATCCTTAATTCTTTTCCCAGTTTCATTCAAGTCTTGATGGGGCATCTTCTCTCTCTACGAATCTGTAAAAATTCTGAAACCACCTTCTCAAGGCCCTAAATGACTAAAATTGAATGTCTCCATTTTTTATTCCCATTTGCTGCTTCTGAACATCATTCTTTTTGCACTACATTCATCATAGATGACTGATTAATGCATGAATATCAACACAGGTGTGAGAGTTGGTTTAACAGTCATGGCCCAAGTAAACAAAGATGCAGATGCACCGATATTTCAGATGACTTTCACTGCTTAGATTTCTAGTGGGAGTCCTCTTGCATGGTCGTCCAAAATATTGTTTTAAATAGCAGGAAGGGGCTCCTGGCAACAAGACAGTTAAACAAGCCACCAAGTTACTTGGACCAAATTCAATCATAAAACCACCATTCATAGTCTAGTCTAGATGAGTTGTAAGTTGAGGGTCTCCGTGTTTGGAGCCCAGCATTTTGTAAGGGACTTAGTAAACATTTTGGTGGATATGAACAACACTAGCATTCTGAAGTCTCCCTAGTTCATGAAAGGTGATGTTTTCTTCATTATAGGTATTACCAGAATACAATATGTAGCCATTCAAGGAACATGTTGAAACTTCTCATCACTCTGATGGTACATGGTAACCTCTTTGGGAACCTCGGATGGTTGCTTTATGAACTTATATCATGTAATTAATAAGGTCTGTTCACAGTTTGATATGCGAAGTTTGTTAATGTTTTACGACTGGCTCTCCTCTTGATATTAAAATTGTTATGGGGAAAGGGTGAAATCTTGAATTCAGTGGTAAAATGGGTCATTTAGAGTAGTCTTCATGAAAGGTGATCATTTTTGTGGGAAGAAGGCTGGACTAGATACTGTTATCCAAGCAATGATGAGAAATGTTCCCTTGTATGCCAAAATCCTACTAATTTCATTGTCTCCACTAGTTTCTGTAATGAGTGATTTGTGAAAAGAGAATGGACAATGAGAAATCAAGCATTCCCCTGTACCTTGTCTGGTGCTATCTTGTTTATTAGTCTGATATATATTTTGATGACAGAATATATCATATCTGATATCAATTGTGATTTCTTGAATTGATGGTGGCGGATTATGGGCTTGTTGCTGATTTATTTGAGGTAATCCCTGAGTTGCTGGGGAAGCTGCCAGAAAATAAGTGATCCATCTGTTAATAATAAAATTCATTTCCTCAATACAGCCTTGTTCTGAAGACCCACTCTGAGCTGCATAAAAGAGAAAAAGAAGAGAAAATTTCTGGATTTTTGGTAAACAAATGCATCATCAAATTTTTTTTCATTCTCCATGTCCTGATGACTGGAATTTTTTTTTAAAAAAAATGATGCAAGTTCATGAGGTCATACCTGCAGCTTTAGAATAAAGCCTAGTTGTGTGAATCTCATGGGATCTGTCTGAACAATTGAATTGAAGACCAGTGGGGCACGTAAGAATTATGACTGTGCAATTTAGGTTATCCTATAAAGCCACTGAATATGATTCAAAGAGACTTCAATCTTTCTACAATGTTTCCAAGTGGAGTCTCACATTGAGAAGGTTGAACAGAAAATTGTTTAGGATAAGTCAAAGATTAACCGGACAGGATATGTGCAGCTTTCATTGGCATGTGCAGCAGCCTCCATATTGTTTTTCTAGTTTCTTCCCCAACTAATTTGGGAGGCAAATATTTGTTAAATTTATGGAGCATTGCAGCTCATAAGAACTATGTTTTCTTTGGGTTGGTGATTGTCTCATTAAGGCAGAGACGTCAAAACAAGAGGAAATATTGTTATGGAGATTGTAAAGAATGCAGTTCTGTTCAGAAAAATGGTATGTGGTTTCCAAAATAGTGTTGTAAAAGGAGTCAAGAATGATAATTAATCTTTGCTGGTGGAGTAAGGCACTAATTTTTTACACAGCAATAAATATCATCCAGGGTTGTGAGATGGTTATAGTAGCATCCAGTTATTTTGTTATCATAATCCACATATCTGCTACCATGGCTTCAAATCTTGCATCTAATAATTTGTTTACTGTGTCATTCATTACACACAGAAAAGAGGTTGACATTCACTCGCATAGGTTTTGTTTTTGTTAGCATCTGTTTTTTTTCTTCCGAAGGGAGTCAATATTGCCACACGTTTGTCAAAAATATTCTAATTTTCTGGATAAGATCAAACGGTTTAAAAAAAAAAAATATCATGCAGCTGATCTCAATTAATTTTAAAATTAAGATTTTATTATTGTTGATCAAATAGAGACTGTGAGTGTTCCTCAAATCCCACGCGTGATGCCATTCGGAAATAATATCTAATGTTTGTACTGGTATTTTTGTGTTTCAAATAACAAGTTCTAAAGCTTCTTTACCAGGTGACAATGTAATGGTGCTAAGCTATCATGATTCTAAATCAAGCATTCAAATATCATTGGAAGGGCATGAAAGGTAGAGGAAGTTATAATGACAAATTTTTATTCTTCATGTGTAAAGATTAATCCAATAACAAAGCATACCTGACTCAAATTAGGGATGCAACATCAAAAATCAAACAGGTTGTTAAGAAGAGATGCGAGCACTGACATAAACCCTAATTTAGCTATATTGAAGTATATAAGTTCTTACATTTTGATGCTAAAACTTTGCAATACGTTAGTTAGTAACGAGGCATTATGAGCTCACCTTAAAGCCAATTAAAAAGAAATGGACAATCTGCCTATCTTAAATTCTTTTCATGAGGCATTCAAATAAAAAGTTTACTCTTTTGATCATGATCTACATTAAAAAGAATTCAAAAAGAAAAAATTATGTGCTATGTGATCTCTAATTTATGTATAACAAAGATAAAAATTAATAGTTGAACTTATATAAAACCATATTTACTGCATTCTAAAAATTAAAATTTATGATTTATGATTTTTATTTATTTTAAATTATGTAGATCATAATTAATAAGATTGATTCTCAATTTAAATATTTTATTATATATATATATATATATATATATTATATAGCATATCAGCACATTAGAAATAACTCATTTTTATATCCATAAAATGTCTAGATTTATCAACACAAGTTAGCAGTTTAAATGGTAAACCAAGTCGGCTTAATGCCGGTCCAGATGGTTCCCTTGCTCCCTCTCCTCGTGCAGTTTAAAATCTGAATGAACCCTCCCCACCCCTAACCCGCTCCGCAAAAGGAAACGTAACGAGAAGCCAAGAACCGAGGTACGTGCTCCGTCTCTTTCCCTACCCTAAGCTTTACCGCCGACCACCGTTAGTCGCCGCCACATCCTCTCCGGAACCCTAATCGGGCCGGCGATCTCCGTCGCTTCGTGGCTCGGGCTCGGGCCCTACCCCGATCCCTTCGCCACTCCCCCAATCCCTTTTCGTTGCCTCTCCGCCTTCGCCCCTATCCCAATTCCCCCCCCCCCGGCCCGGCGGGATCCTGTCAATCCCTTGGTCGCGTGCGGTGGTCGGACAAGAAAACCGTCCAGCTCATACAGTTCGTTTTCATTTTAAATCAGAATAATTTTGTTTGGGATTTTTAATTGGACAAAAATCCCCCTAAAGAATCCCTTGTCTGTTTCTCTACCGTTCAAAAAAAAAAAAAAAATGTTCATCGTATCTTGCTGTTAAGTTATGTCTAACTTTTGAGAATTCTGAGGAAAAACATTGGACGCGTCTGTGCGTGCACGTCTTTAACGGGCCATAAAATGCATGCTAATTCTAGGAAAGGAAAAATGGAAAAATTTTATGAAAAATATAGCAATAATAAATGCAGAAATGAAACATGAGAGAATGAGACTAGTTTTTAAATGCAGATAACAATAATTAAGTGGTAAAATAATATGATTATTTTTAAGGGCATATTTGCAAGTTTAAGAATTTCAGATGGACATTAATGCTTTCATGTTTCGAGGGGTACAAATGTAATATAAGAGAAAGAACACTTTCTCAAGAGTATATATGCAAAACACTAGATTCGCTGTAACCCTTTTGGGTACCATTAGTTGAGAATGATGATCATCAAGAAGTTATTTGTAAATGTGAGATTTCATTCATGCTCTTATCTTGCTGGAGAGGACTGATTGATTGTGTTGTTTTGGTATATAATGGTTGTCAAGCTGTTGTAACAAGAATTAACAGGTGATAACAGCAAAGTAGTTCTATTTGACAAAATAATTGGCTCAAAGATGAATAAGCTATGTCAAGTAACATGGTTTAACCTCGTAGCTCATGAGAGAAATTACAACCATTACAATGGTTTTGGAGGGTTCTATTCAAGGGAAATTAAAAATAAGCTATCACTTGATCGCTTTATTATTTTCTTATAATGGTCATTTAATTATAAAATAAGAGTTGTTACTCTACATTTTCACTGCTCATCTAGATAAAATAATATATTTTCCACTTAATAATAAATAAGAGCCGTTACTCCACATTTTCACTGTTCATCTATGTAAAATAATTTATTCTTTGTGACTTCAAACCTCTTGGCCTGCTAAGAAAATTATTTTAGTCAGCAAACAGTTGCTTGACCAGATAATGCTACTATCATCCCTACAATTTTCCATTACTATTATAGCAGTCATTGTTTTATTCCCAAACCCATAAATAATTGGCTGAGCTCCCAAAAATTGGCTGTATATTTATTTTAATGGTAAAATATGGTTTCAGATGAGGTCCACTATTTGGTGATATTGGCATTATTGAAACCTTGCTTACAAGTAGCAACATGAGAAAGCTGAAGAAACACATAATATAAATTTGCTCTATCTAAGATTTATCAGACAGAAGGCAATTAATTTTGAAATATTTCTGTTTCTTAGCTTTGTCCCCAAGCATCTCCCAACAATCTCAGCATTTTCTAGCTCCATTGCTAGCTAAAGTGCCCTGCTTTTGTGTTTTGTTATTAAATTGTTTAACTCATGATTCAGTGTCTAATCTTGACTGGCAATTGTTTTCAGCTATTCATTGATTACTGTTCCACAGTGACCTGGAGTTCTCCAAAAGAGACCACAATGTCCAGCTGGGGTGTTTGTATCATCTAACTATGACTTTATTTCAGGAGCCCTGAGTTTTGCTAAGTGACAGAGTTGCAGTAATGGGTGGGAATGATGTTTGTGCTGATCACATCATTGCTGAATTAATTGATATGGGCTTTGAGTTTGCAAAAGCTATAGAAGCTATAGAAGCTGTAGGTCCATGCCTTGATGATGCTGTAGAATTCATTTTAAATGCTTCTTGTGTTAGCAAAATGGCTGAAAATGGACAGGTGTCAAGTCCTTTTATTAGGTCCACTAGTCAAAGACGTTCTTTGGGAAAAGGTGTCATGCCATCACATTCTACAAATAGGATGAAACAATCAAGCATAACAGATCACATTCCTTCATTTGGTCAAACAAAAAGAAACATTTCCCACAGTGCTGCTTCTGGTGCTTCCTTTTCTGGAATGAAAAAATTAAGGTCTAGCAATTTAGATCACCAGAAAGCTGCTGATGTTTGTATGAATTCTAATCTGGAGCTTGCATCCCAATCTTTTCAACAAGATATACCAACTCATGTGCCTCCCATAGAGTCAAAGGAGTTGCCACAAGAAAATGGAAGCTTTCGGAGTGAACAGATTTCACGTTTCTGCAACTTTGATAGTGAAGAAGTTGAACTGGACTGCGAAAACAAAGTTAATAGTATTTTGCAAAAGCATTTTGGATTTTCATCCTTGAAGGGTTTCCAGAAGGAAGCTTTAGAGGCTTGGTTAGCTCACAGGGATTGTCTAGTTCTTGCCGCCACAGGATCTGGTATTTCACCTTCCTTTTCTTCTTCTTCTTTTTTTTTTTTTATAAAAAAGTCAGTATCTTTTACAACTGTATTAAACTCATAATCTTTAATATATTTTTGAATCTGTTTAATATATGATCATCTTGCATCTGAATCAGCTACTGATTATGCAGGCAAGTCTCTCTGCTTTCAAATTCCAGCATTATTGACTAGGAAGATTGTGATTGTGATTTCACCCTTGATTAGTTTGATGCATGATCAGTGTTTAAAACTATCAAAACATGGGATATCAGCATGCTTCCTTGGATCTGGACAACCTGATAAAAGTGTTTTATGCAAAGCCATGGCTGGTGTATATAACATAGTATATGTTTGCCCTGAGACAATACTAAGGTAGGAGCCTTATCCCTTTTTCCTGATTCATGCTCTTAGTACGGCCTTTCTTGTCTACACTGATAGTATGGGATTATCTTCATACAGACTTGTGGAGCCACTTAAAAGGCTTGCAGAAAATCCTGGGATTGCACTATTTGCAATCGATGAAGTTCATTGCGTTTCCAAGTGGGGCCATGATTTTCGACCTGACTACAGGTCTGACCTCCTGCTTAATAGCTTAATTGACTGTTTTGATGATCACATCCCCACCCCCCCCACCGCCCCCCCCCCGCCCCCGCCCTCTCTTCCCCCAGCCTCATGTGTCTTAGGTTGGGGAAGTAACAATGTTGAATATCTTACAGTGGTTCTTTCCGTGTATGATAGGAAATTGTCTGTGTTGAGAGAAAACTTCAATACCTGCAATTTAGAGTCCTTAAAATTTGATATTCCACTGATGGCACTGACTGCTACTGCAACAATACCTGTTCGTGAAGACATTATCAAATCATTGCACATGTCCAAGGAAACAAAGATTGTTCTGACTTCCTTTTTCCGACCAAATCTTCAATTTACAGTAAGTTTCAATTTTTTTCACTTTCTGAATAGCCAATCATTTTTCCCTTCAATCATCTAAAACATAGAATGGTCCATTCCCTATATTTGTTGTTTATTAATATCTTGTAATGTGTGATGTTAACTTTTAATTGGTAACACACGTATTTTTTGTGCAAATTGGTTTTCCTTGAAATACCAAGAAAGCCATATACACCTGTGCAAAATTGAGATCCTTCCAGATACACCCACCATCAAGGCATCAATTTATGTTCGCCACTTGGACATTCCCCTTCTCCACCTCTTGATACTTATATGTATATGTATGTACATATGTAAATGATGAGAGAACACATAAAAATATGTTTTTGGATGACAAACTAATATTTAACATAGCTGTTGAGTGTGCCTCACAAAACAAAGTAACTAATGACTAGATTACATGAAATGCTCCCAAATATCATGCTGATAGATGGCCAGTATGGTACAATATATTGCAGTATGTCATAATATTTTAGTCCTTGTATGATGGTTAGTGAATGCTTTCTTCCTTCCATGGAAGTATTCTGTAATTGTCAGGGTGAAAGCAGAATGCTATGGATCGAGACAAACTGAAACCTCAATATAGATTATGCTTGGATGATTCTAATGAACAGAACATGTTAGGAGCATAAAAGGTGTTTGCAATATATATACCATCTCTACAAATTAAGGGTCAAACATTAACTTTGAATTGCAAAGAAAGAAAAAAGTCATTAGCCTGTTTTTCACTTCAAAGAAACCAGATCAACTAATCCAGAAAATAATCCTTTTCTCACAAAAAATTTGTTAGCTCAATAACAGTCTCTTTTAAAGATCAATATCTTATTCACAAAAAATTACTAGCATGGGTATAAGTAAGTTTCCTTTGAAAAATGTAAATTACCGCTTAAGTAAGCTTCCTTTGAAAAATGTAAGTTACCACTTAAGATGTTGATTCCAACAAAGTAGAAGTTCCCTCAGTATTTTCAGGTTCAATATTCTATCACACTATTTCTCTCGTTTATGAGCTGAAAATGGTGTTTAAAAGGCTACATCTTGGGCTAAATGTGATAATAAGTATTGATTTTGGCAGTACATGCCATGTGTGTAAGTAAACTGCTAGTCATGTCATGTGTGAACAAGAATGGAGGTGGGGATTGCAAGCATTATAATAGAAAGTATTGATTTTGGCAGTACATGTCATGTGTGTAAGTAAACTGCTAGTCATGTCATGTGTAGACAAGAATGGAGGTAGGGATTGCAAGCATTATAATAGAAAGTATTGATTTTGGCAGTACATGTCATGTGTGTAAGTAAACTGCTAGTCACCTGATCTTTCTCATTAGCTATTCTTTCTGCAACTTTCTTGTTGTGTTTTAATTTTCAAAAGACAAGAAAATTATAGAACATGTTATCCATTCTTACACTTTTTCTCCACAATTTGTAGGTAAAACATAGTAGAACTACTGCATCATCATATGAGAAAGATTTTCATGAACTAATAAAAACATACACTATGGCAAGGATGAGTGGGAGGAAAAGATCACAACATGTTTTAAATGATGTAGAAGATGATTCTAACAGCTCCTGCAAGTCTTCAGATGATGGCATATCTGACGAAGAAGGAAAGTTGGTAGCTGGTATGAAAAGTCTTGAGGATGATCACTTTTATGAAAATAGTGATGCTGCAATTTCAGCAAATGAAGATTCTACTATTCCCTCCAAGGGAAACCAATTGACAGTCGAATATCTGGAAGATGAGCTAGACTTTCCTTGCAATGTGAATGATTTTGATGGTAATGATATTGCATCATTTATAGGGTATCTTCTCTTGAAATCTATTATCTACATCAGTCAGCTGTAGCTCTTAAAATAATTTCTTCATTTTCTCATTTTAAGGGTTCAACACTTTATGCTTACTTTTTATTATTGTATTCTGGCTTTTTAAGAGGACTTAACTTTCCATGAATGTGATGTCAGTTAATAACTTCTGTTCTCTGCTTGCTGAGTGGTATATATACAGGTCCTTCACAGGATCATACGCATGTCCATATACATCTTTTCATGATAAGAACTAGCTAAAAAGAATTGAATATCATATTCCACAGTGTAAAATATGTCTTTGAAACATCTATTTCAGTATGTATTATTCATACTCAATGTGTGCGTTTTATTTGATATTAATTGTTTGAATCCATGACCATACAAAAACATTTGAATGTGCTTCAGCCAGGTCTTGGTTTCAGTTGGTCTTGTGGAGTTTCGGCTGTTTATAAAGTTCTGTTCCAAGTTTTGAGCTCTAGTCAAAATAATGCAAAATTATAAAAAATAAAAAAAGTCAACAAAGTTTATCACACATTATTTTGTAATATTTTTCCTGATGTATATAAAGCTGATTTAAGTAGTCTACTGATAATTGAAAATGCATACATTATTTAGATCAAACATCAGTTGTTCAAAAATTTGTTTTCTGCAACAATTGCAAGGCTTGCAGTGCCTAGTGTTTTAAATGCTTTTTCATTATCATTTTGAGTAGTACCTGCAAATATCTAACAGTTGGGAATTTCCTTATGTGATGTTATGTGGCCATTTAGCTAATTGCATATGGTGTGACCATTTCACTGAGAATGTTTTTTATTCCCTTTATATGAAGAGTTAAAGACATGCTTATTTTGATTCTCATGGTGTCTTGTTAATTGGTTAATACTGGTCTGAGAAGTGTGTCAAGTTTAGTTGTTTAAGTCCTATAATAGGGGGCCTCTATTAAGGCTTCAGCCCATTAAGGGAAATCTACCTTGTCACTGAATATCTAGAATCCTAAATGTTTCTGATGCCCTAAAATTTTTTAAAGAAAAAAGGAAAAAAAATACCTAAAGAAGATGCTTCTTAAAAGTCGAAATTATCATCTGTGAGCAAGCATTTGCTCTTTTGACAAAAACAAGAGGCAAAAATTGATGTCAAATAGAAATTATCTAGCTAATTAAAGAAATAAAGAAATGACCTCAAAATGATACTAAGTTCCAATATGTCAAGTCAACACACCATCCATGATCAGTATTGTTTAGTTTCAACCAAAATTGGCTGAAACCATGGAAACCAGATTGAAACCATTGTCAGAATGAACTGAAACTGCCAAAGCAGACTGAAACTACATTTCAGGGGTCTGTTTCAGCTTGTTTCCAGCTAAACAAATGTTTTCGAATTATTAATAAAATATTTTACAAGATTTGTTTAAAACCCCACTGGTTGATGAATTGCTGTGTAAAATAATTTGTGCAATCTTCCATTGGGTTTTTACGAGTGTACACCAATAGTATTTCAATTGATAACTAAATACGTTCATAGGGTGTACACTATAGTTTTATATTGGCCATCAACCTACCACAACTCTCCTTCTTTATCTGTGCTCGAGATCGGCTATGTATAAAACTTTATGCATAGGTGGAGTGATAACTAAATATGTATGGTAAATTAAATTAATGTGGGCTTATTTTTTTGCTTTTAACCCTATAGATATGAGAATCTGAAATGATATTTATCGAAAATTATGTTGAATATTGGAATTGACAAGCTAATTTTTGAGGCCTTGTAGTTTTGCTTTAGACTTTACCATCGTGATGTATACTTGGTTATGTTCTCAGTTTTCTTTATGCTTCTTCTCCAGCTCGATGACTGATTCTATTTTCTAATCAATGGATGCATATTTTTTGGCAGTTTCTTGTGGAGAGTTCCTTGGAACTTATCCAACTCAGAGCTCTGAGGTATCTGATCTTCGAGGCTCTGTGGAACAAGGTCCTACAATTATATACGTGCCTACCAGAAAAGAAACACTAAAATTAGCAGAATATCTCTGTAGATCTGGTATTAAGGCTGCAGCATATCATGCAAAGGTGTAATATTTGCTTTATCTATAATGTGGTTCACGCCTTTTAGTAGTGAGAGTTGCCTGTATACATATTTCTAGAAACAGAGTCCTTTAATTTCCTTGCACTCATGGTTCATCTTAACACCCGTGTCCTGTAGGCCAGCACAAGTTTCGCTATGTTGCTGGGATATGGTACCGCAAGGACTGAGACATTCCGTGTAAATGGTAGTATCATGTAGAGATGAATACTGATACTTTTGAAAGCATTTTGGCATTAATGGTTCTTAAAATATGCAACTTCACTGAATGATTTAACTTTTATTTTCTTGCATCATGTGCATATGGCCCATCCCTTAAAAGACCAATACCTGGTTAGCCACATTTTTTATGACAACAGTTGAACCCGGTCTCAAGTTCAAGTGTCTGGACTCTGTTAGTTTTGCCTAATTGCTGATGGCTTTGGATGCTTTCTGCCAGCTTTAGCAGTTTCTGGTGCTGGCCTAAATAAGAGGATTTTCACACCTGATCTGAAACAAGTTAGGACTTCTGTTGGCATCTCATTTCAGATTGGCCAGTCAAAAGTCCAAAATGTTTCATTTTAGCAGAAATTTTTAAACTAGGCAAGAACCTGATTTCCCACTGCGACCTAGTCTCTTTCCAAGCTTTGTTAGACTCACCCTCAGTGTTGCAATATCTTACTCAGTAACTTTTAAGGTCACTGTTTTCTTAGGTTTCTAGGTATGTTCTCATAAACATGAGTACAAAAAATTTTCATTAAGATGAGGAACTATAAGCACTTTTTGGCAAATCATGTCTCTTCTTATTAAATGATCAAGCTCAAATTGCCCACTTATATTTTTGGCCCTGGCTAAATTAATTAGGATATGTTTCTCTGTTGTTAGCTGTCACTGATTTAATTTTCAACATATTCAGACTCTTTAGGGTTACATGCAATGTTCTGTTGTCAGTAACATTTCAGCACTAAGATACTAATCGAATTGTATATTTTTGCATGAACTAATGTATGAATAACTGCAGATGCCCAAAACCCATCTGAGGCGTGTCCATGAGGAATTTCATCAGAACTTGTTAGAGGTAATCAAGATTAGATAGCATGGGTGGATATTTAATATATGCTGGCTGTTCCAGTATTTTGTCTGCAGAATTGTGCTAAAGTATTGTGTGCTGCATTAAAGTTGCTGATCTAGTAAACGTTTTGGTAGTATTGTCCCCATTTCATAGATTTTTCTTCTAGTTTAGTTCTATTCCTGTGCTGAAGGTAATTCTGGCATTCTACCATAGACCATCACCTTTTGATAATAAACTGTAGTCAACATCCTACATCCAGGCTTCCCAATGGTGTCCCAAGTTCCAGGTTTTTGCAACCAGGGGCTTGTATCACTTGACCCCATCCGGTGCATTTTGTCTTTTATATAACAATGATAAGTCTTCTTAGGGCCATGAAACTTTGACACCATGTTACCTCTGATACTCAGTCAGAGTTGCATGATGAATTTCTTTGAAATCGTGTATTATTTCTGTGATGCTAAAAATAAAAGTTAACTAAGTTTATGTTATTTATGTCTTGAGTTGATTAGCAACATTTGTCTTTTCTGTTTGTATATATTATGGCTTCCCTAAGTAACCTGTGCCTGGTTTTTTGTGATTCTCAACTTCTTTGCATTCTTTTATGAATCATGGACTATAATATTAACATGAAAGTTGACTTCTATCAATATGGATCAGCTCAGTCTGAAAATAACGTCAATTTTGTCTATATACTGTGTATATTGTGAGAGCATTGATCAAGTGAACATACTTGAATGTTGGCATGACTTGCTTGCTACTTTTAATTTCCTCCATTTCAATATCTTGGAATTGGTTCCAGGTTGTTGTGGCTACCATTGCTTTTGGAATGGGGATTGACAAGTCTAATGTTCGAAGAATCATCCACTATGGTTGGCCACAGGTGTATATTCAATTTCTCACTAAAAGATGTACAGTAATCGTGTTGGAAATAGCTGAAGACATTTTATTTTAATCTTAATGTTTTTGGCTACATGCTCTTGTTTTTGAATCTCAGAAGCCTTCATCATAAATTTTACACTTCTGCTTATTCTGCTCAGTTGCTGCTATTGAAATCCTTTCATGTCATATTTAGATGAACCAAGTTGGAATCATTGTGTAGTAGTCCCTGCTTGCATTTTAGTATGTTTTACCAATTTTTTATAATAGTTTCTTCCATGATCATCTGATCTTGTTTTGGCTGCAGAGCTTGGAAGCTTATTATCAAGAAGCTGGTCGAGCTGGAAGAGATGGAAAACTAGCAGATTGCAGTAAGTCCATGGACTATTTCCAAACTTGGTATGCTAGAATTTGTAGTACCTTATTATGAATTCAGTTGCAATTCACAGCTTAGCATCTCTATAATTCTGTAAGACTGACATGAATTTTTCAGGAAACCAATCACAATAAGTTGTATGTATAGTTAATATTTTAAATGCTCCCGCAACTAAGTTGATATTCGTGGTGTATGTTGTCTCAGTGATATCATTTGGATTGAAGTGATTGAACTTAACTATAAAAGTGCTATGGTTCTAGCCATATTATTATGCTTGCAGCAGCTGGAATTTACTTGAGTATGCCTCTCCTATCCACACAAAGGGACCATATGTAGGTTTGATAGCACATAGGTTATTGTCCCCTTACAACATGATTTTCCCTCCTTTCTCATTCTTTACAAAAGATATACTTAATACTTGCATAAATTGGTGCACAGTACATGACTGCTTTGTAGGGCTTTGAACATGACAGATTTACTTCAGATTGTTGGATTCAAACGCAAATAAATGATTTCTGTCTCAGAATCTATATTTAATCAGAGGTATTCTGATCCAATTTGGTTCCGAAAATGGGCTTGAATCTGGATAATCCATATCTGCATCCAAAAGTGATTGGCATTGGGATTTTATCTTTCGTTTAAAATAGCCACATGCAACTAATATTAGAATATAGTATTAAACAGCATTATAGCATTTTAGAATTCCTGGTCTTGAATCCAAGAAGTGAAGACTAGAAACCTGATTTTTTTAAAAAAAAGAAAATTTACTTATTCAATTTTAATCCAACCTTGTATAGTTTTCTATCATAATCTCAAATTTTAGGTCAAATTTGGATAAGAACATCTGGATGGTTACAGCCATTATAATCATACCAAGAAGATTATTGGTTCACTGCTAACCTTTCTTAGGGAAGTGTGGAAGTTAATGAGAGATTAATCTAAATAAACTTCGGAAGACACTGTTCTGAGGGAAAATAATCTGAACTGGAATCTAGTATTCCATGTTTTTCTTGTTAAAAATGACACTGCATGGAGCCTACTTCTACAACAAATGAGATTTTACAACAATATCTTCCTATCAGATTTGCAAATGACAAAGATATTTGACATGAGGATGAGCTTGGGGCAATAATAAGGTTGATCCATTTGCAAATGGCAAAGATATTTGACATGTGGGTGAGCTTGGGGCGATAATAAGGTTGCTTCATTGTGACCTAAAGGTTACAAGTTCGAAACATGGAAATAGCCCCTCTACATGTGCAGTAAAATTGTATACATCTGACCCTCCTAAGATTCTGCAATAATGGGAGCCTTGTGCACCAGGCTGCCCTTTTAAAGATATTTGACATTGAAGATGCATCCTATATGTCACAATCCATTTAAATATTTTCAGAATTCAACTAATTTTTATTAAATTTTGATGCCTCTTTGATGTCTCTCTCATCAGAAAAATTGATGAATCATCATCATTCACCTGAAACTTAGTGTTGAAGCCACTGAATTTCATTATTATGGTCAGAATCCTGAGGTCCACTGCTAGCTTCCCTGACCATGGTTGGAGGAAGGCCTGTGCTTGTCAGGGAACTAAACTATTTTCTTGCTGACATCGCTCTTTGCTTTCCCTCCGATGTTTTGCTGGTGAAGTGATCTGTGGCATGCCCAAAATTTTTTGGCCTGAGAAAGATATATTATATCTCATCAATTGATCTTGCTGTGAGAAATTTGTTCGTAAATTTTAACTTTGAAATGAAAATGAATTTGTAGAATATCAGTTCCTGATCCACAACATTAAGCTTAATTTTCAAGATTTAAAATTTTGTTGGAGACCTTATTAGGCATACACTTACTGTTTTGTTTTAACTCTGCCTATATCTCTCATTGTGTGCATCTAAATTTGTTTGGGCTTTGTGGCACAGCTTTATATGCTAATTTAGCAAGAATACCATCACTACTTCCCAGTCAGAGAAGTGAAGAACAGACAAAACAAGCATACAAAATGCTATCCGACTGCTTCCGGTATATACTTTTAACTCTTCTATCTTGAGAATCTGACTTTACCATCTTTCCATCTTACGACCTGCGTAAAGAGGTGTGTATGCTATTTTGCAGATATGGTATGAATACTGCAACTTGCCGAGCTAAAGCACTAGTAAAGTACTTCGGGGAAGAGTTTAGTTACGACAAATGCAACATGTATGTTCATTTTTCTTTGCTTCCTCTCTCTCACTCTCAGGTTATAACAATGACCGAGTCAAACCAGCATGACTGTTAACTCCAACTGCCTCAAACATCCAGGCAACAATTAAGATGATTTAGTTGGGAGAGTGAAAATTATGTCAGCGGTTGGTGTTTATTTCTGAAAATTTATTGATAACATTGAGTGCTGAGAATGAGTATCTTAAAATACCATGCACCTCTTGTAGTTTATCAAATGGTTGAAATTCTGAGATCGATTTTTGAAATATTATTAGCTGAACTTTCCTGCTGCATTAACCTCTCTTGCATGCCCAAATTCATTTCGTAATGGTATTCCTGAAGGTTCTTTTTTTTGTAATGCTTGAAGCATTATTGATGAAAATAATCATTGATTCTGATTAAAATTTATGTTAATATTTCTATGCATGTGCAGTTGTATCTATATATTTCAATATCAAAGTTATTTGCATCACAAGATGTTGAAGGAAAACCTTTGCTATTTGCTTTTGCAACTAATGTAAAAGTTATATAGCTATTGAAAAATGATAGCATGATTAGATTTGGCAATTTAGAAATAATTTTTTCTAATTTGCTTTTAGTTCCACAGCTTTTCATTAGTTTGCATGTTTTACTGATAGATAGAATTGGAGCTAGGTGGATGGAGTGGAGTGGTGCTACTAGGTGTTACATAATCAACAACATGTAGTTTAAAGTCACTGGAAGAAATTATAGAACAAAAGGAAGGCTGTTCTTGGTCTAAATTTTAGGCTAGAAGAAAGGTTTCAAGCACTTAAACTGAGCAGAACAGTGATGTAAACGGCAGGTGGATGTGTGATATAAGTAGGACTGCATACATTGGAGGAAGCATGGGTGTGGAACCAATTAAGAAACGACTGAATTGATATGGATGCCGAAAGAGGGATGACCTAAGGTCAGATGCATGAAAAAGAGGTTTTGGAGAAGCTTGAGATGAAAATAGATGTAGCCTTGCTAGCAACAACTTCCTCAGAACAATTTTAAAGAGCTCTGAATAATTGTGAAGCATTTTATGCTTACGGTTATGGTTAAGGTTTGATAACTGTGTGCATGTGTATTTCTTGTGAATTTGGTTAGCATCAGAGCTTATTGTCATGAAAAATGTGAGTTGACTTCTTTCTTATATGAGGTAACCGTGTTCTAAAATGCAATATCTATCTTTCCTTTGGTCTGTTAAGATAGTCTCTTTCTTGACAGTGTTTTATCTGCCAATCTCAACAGTGACAGAATCATACCATAAAATGTAGGTGGACTGGTCATTTCAGTTATGGATCATGAGTTCATTTTAATTATATTAACTACGAAGTATATAAAACTCTGATCACATGCATTATATTCAAATAAAGATTAATGAGCATTAATTATTACTTCTACAAGATTGTTTCCTCCATTCCTTTTTCTTTAAAAAAAAAAAATCTAGTTTGCTATTTATCTTTACCTCTTTTGGACTTCTTTTTTCCTCAAAAAAAAAAAAAACTTGTGGTTTGCAGGTGCGACATCTGTGTTACTGGACCTCCTGAAATGCAAAATCTGAAGGAGGAAGCAGATATTTTTTTGCAGGTTCTTAGAGCTGAACATGTGAGTTTTTGCAGCACTTGCGGACTGTGTATTGTCTGCATTTGATAAATATTGTTTACCTTTTTGTATGAATGGTTTTCCATTTATAAAAATTAGAGTGGCTCAATACATGAGGCTCTGGCCACTGTAGAGTTTGAGGGTCAGAAGTACACAACCTTAGCCAATGTGTGGAAAGGCTAATTCTTTGTTTTGAACCTGCAACACTTAGGTCACAATGTAGCAACCTTACTTTTGAAGCAAGGCTCATCCTGGTCTTCCATTTATATTAGTTAACATTATCAATTCTGGTATAAACAAACTAGCAAGCATTTTGTATATGATCTGTTTTGCTTTTGGAGTAGTTACTGAGAGCTGCAGAAAACAGATCTCTTGAGACTTCTCTTGCATCCAAGAAAAGCTGTTGACATAAAATTCTCAATTTTTTGGCAAAAACTAGAAGTTCCTTGTTCAAAATTTGCAAATATTTCTTTCTCTTGATTGAAAAGCATTTACAATGAAAAAAGATATTATATCCACATTTAAAAGATGCATTTTGTTAACCATCCATTTTGCTCCTTTTTTATCCATTCATTTTGTCTTTATATTTGTTTAAATTGCTACAGCTCAGCGGCAGGAGTTCTCTTGTTATTATAAGCAGCAGCAAGATTTGCATCTTAGATTCCTCTTCCAGATTTTTATGTGCCCTGTTTTTTTTTAAATGAAAATAAAATAAAAGAATAACATTTGCTGCCCTAGATCTCTGTCCGTCAAATATTTTGCAGTTTATTCATGGAAATTAATTAATGTGGACCTAGTGACCAATATATCATGGCAAAGATTTCTCCTCCCCTATGGATTGTTTAAATGCCTGCAACAATGTTTTTCTTGGTGTAAGCAACTTGCATTATTTCGGGTCTGTGTATACTTATGCATGGGGATGGGGACTGTATTAATGTTCATTGGGCAAAAGTAACATGGTTTTGCATTGCCCTTCACCCCCACTGTGGTAAAAATAAAAAGGAAAAATAGTTGATGCTCCAGTGCAGAGGTACATCATGGGCCATCCCAATCAATAATCCACAACATTTTATCAGAATATGCATTTGAAAAAAACAATTTTGAACATAAATTCAAGTGGTTAGGATACTTTCCTACTGTGATGCTGTGCTAAGTATATTTATTGTTGTTTAGAAATTATTCACCTCAGGACTACTTGATGCATAGGTAAAAAGCACCTGACATGGTATACTCTTAAAATATTACCCTAAATCTCTGATTATTAAGACTTCAATAAAGCTTGTATAAGCTGTAAAGGTATAATCTTTGGTGACCCTTATAATTGTTTATTTTCTTATCTTAAGATTAAATTATGTTGCTAGAAGAAATTTCTTATGCATAGATTCTTTGTTTTTGCCTAGAGAGGCTCCTGACATTGGCATATGTTCCTCTATTAAAACAAAAATGTTTAAGATTGATGCCTGCGAAGATGTGATATTTGTTGTATGTATGTTGGATATGAAACTGTTTAATTATATATCTTATATATTTGTTCTTCTTTTCAGGGATCTTCAAGAATTGGCCCTGTATCTCATGGCGGTGCAATAAATAGTGGATCTGGGAGCAGAGGGCTCATTGAGAAGCCCAACTTCAGGATGATCACCAGTAAAATAAGGGAAAAGGTTTTTTTTTTGAGTATAATATGACTTGCATTTGCAAAGTTCTGGGGACTGATCTTAAATTGATTTGGGCAAACCATCTAGAGAGCAATAGAAATATTCATTGTAAAACATTGGATTCTCATGAAGATTTTAAATTGCTGCTTTCAGGCCTATGTTTTGCATTTACTAAATGAGGCTTATCATCAGAAATTCGTCCTCTTAATTAGCAACATGATATTAGGCTATCATTAAAGATATATCTAATCATTACTGTAGAGAAAAGGCTACATGAAGGCAATATTGGGCAGGGGGAATTATAGTTATCTGTGAGGTGTAATTACAGGTTCCTCCCTAATTAGATGCTGAGAAAAGTATATTGCACTTCAAGTTGCATCTATCAAATTGCTTATTGTTTTTTAAATTTAAGCACATAAGTTCTCAGTTCTTCATATGTTCCTCACTAGATCTTGTGACTTCATGACCTGTGTACAGTTCCAGAAGTTTGCTGCAAGTGATCGATTATGGTGGCAAGGTCTTGCACGCATCTTAGAAAACTTGGGATACATTAGAGAAGGTGATACCTCGGTAAGAACTTGAGATTGTAACATAGCTCTGCACGGTTAATCAGACATGTTTGACATATATTACATCAGAAAGAAATATTATCTTGCTCAATTAATTGCATGTTTTAGTGTTCTTATCAGCATTATCAGTATGTGAGGCTTCGATTGATAACAGTTCAAAGCCTCGTTGCCCATCTGTCATTGGCATTCTCATGTTATTGCTAAGTAGTAAACTGATCATGAGAAGAAACTGCGATGAAATGAGTAGTGTGAAGCTTCTGCAATGAAGAATGATTGGGAAGACATGCTCTGAGCACTAGTGAATAGCTGCAGGACTCTATTAAAGAAAACCTTGGTGTAAATTTAGGCAATGTGACTAAAATTCTCAAATCTTCCCTATTTGTACAATAACACTGCCAGATGGGAAGATATGTATAGACATGCACATATGTCCACATTAGCATACAATTATGTCTGTGACAAGCACATACACATACAATTTATATTACTATTTTAATAGAGTGATTGGCACAGCACCGAACTATATTTGACAAGCAAGTCCTCAAATGCATGGCTATACATTTGTTACAGATTGATGATTCCCTCGTGTTCTAATTTCATGGCCGTATCTTTGCAGCCCCATGTATCTATACGGTACCCAGAGCCAACGGAGTTGGGATTGCGATTTCTGCATTCAGAATCAGAGGAAACTTTGTATGCCTACCCTGAAGCAGACATGTTACTGTCAATGCAAAAGCATAAACCATACTCTTCTTTCTCGGAGTGGGGTCGAGGGTGGGCTGACCCTGAGATCCGGCGCCAGCGATTGCAAGGGAAAAAAGGCAGGACGAGAAAAAGGAAAAGACGGTCTAAGAAGCATCATGGGGATCCAAGCACGGTTAGAGGAAGATTAACGGCAAAACTATCAAAATATAGACATTAATCATTAGGATGAAGAATGATTGCAAGAATTCATGATTGCTCCTTGTTGCTTGAACCTTACAGTAGGATGTAGAAAGGCAAGAGAGGATCGAGCACAAATCTTTTATTGTTATAGGTCCATGGCATCATCAGGAAGGTCCCTTTTTTTCCATAACACATTTCAAGAAGTCAAAAATTTCACTTTGATCAGTGGCATGGCGATTGCTATAGCAGCATAGGGTAGTTTTCCTTTTCAATATTTCATTGTATCATCAATTTTTAAGTGACATGTGGCCCTTGATCTTTTCCTTTTTTTTTTTTTTTCGAGGAGACGATGTGCCAACCTTTTCTTACATTTTTGTGCTGTAACTTTATAAGAATGATTATAATAAAGATTCTCTGCAATTTACAGGCGATGGATAACTGTTCAATGTGATATCATACTCCTATGTACCAACTTTTTGCTTCATTAGGAGTCTCCCTTATGCAATTTAAGACATTAGAGCTTAAGACTTCCACTGGTAATCTGGACGACAGCAACTATTGATGCCACTATTTAGATATCATTAATAGTTGATGGCATCTAGTACTGTAAACTGCCCTATTTATGGGATATCACGCTATTTCTGAGACTCAGATAAATTTTGTAAATTCTGGTGCAACTTACTTACTAAGAGAACAATAGAACATTCAGTGGTGTTGCATGTGACCAAAATTTTTTGCTTCCATTGGGAAGAGAGGCAGACTAATCCTTGTTGATACGGAGATTTGTGAACTCAGATATTCATGTTTAACTAGTGCCTGCAGTCTTATGTCTCTTTATAGTATACTATTCCATGGAGTGATGATACAGAATTAGGTCTGAGATCAGACAAATGGTTCAGACACTATAATTTTCTCTCTTTGTAATGATAATTACTTTGCCTTTTTCTTAACGATTTAGGATCCATTTTATGGATCATTATTCATCAAGTCTTTCTATTTAAGATTGCATCTAATGTTATTCCAAAGTTTCTCATCTTGTAATATAAGCTCGGAGTCTTTTCCTTCATTTTGTGCAACTTTCAACATAAATTACCTATCTTATTTGCAAACAGGTATGAATAACCTGTAAGACAACAGTTGGGGAGGTTCAAAAGGATCATTAACATTAGAAAGGACCTTTCATTGACATCTGTTGTAAAATTGACTATTTCCTTAAATAAAGTGCTTTTTCTGATTAGCTAACAGTAAGCGCATCTGGTGTAGTGGTATCATAGTACCCTCCCACGGTGCTGACCGGGGTTCGATTCCCCGGATGCGCAGCTCTACTTCCTTCTTATTCTTTTTTGATTGTTTTCTTTTTTCTTTCCCTCAGTGCTTCCTCTCTCCTGGTTGCCTCTCCTTTTTAAAACTCCTCAAATTACTTCCCGCTTCCTATGTTACGTATCCTTGTGTGTCCCCAAGAAGCAAACGAGGCCTCTTAACATCCCAAAATCCCATCATCATCGCACTACTCATCGTGCCTGAGATGTCCATCCCTCCTCTAAGAACCGCTTCCAAACCCCTCACCCGCACGGCCCAAAGAATCCTCCACTCCCTCAACACCTGCACCTCCCCCTCCCAACTCCTCGAAATCCAAGCTCAAATCCTCCTACACAACCTCCACCCCAACACCACCATCGCCTCCTCCTTCATCGAGACCTGCCGCTCCCTCGGCCACCTCTCCCCCGCCTTCGCCCTCTTCTCCTCCCTCCGCCGCCCCCACGTCTTCGTCTGCAACACCCTCATCCGCGCCGCCCTCCTCCTCCCCTCCTCCACTCCCCCCCTCCTCATCTACTCCCATATGCTCCATTCCTCCGTCCCCCCCAACAACTACACCTTCCCCTCCCTCCTCAAGTCCGTCTCCGATCTCCGCCAAGGCCGGATGCTCCATTCCCACGTCGTCAGGACCGGCCTCTCGGCCGACATCTACGTCCAGAACTCCCTCCTCAATTTCTACTCCTCGTGCATGGACATGGCTGCGTGCGAGCAGCTGTTCGATGAAATGCCTGTGAAGGAAGTTATTTCATGGACCACGATGATCATGGGCTATAAGAATTGCGGAAGGCCTGACGAGGCCTTGATTGCCTTCGAGCGAATGCAGTTTGCGGGCGTGGAGCCCAACCGCGTCACCATGGTCAATGCCCTCGCCGCGTGCGCCACTCACGGCGCGCTCGAGATGGGTTTCTGGATTCATGATTACATAAGGAGGAGCGGGTGGGAATTGGACGTCATCTTGGGGACTTCTTTGGTCGACATGTACGGCAAGTGTGGGAGGGTGGACGCCGGTGTGAGTGTCTTCTCGAGCATGGCGGAAAGGAATGTGTACACTTGGAATGCCCTTATAGGAGGGCTTGCATTGGCCAAGAGCGGCGAGGAGGCGCTGAGATGGTTCTTTAGGATGGAGCACGAGGGAGTGAAGCCCGATGCAGTTACTATACTGGGAGTTTTGGGTGCTTGCAGCCATTCCGGGTTTGTGGAGATGGGCAAGCGAGTCTTTAATTGGGTGGCGAGTGGAAGGTATGGGTTTTATCCCGGAGTTAAGCATTACGGATGCATGGTTGATCTTTTGGGTCGCGCAGGCTTTCTCGATGCAGCGGTTGAATACATTGAGAGGATGCCTTTCAAGCCTAATATGGTTATATGGGGGTCGCTGTTGAGAGGTTGCAGAGCTCATGGGGACTTGAGGTTGAGCGAGCTTGCAGCAAAGAGGCTTGTGGAGTTGGAGCCCGCCAATGTCGCGCACCATGTCTTGCTGTCTAATTTGTATGCTGAGATGGGGAGGTGGGGGGACGCTGAGGAGGTGAGGAGGTTGATGAAGGAGAGGGGACTGAGGAAGGATGCTGGTTGGAGCTTCGCAGAATGCGGCGACCTTGAACAATGTGTGGGGTAGTTTGTTTGCTCAAGTGATAATGGTCATGATTGATTAAAAAGGACTAACTGCAAGACAAGTTCTCTGCCGAGGTTTGATCCATATCTCACATGGAATCTGCTGACATAGCTGCATCCATAGATAATATAAAGCTGCTGTATATGGCTAAGCTTAAGCTTAAGAACTTTTGCAGTATAATTTATATAGGCTAACCAAAGTTAATGTTTTTTGCTGCATGTAAAATGTCTTACCTTACCTTACTTGTATGAAATTTGACCAAAGAACAATGTCAATGTTGTTCCCTAGGACTTGTGTTTGGTAAAGTCTTCCTTTCCCTGTTCAAATAAAAAGCCAATCCTTTGTCAGTTCAATAGAACAAGCAAGGAACAAATGCTCTCCATTTATCTCTTCAACCTGTTGTGTGGTTCCTTAAAAATGCTAAAGAAAATTTCCTTAACTGCTTTATAGTTGTTTTTGTTGTCTATACTCCTGAAGCATGGAATCCTCTACTTTCCTTTAGTCCCTCTCCATTTCATCTCACGGTAGTCGATTGGTTTGGTTCGCATTCTCTCCTTCCTTGCAGGCCAGTTTCATTGGTTCTGCTCAGCTTGCCAGAGCTGAAGAAATGGCAACAGCGGCTGATCATCTCAGAGAAACTGAGACTCATAGCCAAGGCTTTTGAGCAAGCAGAGGAAAGGGTTTTAAGGTCTCAAAAGAGGCATGATAAGATCCTTTTTGAGATAAATTCACGCCATCTAAGCCGCAAAGAAATGGAAGAAGCTTTGGCCAGTGCTTGCCAGGCTGTTAATGAAGCCCTTGCGTTCACCATCAGCCTACGTTGCTTGCAGTTGAAAATTCTCGGTTTTTATCATTTTGGTGTTCGCAATGTGTTTACAATGTCAGATAGGGATCATGTGGTGCAGTGAAGTTCGATGGATAAATTGGAAGTATGAAGCCATTTCATGCGTTGGTGGTGATTTTATTTTATCTTATTTCTCCTTTTTTTTTTTTCTCTTTTCCTTGTGTACTCATCAATCATTCAATTAACAAAATTATAAGAAAATGTTCCTTGTTCTAATTTTTTGTTGTTTGGATCATAAATTTTCCCTTGACAATTATTCTTGTTCAGAGCGAATTCTAATGTACAAGTTTCTCACATCAGCATGTTTTGTGGACCACTCAATAAGCTTGGACTCTTCGTTAAACTTTTCTATTGAAATGAATGCATGATTTCATTTATATGACGTTGAAAGCTATCTCTTGGATGTTGCTCTCTGGAAATTCTCAGCATCTCCAATGATTACAAACAGACAATCTTGTAGGCTTCCTATTTTGTTGGAACATGGAGCCTCCAAACCCCTTAAATCATCCTGTTTTAACTCTGCTGTCCTCAAGATCATTAAGAGAATCTCTGTTGATGCTGCAGTTCCAGATTATTGTTGCCTGTTCAAAGATGGAGAAAGATCAACATAGAATTCAACTCATTATTTTTCAGACATTGTAGTATAATGTTGGAGAGAAAGCATAAGATAGAATTTAATTCAATATTTTTCAGACATTGTAGTATAATGTTGGAGGGTAGAAGCATAATGTCTCAATCTAAAAAAATAAAATGGTCCGATTGGTCGGTATTACTGTTACCATGATATTACAAGCAGGACCATGCCCAAAGAAAGTTGGTAAGAATGCTTTTTACAAAAATATATTTACAAAATAAAACTACATGCCAATTATTCAAAGCTGACCTTTTTTGGTCTGAGAACTTCACATAATGTATTAAATTTAAAAATAAGTTTGTGCTAAGAAATTAAATAACATGCATATTTAGACAGTGAAGTGGTGTTATAAGTCATGTTGATGTGAACAGAATGAGTTCATCAAGCAATAATTTACTGAACTTTACCACATTCATATTACTTGTATAATAACTTAGAACCCCTTGGATAACAATTTCACTTAGTTATTGCTATCTCATAGCTCTCAGTGAGAGACCTCTTTGTGTGAATGTCTTGACAAGACTGTGTTCACATTTCCCTCAATGGACTTATATAGATCAAAATATGTATAAGACCAACAACTTAAATAGCACACCGATAATAATTGATTTATTTCATAATTGACATATTTTCAGGCAAAAAGCCAGAAAAATATATTTCAAGAGTCTCAGACACACAGCAAGGACTGAGAACACAATCCTCACATCCACACATCTGAACAAATGGCAGAATGAACCAACAACAGAAGTAACACTTCGTTCCTCTCATCTTCACGCCACTGAACCTTTTCACCTAGTTCTCAGCATTACATTAGTCACCCTCTTGACTGCGGGTCTTGACAACAAGTCTTCCCACTATGCCTGGAGATGGGGGCGCAGTCTTGACAACAAGTCTTCCCACTATGCCTGGAGATGGGGGCGCAGTCTGAAGAGCGATGCATAAGGGATGGTCATGAAGCAGTGAATGTTAGGCAAATGGTTAAGATCAATGAAACACCCTAAGCTCATTTACTGTCTCAATTAATCCATTAGCAGGCCTAAAACTACGTGGCCTAAAAACCCGAATGAAATTAATGGATGGTAGATAAATTTGAGCTATAAGCTCATAATACTTTTTTTCCATCCAATGTGGGACTATTCTTGGGATATTACAATTTCTCCCTCTTATAATGCTGGATCAGCTCTAATACCATTTATAACGTTTCAAGTCTACCTGCTGGCCCAATTAACCCATTAGTGGGCTTGAAACCATGTGACCTAAAAATTCGAGTGGAAGTTAATGGTTAGTAAATAAACTTAAGCTATAAGCACATAATACATTTTTTTTCATATCTAAAGTAAGACTATTCTTGAGATATTACAATTAGCAAGGTTGAAAAGGTCTTCAGTCAAGTATTTGGACTGAGATAGCCTGGCCTAATATATGTCAAGGACCTTCTCTAGCTCCACCACACCGTTGTTGATGAACTGCTGGTCGGGGACCCCTCCACGCATGGGGATGACAATCAACTGGAAGGCAATAGGAGAGATGGCTGGGTTGAATTGATGGGCTTCAACTTCAATCCATTGATCCACCATTGCAAACGCCTGCAAATTATCCGTCCTCAGGAGGTCAAGACCGGGGGACTTGTACTTGCGTGTCACATACCTTGCACTTGCTCTTGATTCCGGTAGATTCAGATTTTTTTCAACTGGTTATAATGATGTAGCCATGATAATTATATGTGCAAATTAATAACTAGCCCTTTAGTGGACCAGACTGTAAGGTCTAGTCCTTGTTAAACAACTGCATAACATCTAGTCCACCAATTTATTTTGGTTTCCAATTCTCTCTCTCTCTCTCTCTCTCTCTCTCTCTCTCTCTCTCTCGCGATAACTACGTATCAAAAAAATAACTGCATACAATGAGAAGATAATTATATACACATTTATCGTTACTATATATCGTAAGAAGATAATTATGTGTAAAAGGGTAGCACCGGAAGAGAGATTGTATATTACAGAAACTTTATAGGATTGGATCGGATCTTACTGTTTCAATCAATAAAAAGTTTTTTGTTTTCTTAAGGTGCACTCAATGAAAGAATCACTTAATAACTTTTCCTAATAATAATGATGACAATGATACCAAAATGTAGTGTAAGATAAAAATACCCATGTTACATTTAGCCACAAGGCCCTACAATTCTTTAGCTACCTGGTCCAATTTTGATGCAACATAAAATTGAGTACATTTGCACAAACTAATTTTAAGCAACATGCAGGTGCAAATATTTCTTTGCTCGCATGAGATACTTTTTTTGATTATGAGTTTCTTCATTAGGGCCGCAAGCAAGTTTGTTTCATGCAGGGATGGTGCTCTAACACATAATTCAATTAGATTCAAAGTTTTGAACTCAAATTTATTTCATTTCAAATCAAGTCAAACATGATAGGATTGATCAAATAATTTCTAACAATTTTGAGTACATCCTCAAACTTAATCTTGATCTAAATATTATCTTGAGCCAAAGGTAGTCAAAATGAAGATTTATCTTTAAAAATATTTGCCCCTTCTTGTAATTAATCAAATAAATTTATCTATCCTCGATAGAGAATATTTGTTTCATCACCCCGTTGATTTTTCAACAATCAATGCATAGCTAGAAACTTCCATTCTAAGTCAGAAACTTCCATTATTTTTATTCACAAACGAAGCTAGAGCACCTCAAAGAGACACTAGACCTGGTAAAGCCTTCATCTAACAACGCTTGTAATTGTTCCTTTTTTAACTCCTCTAATTCAGCTGGGGCACTTGAAAGAGATTTGGCGATAAGTTCAGATGGGCATTTCCCTTCGTACATGCACAAATTTATAGATAAAATTAGCAATAGATCAATAACTTGAATAGTGTGTTGGGAGAGGAATAACTTATTTCATGTCCAACTTAATATTTGAAAAACAGCTGAGTTTTTCACAGCACCAGGACTCATAACATGAACTGAGAAGCAACAACAGAACCGAACAAGAGCGAATGAAACCAAAACCAAGAACACAAAGAGTGATCATACTCCTTTCCTCTCCATGGCCGCTAAACTTCTTCACCCAGACGTCGGTATCGCAGCGGTCGCCTTCTTAACAGCGGGTCTTGACAACAAGTCCTCCCACCAGGCCTTCACATGTGGGCGTGATTCGAAGACCGACTTGTAAGGGGTGTCCATGAAGTAGTAAGTGTAAGGCAGGTGGCTAAGATCAGCGAGGCTGAAGAAGTCTCCAGCCAAGTACTTGGTCTTGGAGAGGGGAGCCTCGTAGATGTCGAGCACCTTCTCCAGCTTCTCCACGCTTGCATCGATGATCTTCTGGTCAGGGACGCCTCCAGCAATAGGGAAGATGAGGCACTGGTAGACAACTGGGGAGATGGCTGGGTTGTACTGCTGGGACTCCACTTCCAACCACAGATCCACCATTGCCGACTCTTGCAAATTACTCTCCCTCAAAAGGTCTCGACCAGAGGACTTGTACTTGTGTGCCACGTACCTTGCAATCGCCCTCGATTCTGGTAGATTCAAAAATTCTCAAAATAATTATTGTGATAGCATCGACAATGACGATAATGATGATAACAAATTGGGTCCAGCTAGGTTTTTTTTATTAAAAAAAAAAATCGGGTTTCAATCCCACGATTTAAAAAGCTTCGCTTGTTGTCTTCAGCCTTTCTATCATCTCTTTATATCTTTGAACTTTGATTTATTTACGGCACCATTGATGTATAGCCAAAAATATTATAGAAAAAGTATAATAAATTTTATTTAATGAAATTTTTTTTAAAAAAAATCTAAGTCAATTATTTGATGAAAAGTCTTGAATTATCAAGAGGTACAAGATAATTAGTAAGGAAACATTTTAATAAAATTTTGCAGAGAACTTATTTGTCGATAACGCAGTCCTCCTCAAGCTTTACCATATATCAATAAACCTTATGAAATAAAGAAAACAAGTATATATATATATATTGTGGTTAAATTGAACAAAATTTATGCACGTTATTAGATGACGAGGAGAGCTCACCAAAGAGCATGAGATCGCCGTCCTCGAACGCCGGCACCTGGCCGAAGGGCTGCAAAGAATAACCGGCGGCGAGATTAAAGAGCAGATCACCGTACCATGATCATATTAAAAACCAGAAGAAGAAGAAGAAGAAGAAGAAGGAGAGAGAAAGAGGGATCCAAAGCGAAAGTACGTTTCGAGCGAGGTAAGTGGGCTGCTTATGTTCGCCGGCGTGGAAGTCGATCGGCACCACCTCGTAGTCGGCTCCCATCTCTTCCAGCGTCGCGATCACACGTGTCGTGGACGTGAACGTCGGGGGCCCGTACACCTTCACCCCCATGATCCCTTCTCTCTCTCTCTCTCTCGCGGAGGGGGAAGAGTTCTGAACACCGGATTGTGAGAATGGAACTGGTGTTTTCTAAATATGAAGTGTGAGTGGGTCGCGGGTCGCTTTCCCACTGTCATCCTCTTCAAGTTTCCGCCCCCTAAACATCTTCTTTTAACTCTCCTAATTGCTCTCGGCTTTCCTCCGCACCAATGGGCAGGCCGGTCGCTTGGTTGATGAGGTCTTTACAACCCCTTCATTCTTGTGGTCAACCAAGGTTTGCTGCGGGCATTTCACGGCTAGGATATAACCACAAACGTTTTATTTAGCAAATATAATGTAATAATATAACAAATTCTAGGCTAAAATATACTTTCGGTCCTTAGAAACCTTCACTCAAAATACATTTTGCTCCTTTCACTTTTCCTTTCCAATCCCTCTTATTTCAAGAATATCATATTTCTAGCATCTCACCCTAATACAAACATATAGATGATCACTTAAACTTTTAGTGACTTATCAGGTAAGATAAGTGACAAACTGCATATTCATATCAAAATAGTATATTAATTATTTTATCAATTTTAACTTATTATATGTAAATAAAAATTAAAAATATAAATAATTTAGTTGCAAAACTATAAGGTTTGATGGGCTATATAAAAATCCATCAATCTTCAACACAAGGCTATTTTAAAGTCCGGCCATCTACAAATTGAACCTTGGACCAGTTGAATTTTTTAATTGGATCAATTGTTTATGTTAAAATTGGATGCATTGATTGATTTTCTTTATTGAACTGATGGAGATTGAATCATTTTTTATATCTTTTAAAATTACTTTTTAACCAATATAATTTAAATATCAATGTCTTTTATGAGCTTTTTTATTAAATCTTCTTTTTTTTTTTATGTAAGTGATCTAGCTCTCTTTCTCTTGTCTATCTCTTTCTCTAACTGATCTACAGAATTTTGAGTATTATTTTTTAAAAAATTAAGAATAATTTTGAGTATTAGTACGGATATTATATTTTATTATAGTTTAAATAATTTAATTTTTAAGGATTTAAATTTTAAAGCTATCAAATTGTTAAATTTTATAGAAAAAATCTTTACTTATAATTATGGATCATAGTTTTAAATTTTAATTATAATTTTATTATTATTATTATTATTATTGTTCGATCATTAATATCGGACCATTGAACCATTAACCTAATTCCTCGATAAGATTGATGTTTGGCCCAACATTAATAACTGCATTAATGTTAGAATCGACATGATGAATGAGAAACTTTACATGAATAAATCTTTCATTTTAAAAATATACATAAGCAATGGATAATATATTAATAATAGAAATTAATTAGGTACCTATCGAAATAAAATGATTCAACTCACAAAGACCTACATGATATGGAGTAAACTATCCATTATGCTCCTTGAGACTTATAAAATCATGAACAACCATATATATATATATATATATATACACACACAGAGAGAGAGAGAGGGGGTAGACTTGGATACATTCGAATATAATCAAGTTCACAAACTGGCCATCTTCCTCACCTTTGGATTCACACAAATCCCAAAGCCACTCCACCTTTAATGTAGCCAAGTTTAGGATCCGGTCATCTTTCCTACCCTTGGATTCATAAGGATTTCGAAGCTACCCATCTTTTTCATCTTTTTTATCTTTAGGATTCGTGAACCATATGAATTTATTATAGGGGAGATGATCGAATTTAGGCTTAGTTATATTTGAATGTAGCCAAATTCAAGATCCGATCATCTTCTCCATCCTTAGATTCATATAGATTTCAGAGTAACTCCATCTTTTTTACTTTTTTCATCTTTTCGATTTATGAACTATGTAGATTTAAGAATGAAGAAGATCAAATTTAAGCTTGGCAATATTGGAATGTAGCCAAATATATATATACATACATATATACATAAATAGTCTCCTACAAAACTAGATCTCTCTAGCTTAAGTTGGAACTCTAGAAGTTCCCTACTTAGTCTATTTTAGATTGTGATTAATAACAATTATGATGGCGAAGAATTTTACTTGATGTTGTATGAATCAAACCATCTAAATTACCTTGCCGGAAATGAAGGCTCTTTGCATGTATCTGTTTGGTGGCATCAGAATTCTATGCGAGGAGATTACTCTCTGAAGCTAAAATTTCGGTGTTTGTCTGCTTGAAAAATAATATTTTACCTTAAACCCAAGTGAGAACCATCCAGCTTATGGCCTGCATCACCTTCTCCCTTGCATCAATATGTGAAAGCGGGAACAGTGCTGCCATGCATGCAAGTACATAGGGGTTGATTTAGATTTCAAATGTGAAAACAGGAACGACAACAAATCAGGGTCAAATTTTGCCCACCTCATCTAAGCTTTTCATTTCTCTCTCCATCCCCATCTCATGACCCTAAAACGATATACTTTAAAAGGACATCCTATATGTGGCTCTCTCTCTCTCTCTCTCTCTCTCTCTCTCTCTCTCTCTCTCTTTAAGGAGTGCTTGCAGGGTTAGTTCGTGTATTTTAACAACTTTTATATTAATGCAAGCGAAGAAGACAGACATGAAAGACAACTTTTATATTTTAAAGTTATTCGCAGAAGGCTAGACTTATGGACAGCGGCAAAGTCTTTGGGCATGACGGCAAAGAGACCAAAGTCGACGATTAAAAACTAAAACTTCCTGTTGGCATGAGAAGATGGGGCAAATATTTTATAAAAATTGTATCCTCCACGATAACTAATCGTTACATCACACTCTCGTCGCGCGGACCGTCACATGGCTCGCACCGCATCATGGGTTCATCGGACCATCCCTTGTGCATGAAGCCTTACCAAAATAAAAAGAAGCTAAAATATACTTTGGACCGTCAAGCTTCCACTCAAAACTTCTTTTAATCCTTAAATTTGTTATGACGCTTTAATTATTCATATTTTAAAACTATTATATCTTCTTAAATCTTATCACAGACATTAGTTAAAATTAATAAAATAATTAATATATTATTTTAATTTTTTTAAATTTGAAAATATCAAAAAAATATTATAATATTTCTAAAACATGAGGGGGCTAACTACGACGTTAAAAGTTTGAGGAACAAACAAACTTTGAGGAAAAATTTATCGTCTTAAAAAATATATATATACACACATAAAAAAAAATTAATAAAATAGGTGTTATATATTAAATAAATATTAGTTAGAAGAAGAAGTGATGGTGGGTGCGGATGGTGCCGAAGTTAGTCTTTCAGCTCGGCCCCACTCCCCAAGAATTATAATTTAAATATTTAATCATCCATTCATACTATCAGGATAGATGAGTTTGAAACGATTGTGGAGTCGTCGTTGAAAATAACTGGATTCCCCAAGCTACAACATATCTTGAGCAAAAAATGTTTAAGCATTTGGTTTCTGAAAAAAAATAAAAAAAATAAAAAAAAAAGGCAAGGCACATCAGATTGCGTAACTAATCATAGATCAAGTAGCTCGGCCAGCCTACTCAACATGATCGAAATTTTATAGGCTCTCAGGTTTAAAAAAAAAAAAAAAAAAAAAGATTTCCAATAAAATAGGAGAAAAAAAAATTTGGACCTACCATATCAATTAGGAACTAGCTCTTTAAAATTAAGCTAGATTTGGTAGAAAAATAGATGATGCAATTAATTTATTCTGAAACAGAACTTAAGTACAGTGCGCTCGATGTAAGCACTATGATTCTCTTTATTTTTTTCTTTTTTTTTTTTCAACCACATTTGATGGAACTACAGTGCTCGTATTGAATGCACTAAATTGAGCATTAGGTCTCTTACTTTTTTTTCAACCATATTTGATGAAATTATAGTGCTCGTATTGAATGCATAGCACCGAGCATCAGGTCTCTTACTTTTTTTTCAATCACATTTGATGAAATTATAGTGCTCGTATTGAATGTACTGCACCGAACATTAGGCCTAATTATCAAATACATAAACTGACTCAACGCCGACGTAATCCAATATTTATTAAGCTTCATATCATAGTCATCTTGAAGCCCATCTTAAATCACTGGTGGAGCGATAAATTTAAATGGTTGGATGTTGAAACGTCACTTCTTTCAAAGATGTCATTTGTTTGGAATCAAAATCAGATTCAATTGCAACTGGAATTAGAATCGCTCATTTCCTCCATCAATTTAGTTCACACGAAAATCAGAATTGGATTGATTTTTAGTATTGTTGTTTAATTCGTTCAAACCTCAAAACTTAAATCAGTTCAGATTTTTAATTTTGCTCTTAGACCAAAATCTTTAAAATTTGGTTGTTTTTAAAAATTTTTAATAAATATATTTAATTTAATATTTATTTTACAAATAATAGGCATAAAGATTAATAAATAAAGAAAATTTATCATAAATAATAATATAATAATATTTTCAAGATCTAAGCGCTCTCGAGCATTAAAGAAGAGAAAAAGATGAGAAGAGACTCTAGGGTTCTATACTGCGTTTGACTGACATTTTATCTTTTTTAATATACAATTATAATCAATTGCCTATGTTGTGAAGAAAAAAAAAAAAAAGCTTGTGATTGATAATGGCATTGTTTATTATGATAAAACAAGACAACTCGAGGTCTCTATGGTTTGATATTTTATGTGCAACTATTATTCGTTGGCTTTGTGTTATTTTAGTCCATTGTCCATATTATAAAAGAAGAGGAAGAGTTTATGATTGACAATGGTATCATGTTAAAAGAGGTTGCAAGGATGGTGGGAGAAGGAGGTGGCATTGGGTGTGAAGAGTAAGAAGAGGAGAGTGCACGAAGGATAAGAATGGTTAAGAATGAAAAGGATGATAACCGTTGCAATGCTAGAATGAAAATAGTAACCTTGAGCAAGAGTTTAAATTTTTAATTTTTCATAAAATATAATTTTAATTGCAGATATGATTGAAATCGAATTTCAATTATATCCAAGCAAATGGTTGAAATTAAAATTAATGATTTTGATTCTCATTTCAGCGTCTCATTTCCATAAACCAAACAGCTTCTATCCTCTATCCCTTCTGACCAAACTCTAATTTCTTTTTTCACTTTTCGGATATAAAATGTTGGTGGCTCATCTATCAAATGAGCTGGGACCATCGGCTCCTCATGCTACTGTTAACTATATTTGACAGAAAAAATAAAAAAAATTAAAAAAAGGTAAATACTTCTTTGCTCACATTAGATACTCTTTTTGACCGTGAGTTTCTCCATTAGGGCTGCAAGCAAATTGGTTTCATGCAGGGATGGTGAATCCAAGTCTAACACATAATTCAATTAGATTTGAAGTTTTGAACTCAAATTTATTCCATTTCAATTCAAGTCAAACCTGACAGGATTGATCAAATAATTTCTAATAATTTTAAGTACATCCTTAGATTTAATCTTGATATAAATATTAACTTAAGCTGGAGGTAGTCAAAATGAAGATTTGTTTTCAAAAATACCTATATTTCTTGTAATTAATCAAATAAATTATTGATCCTCGTTAGCGAATATTTGTTTCATCACCTCGTTCATTTTTTAACAATCAATGCATGGTTTGAAACTAGCTAAAAAAAAAAAAAAACTTTCATTATTTTTATTCACAAATGAAACTAGAGCACCTCAAAGAGACATTGGACCTGGTAAAGCCTTTTATCTAACAACGCTTGTAATTGTTCCTTTTTAACTCCTCCAATTCAGCCGGGTCACTTGAAAGAGATTTAGCGATAAGTTCATATCGGTATTTCCCTTGGTACAAGCACAAATTTATAGATCAAATTAAATTTATAGATCAAATTAGCAATAGATCAATAACTTGAATAGGGTATTGGGAAAGGAATAACTTATTTCATGTCCAACTTATTATTTGAAAAAGAGCTGAGTTTTTCACAGCACCAGGGCTCATAACATGAACTGAGAAGCAACAATAGAACCGAACAAGCACGAAGGAAACAAAATCAAGAACACAAGAGTGATCATACTCCTTTCCTCTCCACGGCCACTAAACTTCTTCACTTAAACATCAGCATCGCAGCGGTCGCCTTCCTAACAGCAGGCCTTGACGACAAGTCTTCCCACCAGGCCTTCACATGTGGGCGTGATTCGATGACCGACTTGTAAGGGGTGTCCATGAAGTAGCAAGTGTAAGGCAGGTGGCTGAGATCAGCGAGGCTGAAGAAGTCTCCAGCCAAGTACTTGGTCTTGGAGAGGCGAGCCTCGTAGATGTCGAGCACCTTCTCTAGCTTCTCCACGCTTGCATCGATGAGCTTCGTGTCAGGGACGCCTCCGCGCATGGGGACGACGAGGTACTGGTAGACAATTGGGGAGATGGCTGGGTTGTATTGCTGGGACTCCACTTCCAGCCACAGATCCACCATTGCCGACTCCTGCAAACTACTCTCCCTCAAAAGGTCTCGACCAGAGGACTTATACTTGCGTGCTACGTACCTCGCAATCGCCCTCGATTCTGGTAGATTCAAAAATTTTCAAAATAATTATTGTGATAATACCGACAATGACGATAATGATGGCAACAAATTGGGTCCAGCTAGGGGTTAAAAATAAAAAATAAAAATAAACGGCTTTTAATCCCACAGCTTAAAAAGCTCGACCCGATACGTTTATACCTTACACCATTCTCTTATATTTTTATAGTTTGATTTATTTAGCACTAGCCATATACGATCGAAAGTAATATAGCAAAAGTATAACAAAATTTATTAAAAAATTTTTTCTTTGTGTGCATTCAAATATTTCAAGACCAAGACTAAGTTTTCTATGGCCTATAAAGTCAAGCTTGATTTTTAGACACTGACTCAAATTTAAAATTGAGCTTAGATTTTAAAAAAATATGTATATATATATATACATATTCGATCAAAGTGTTAGGTTGGATCGAGCCTAAAGTTCGGCTAAGTATGGTCTAAACTTAGCCCAGTGAAAATCTATCAAAGCCTAGATCTAGCTCAACCTGTATAAAATACATATACATATAAATTGTGCATATAATGATATTGAATGTGAACCAACTAGGGTGGTTATGCCTTGGTTTTTAATCGAACATCATATTTTTCATTAAAATATAAATATATATGCATATAATATATATTTACTTAAATTTTTAAATTGATTTAATTTTGGTTTTTTTTTTTGTTTTAAACCTAAGTTCAGTTTAAAATTTGAACGGACCTAAAATATCAAACCTCTATAAGCTAAAAAATATAAGCACAGGCCTTGGGCCGGAATTGTATTTTTGGACCAATCTTGGGCCGGGCCCGTGCCTACCCCGTCGCCTACCCGATGTTTCTGCACCGCATGAGAAACGTCAACTCAGCAATTAATGGCATGGCTGGTAAACGGAGCTGTTTTTATAAATAGAGTAAAATTTTTTTTTTTTAACAAATTCAGGGTGAAAACGAAACTATTTGCAGAAATGGTGTTAAAGTGAAAAACGCCATTTCAAATGACGTTTTTTCGGAAAAAAGCTCCATCGCCGCCGCCGGACGGGATGGGGTGTATATTTAAAACGCCATTCGGAGTGGCGTATTTGAAAACGCCACTTAGAGTGGCGTTTTCTCCTTAAGAAACGCCACTCCAAGTGGCGTTTCTTTTTCTAACTCCCCCCATCACGAGCCCCCCTCCCCCTCGCTTCCCTCCCGTGCAACCCCCCCTCCCCGCTTCCCGAGCCTTCCCTCCCGTGCCGGGGCCCGGCCTCGGGCGCGGACCGGGGCGGGGGGCTCGGGCCCGAGCGCGGATCGGAGCGGGGGGCGGGGGCTCGGTGGTTGCCGTGGGGTTTCGGGAGGGGGAGGAGGAGGAAGGAGGAGGAGGCTTAAATTGAGAAAAACGCCACTCGAGTGGCGCGTTTTTTCAAAACGCCACTCTGAGTGGCGTTTTTTCAGAGTGGCGTTTGAAAAACGCCACTCTGAGTGGCGTTTTTAAGTTGCCACCGTGCCAGCCCCGCTGGCACTGACGAGGCATTTTTTTACTAGAAAAACGCCATTTGAAATGGCGTTTTTAACTTTAACCCCTTTCTTGCAAATAATTTCGTTCCCACCCTGAATTTGTTAAAAAAAAAAAATTTCATCCTATTTATAAAAAAGGCTCTGGTAAACGCTTTATGAGAGAGATGTGATGTACGGTTGCCCCACAAAAGCCACCAAAATATCGTAGAAAGCCTAATTGGAGGGTGCAAACAGGTAGAATCTTTTACATTGATGCAAAGAAATTTAGATCCGATCCCACCCTTGTCCCAATTTTCGGTCAAGCTTCCATCCATCCCGTTTCTCTTAAAAAAAATAATATAACAAGGATGTTATTTTTTAACTCTTTTTTTTGTTTGTTTCTTACTACAGATTTATGTTCACAACCCATAGTCTGCTGCTTTGTAATGAAGTAAATTTGACTAAGTTCAGACATGAAAAGCCATTCCTTTCTTGAATCAGAAAGAAAGCAAGAAAATATAAAAGAACATTAAAAAAAATTAAAAAAAAAAAAACTAAGCCAATTATTTGATGAAAAGTCTTGGATTATCGTGATGTACAAGATAATTGATAAGAAAACATTTTAATAAAATTTTAGAGAGAATTTATTTGCCATAACGCAGTCCTCCTCAACCTTTACCATAAATCAATAAACCTTATGAAATAAATAAAATAAGTGTGTGTGCGCGTGCGCGCGCGCGTGTATATATATATATATATATATATATATATATATATATATATATATATATATGTTAAATTGAACAAAATTTATTTAGCTCACCAAAGAGCATGAGATCGCCGTCCTCGAACGCCGGGACCTGGCCGAAGGGCTGCAAACAAGAACCGGCGGCGAGATTAAAGAGCAGATCACCGTACCATGATCATATTAAAAACCAGAAGAATAAGAAGAAGGAGAGAGTAAGAGGGATCCAAAGCGAAAGTACGTTTCGGGCGAGGTGAGCGGACTGCTTATGTTCGCCGGCGGCGAAGTTGATCGGCACGACCTCGTAGTCGGCCCCCATCTCTTCCAGCGTCGCGATGACACGTGCCGTGCACGTGGACATCGGCGGCCCGTACACCTTCACCGCCATGATCCCTTCTTTCTCTCTCTCTCTCTCTCTCTCGCGGAGGGGAAGAGTTCTTCTGAACACCAGATTGTGCGAATGGAACCGGTGTTTTCTAAATACAAGTGTGAGCGGGTCGCGTGTGGCGTTCCCACGGTCATCCTCTTGACGTTTCCGCCCCCTAAAAATCATCCTTCAACTCGCGTGATTGCTCACGGCTTTCCTCCGCACCAGTGGGCCGGTCGGTTGGTTGGTGAGGTCTTTAAAACCCCTTCGTTCTTCTGGTCAACCAAGGCGTGCTGCGGGGATTTCACGTGAAGGATGTAACAACAAGCGTTTTATTTAGTAGATATAATGTAATAATATAACAAATTATAAGCTAAAATATACTTTCGGTCATTGAATCTTTCACTCAAAATGCAATTTGCTCCTTTGGCTTTTACTTTCCAATCCCTCTTATTTCAAGAATATCACATTTCTGACTTACCCTAACATATAGTTGGTCACTTACTCTCTTGCTAGTTGGCTACGTAAGATAAATGGCAAATTAAATATTCGTGTATGATATATCAACTATTTTATCAATTTTAATATATTTTATGTAAATAAAAATTAAAAATATAAATAATTTAGTTGCAAAAGCATAGAATTTGATCGGCTACGTCAAAATCCATTAATCTTCAACACAAGGCTATTTTAAAATTCAGCCATCTACAAATTGAACCTTATACCAGTCCAATTCTTTAATTGAACCAATTGTGCATTTGTCTAGATCAAAATCGAATGTATTGATTGATTTTCTTTTTTGAACCCATGACTCAATGTGAACCATAAGATTAAATCAATTTTTTATATCTTTTAAACTTACTTTTTAACCAATATAATTTAAATATTAATATATTTTTTTATAAACTTTTTTATTTTTTGGACTTAGATCTTCTTTTCCTTTCCTCTAATTAATCTAGCTCTCTTTCTCTTGTCTATCTCTTTCTCTAATTGGGATACAGAATTTTAAGTATTATTTTTATTATAGTTTAAATAATTTAATTTTAAGAATTTAAATTTTAAAGCTATCCAAATTTTTAGATTTTACAAAAAAAAATCTTTTCTTATAATTATGGATTATGTTTTTAATTATAATTATAATTAAATTATTATTATTGTTTGATCATTAATGTTGGTCCATTGAACTATTGACTTAGTTCCTTGATAAGATCGTTGTTTGGTCCAATTTTGATAACTACATTAATGTTTGAATTTAAAAATGAGAAAGATGATCGGACTTAAACTTGGCTATCTTCTAATATAATTAAATTTAGAATCCGATCATATTCTCCATCCTTAAATTCATATGGATTTTGAAGTCATTCCATTTTTTTACTTTTTTTTTATTATTATTTTTAAGATTCATAAACTATATGAATCCAAGAGTGGGGAAGATGATCAAATTCAAACTTAGCAATATTCGAATATAACCAAATTTACCTCTCTCTATATATACATACATACATATATAACTGGGCTCCTACAAGGTTAGATCTCTCTAGCTCAAGTTGGAACTTCATAAGTTCCCTACTTTACCTATTTTAGATTGTGATTAATAACAATTATGATGGTGAAGAATTTTACTTGATGTGCGTGTGAATCAAAACCATCTAAATTACTTTACCGGAAATGAAGGCTCTGTATATGTATCTGTTTGGTGGCATCAGAATTCTCTGCGAGGAGATTACTCTCTAAAGTTAAAATTTAGTTGTTTGTCTACCTGAAAAATAATATTAATAATATTTTACCTGAAACCCAAGTGAGAATCATCCGGCTTATGGCCTGCGTCACCTACTCCCTTGCATGAATATTTGAAAGCAGAGGCAATGCTGCCACCGTGGAGCACTCATCTTTCATTCATCAAATGTCATGCCTAGCGGTCAAAAATAGCGGTAGATTTAGATTTCAAATGTGAACATAGGAACAACTACAAATCAGGGTCAAATTTTGCCCACCTCATCTAAACTTTTCATGTCTCCCTCCATCCCCATTTCATGACCCTAAAACGATATACTTTAAAAAGATATCCTAACTGAAGATATACTTTAAAAGTATTTAAGAAGCTTAAACATATTTAAAAATATAGGTACGGAGTCGGTTGAGGAGTATATGTATCAACCGTGGTTTTTTTTTTTTTTTTTTTTTTCAATTGTAAGGAGTGCTTGCAGGGTTGCTTCGCGTATTATAACAACTTTTATATTAATGCAAGCGAAGAAGACAGACGTGAAAGGCAATTCTTCGATGGTAAGTCTAATATTTTAAAGTTATTCGAAGACTAGACTTATGGACAGCAGCGAAGTCTTGTGCATGTCGACAAAGAGAGCATAAGTTGACGATTAAAAAAGATGGGCCCATCGGACCATCCCCATGTGCATGAAGTCTTTACAAAAATAAAAAATAAAAAAAAAACTAAAACATACTTTTGATCGCCAAATTTTCATCTAAAATTTATTTTGATCCTCAAATTTATTATTATAATTTGATTGCTCATATTTTAAAAATATTATATATATGTTATTACATAATATCAATTAAAATTAATAAAATAACTAATATATTATTTTAATTTTTATAATTTAAAAATATCAGAAAATATTATAATATTTGTAAAATATGAGAAGCTAAACTACAACATTAAAAGTTTGAGGAACAAATAAACTTTGAGGGAAAATTTATCATCTTATTATATATATATAAGTTAATAAAATAGGAGTTATGTATTAGATAAATTTTTGATGTGCATTTAAATTTTAATAAATAATGGTCAGAAGAAAAAGTGATGCTGGGTGTGGATGATGCCCAACTTAGTCACCATTCATACTAAAAATGGATGGATTCAAATTGTATAACTAATCATAGATCAGGTAGCTCAGCCAGCCTACTCAACATGATCAAAAATTTGTAGGCTCTAAGGTTAATATATATATATATATTTCAAATAAATTAGGAGGAAAAGAAATTTGGATCTAGTGAATCAATTAGAAACTAGCTCTTTAAAATTGAGCTAGACTTAGTGGAAAGATCGATGGTTAGACTAATTTGTTTTAAAACGAAATTTAGGCAGTGCGCTCCAATTCTCTCTACCTTTCTTCTACTTTTCTTCAACCAAGTTTGAGAGAATCACAACGCTCGTATTGAGCGTAGTACCCCTAAGTTTGTCTTTTATTCCTATGCATAAACTTAGACCTAATTATCAAATGTATAATCTAATTTGAGACCGATCTAATCGAATATTTATTCAGCTTCATATTATATTCATCTTGAAGCCCATTCTAAATCACTATTGGAGTGATAAATTTAGATGATTAGATGTTGAAACACCGCTCCTTTCAAAGACATCATTTGCTTGGACTTCATTGATATGAAGCTTTCTTCAAACCTAGTTCAGTTAATTAAATTTATATTTTTTCTAAAGAAGAAAAAAAATTATATACTCTTTTGATAATTTTTAAAAGTGTATGGATAACCTTTTAGAAATGTAATTCATAAATATCATTAGATACATTTATAAGAAAAATTTGTATAAGAGCCATTGCAAGAAAGGAAGGAAAAAAAAAAAAGCTTCCTTATTTGTAAAGTAGAAAATGAAGATAGCTAAAAATAATATTATATAATTTTTTATTCAAAAATATTGAGAATAAAGCTAACCTCTCTAACTATAATAGGATCGCACATGGAAATGTCTCAACAATATCAATACTGCTTTTCTATTAAGAAGATAAGCAAAATGTTGCATCTCTTCCTTGCTTTTCCAATAAAGCCCTAGGATTGATTTCCCTTCACATAGCATCAGAGCTGACGTACGTATTTCTATAATTTGAGTTGGACCCTTTTATGTACCTAGCAAGCATCCAAGCTAGGCCTGTGCAATGCATGAAAAGGACAGACAGGGACATAATAATCATGTTGGGCAAAAATGACCCTCATTTTTGCACTCAATTCCATTGCTCGAGAAAAAATTTAGATAGACCTAATCAGCCATAAGCCAAGCGCTAATCTGAAAGCACCATATCAACATTTTGAATTAAAATATTATATGACAAAAGGATGGTTTAACTCTTATCATAATAAAATTTAATTTTTTAACCGGATCTACATGCATATCAAGTCTATTCAAAAAAAATTTTCTCAATGATCAAACTCCTATCTCTCTCTTAGTGGTATTCTACGAAACAAAATAAAATCTAAGATCTTAAAGAAAGCTTATTAAGTTAAATCGTTCTAATTTAGGAAATAAATATAAAATAGAACTTAACACTGCTGCAACAATTCCCATCAAAGAAAAAGTATGGCGAAAAAAGTTTGAGAGACAAAGGATCCCATCAATCTCTTTCTAAAATTCATCCTGCTAGGTTCATGTGGCTTTTTAATGTCTCAAATCTTATCTCCACACACTGAGTCAAGACATCGGTTGCCACCCTTTTCGCTAAAAAAATATTATCCCCACTAAACTTGTCAACAAGATGATCAAAACTTGCGTAAAACCGAGGTGATAGTCATAGGAAAAGATAGACCCATCATATATTTTATTATCCAACATGCAAATCCAAACACAACGAAGTGTTTCAAAAGACTCGGACTCAGAGACTTGGACTCAAGAGACTTGGACAACCCTCGCGACCACGCACCTCAACAGAAACACAAATAAGACCAGAAACCAAAGCAGACTCTTTATTCATTTCCCCTGACCTCCATGGCCACCAACTCCCTTCATGCGGATCCAGGCATGGCAGAGGTCACCTTCTTGCACGCAGGCCTCGACGACACAGCCTCCCACCATGCCTTAACATGGGGGCGCGAATTGACGACAGATGCGTGAGGGGTGGCCATGAAGTAATACATCAAAGGTACGTGACTGAGATCAGCAAAGCTGAAGAAGTCTCCGGCCAAGTACTTGGCCTTGGACAGCCGGCTCTCGTACACGTCGAGCACCGTGCAGAGCTTCTCCAAGTTGGCGTTGATGACCGACTGATCGGGGACACCTCCGAGCATGGGGACGATGAAGATTTGGTGGAAGATGGGACTGATAGCTGGGTTGAATTGCTGGGATTCCACCTCCAACCACAAGTCCACCATGGCCGACTCCTCCAAGCTGCCCTCCTTCAGAAGGTCACCACCAGATGACTTGTATTTGCGCAGAATGTATCTTGAGACTGCTCGAGATTCTGATCATTTCATGACTTTAAGAAATCAGGAGAATCGTAAAAGATAGTAGTCTTGTTGTTGACTTTGGTGATGCCTTGGCCCACCTTAATCAAGGTTTGGGTGGTCCAGTTCCAGGCTGTAGTGGCTTTTCTTTATGTCATTTCGACAAACATGTCAGCGTCAATGCATCCACAGTAGTGATGCGACGAATATCCACAGAATCGATGATGTGGGAAGCCAAATTAGGTTGAGTTAAGCCTAAACCTTACTCATTCCGACTCAAATGGGCTTGGAATGTGAGATAAAGTTGGACCTAAATTTATTCTAATCCACAATTTGTTCTCTATTTCCTGACTCGTTGTAGTTTGAAACTGAGCTATAACGTAACCATCAACACAATTTACCAGTCCTCGGTAAATTGGGTAACTTGCGATAGGAGGAAATAATCCACTTTCTATAGATTTATGTAATTTAAAAGCAAAATTTATATTCGGTTTACTATAACCTTGTGTGAAGAGAGAGAGAGAGAGAGAGAGAGAGAGAGAGAGAGATATTTAACAGGAATAGTTCTAATAAATTTCCAAATGAACCTCCTAATCTGCTTATATTTTCATCTTTTAGACCAACAAATACTGTGTAATGATTCTTCTTGTGAAATAAACAAATTAGGCCTCCATGATATGAAGTTCTGAACTTGTCTTCAAAATTGCTTCCAAGCAGTCATGATCCCACTCAGAAACCACATGAATCCCCTCTACCTCGTGACATAGAATTTTTTTAAATAATAATAATAAAACTATGCTGAATTAAAAGTCAAATAAGGAATTATTAATTTCATCCCGTCTCTTTCACGGAAAGGAAGAAGCTAGAGAATACCCGCCAGATCACCGTCTGATTCCCGATAAACGGGACATGGTCAAGTGATCTGACGGTAGATAAGCAGCAGCACTAAAAAGGTTTATAAACAAAGAAACCATGCGAGGGATCTCACCGTAGAGCACCAGAGGACCGTCCTCAAGCGCAGGGATCTGACCAAAGGGCTGCGTAAAGAAACCGCCAGTAGCAATAAGAAGGCGATCACCAACGGAGAAAAAGAAGGAAAGGAGGAAGAGAACAGAGAGTACATACGTTCCGGGCGAGGTAAGGGGGCTGCTTATGTTCACCGGCGGCCAAGTTGACGGGCACCAGCTCGTACCCCGCCCCCATCTCCTCCAAGCACAGGAGAACACGTGCCGTGCACGTGGACATGACTGCCCCATAGACCTTCACCCCCATCTCCTTCCCCTCTCTCGCTATCTCTCCCTCTGTGTGCTTTGGAGTGGATCTGAGCGCCGGAGGAGAAGCATGGAATGGGGATTTATAGAACGGTGGAGATGGCTTATTGGTCAAGACTCACCTCTTCTGGAAGCCTCTCTTCATTATTGTTTTCTTTACTCTCTCTTTGTTTTTATAACACTTGTCGGTCTTTCTTTAGTGGAGGGATTCTCGCCGAGAAACGCATGGGTCGAAGAGAAAAAGTAATGCAACGTGCCCTTACCGGAGGTAAAGGGATCTGTTGGAGCTCCGACGATTATGATTATTTCTCCTTTAATAATCGCAAATCAAGGGTTAAAATATAGAGCAAGCACGCGTGGCAGCGATGTCAGAGAGGTAGACCTACCCCCTCAATAATGGGAGGGATGAAGAATTAAAAAAGATTAAAAAAAAAATTAACCGAAAGCGGTCGACTTCTGATATGAAAAAAAGCTTCTCAACAGCCTGACCGCAACCAGCCACCGGCCGCACCGACACCTCAAGAGAGATCCATTCCCATTCACCCAAAATAAAAATAAAAATCTATCCCTCGCTCCTAACTTAAATTTAGAGGAAGTTTCAATAACCTACTTTTCAAGTTTGATTAATTTGCACGTTAACTTCGATAATTTTTTTTAAAACATATTTCATCCACCCACCGCTCAACACCATTAAGCTACTAAGTAAAAAAGTTAAATTTATTTTTATAAAATTATAATAATTTTATTTCAAGCTAAATTTAAAGAATAATTTTAATATTATTCAAAAAAATTTATAACGTGCACCTTACATGGTAATGCATTATGCATTATGGTAAAAATAGATGAAATAAATTTTTGTGCGCTAAAATAGAAGTTTTGGATGTTAGAAATTTATGGAAGATATTTTAAATATGAAAATCATCATCAAAATGTAAGACCTTTCACGTTTAATCATCAATAGAATGAATAGAACGAAAGCCTGCCAAATGCATGAAAAATATGAAAGAGAAACTTATGGTTTCTTGATCTTTTAAGCCTTATATGCACAATTATTCTTAAAGAGTATCGAGTTTTTTCTTTTCTAATGATGGAATGTCAGAAAAAAAACTGTACATATGACCTGAAGACCATACAGAAGTTCGTACCTGAAGAGTAATGACTTTTGAACTTTTCTTATTTTTATTTTTGCTCATCATAAAAATTAGAAATAAGACTTTTGGGATATACACATTACAAAGTCCATACCAATTGAGATGTCATTAATCCCAATAAGTTAATCCATATAAGATCACTTCAAAAGGACTAATTCTTTAGATAACTTACAAGATATAATTAATGATATATGTAGGCCCATATATTAAATAAATATCTAATAATGGGGTCTTTATTTTTTTTATACATATTAATCAAATTTTAAGAATCATACCATAATTTCCCCTTAAAATTAAATTTCCATTATTTTACTATTCATTTTATATTTAATATCTCACCATACATAAACTTGTGCCAAATAAATGCAATTATATAAAATAATTTTTAAATAAAGTCCAAATTATGCATAAGGACTTAAATATAAAATAATAATTTTATAATAATTACAAGTAAATTGACAGCTAGGAGCATTGAATTAGATACGTACACAAACACAAATAACTTAGCCTAGCAGAACTTGTGATTTCTTTTTTTTAATAGAAAGTATTTCAATTATGGAGCAAGAGCTTTAAATTAAGCACAATCAATCATCTCGTATCATTTTTTTTCATTATAATTTTTATAATAAAAATAAAATCCTAAGTAACCAAACATTTCTCCATAATTCTGACATGTAAATTAATTTTTTTTATTTTCTCTAATTTGTTAACTATATTTGTTTAAAAGAAACTATACTTTTTTGGCATTCTATTGGTTATTTAAATGGTTCAAGTTTCAGCAGAGGTTTGTGAGGCCACGGTACCCTTCATTATGCATGGGAAATCAAATGTAATTTATTAAGGCAAAAATAAAGTGACAACTTAATAAAGCTAGTAGTATTAAATTAGACTCAATTAGAAATACAAATAGCTTAGTTTAACCAACCATGCACTCTTCTTTTCTTGAGTTAGTGCAACCATCACCGATCCTTGGAGCTGCCTTAAGTCTCCTATGAATAAAATTTTCAAGTTCTATAAATTTAGAGGCGTTGATGCTTGTTTTAGGCATGTTTTAGGCATGAATTAGGTATTAAAATGAGAAAGATCGCAGCAAGGTATAAAAAGAAAAAACTAGAATACTGATGCCATGAAATAAATATTCTATTCTTTTTATTCAATTATATAGAGATGGTTCTATTTATAAAGCTTGTGTCAATAAAATATAGCAAAAATATTTAAAAGAATATTTAAAAATATTATAGGAGAATAATATAAAAAGATTATTAGAAAGACTCATGGGGAAGATCATAAAAATTACACATTAACATTAGCAATAATAAAAATGTGGGTTCATGGACACTTGATTGCTTCCAGTTTATTTCCTATAGCTAGTGATGCCTTGCACCTGTAATACAAAAACAGCACAATGTTCTTTATAATGGAAGTAGAATCGTAGAAAGCAATAGCATGAAAGATGAAATTAACTTTGTTTTGTTGGCTTTCTCAGTACTTCTTTTTAGGATTATTACTCTGGTCTTTTTTTATTTTATTATTGCTATTTTGCTATTTTATCATTTTTTTCAGTAATATTTAGTGAAGAAAGATGGCAGAATCACACTTCATCTAAATGAAGAAAGAGATATCCATTTAAATGAAAAAATAAGCCCCATCATATGACTCTCACCTCTTCATTAACGTAGCAAAATGACAGTGAATCTTGTCTAAACTTCATCTACACTTTGATTTTGTTCTTTGAGCTCCACAATTCTTTTATCTAGGATGGATGCATGCCAAATAAAAAGCATGTAAGATGTTCCAGCTTTAGAGAATAATATAATGATTCAACAACAAGCACAGCGAATATATTTTAAAAAACTCGCACCACCTATCTGAATGTGGCGTCCTTAGAGATTTTTTATATAATTTACTCTCACAAACTCATCAGAAGTCAGCCAGTGGAATTGTTGAATAACCTCTCTGCAAGCCTAATAAGTTAATTATTTAATTATCAATTTATACCGATCATGATAGATAAGTTTGCACAGCCGATCGTTTGTCAGTTGCGAGTAATTGGATTCCTCGACGACACATCTTAATTATAAAATATTTAAGTGCTTGATTTTTTTTAAAATATATATACATAGTAAAGCATATCATAATACAGCTGACCTGAGTTGTATCAACACTGTCGAAATTTTTAGGTTTGAGCATTAAAAAATTAAATTAAATTTTGAATGAGAGAAGAGAGAAGAAAATTTGAATCTAATGGTAGGGTCAGAAATTGTTTCTTTAAAATTATACTAAATCTGAACAAAAATAGACACAGATGATTAAATCAATTTTAAACTACGTATGAATGTTATTAATGTATAGTTTAACTCATGATTGTTCTAACCTAACATTTGATCAAGTTCACATCAGTTTCATCTTAAAGCCCACTTTTAATCACCAATTGGGCAATAATTTTATAGAAGTTGGAAAATTCCTCCTTTCAAAGATGGGTCACAAGGAGTTTGAGAACTTAGCTTGAATTATTAAGCTTTCCTCAGATTTGGTTCAGTTAATTAGGCTTAAATTTATTTTTCTATAAGGAACAAAAAAAACCTAGCTCTCTTAGAAAATTTTAAAAAGGATTTGGATGACCTTTTGGAAATGTAATTCATAATTATCATTATATAACTTTACAACAAAAAAAATTCTATAAGAGCTACCACAAGAGAGAGGATTTAAAAAAAGAGAAAGAAAAAAAAAAGAAAAAAAGAAAAAGGCTTTCTTATTTATAAAGTACAAAGTGAAGATAGCCAAAAATGATGCTGCATAATTTTATATTCAAAAATATTGAGAATGAAATTAGTCTCTCTAACCATGATAGGATCTCACAAGAAAATGACCCAAACAATATCAATATCACTTTCTTCTTGGAAGATAAGCATGGTGTTGCACCTCTTCCTTGCTTTTCTGATAGAGCCCTTGAATTGATTTGCCTCCTAATTGTAGGACCGAATTGATGGATTAGATTAGTACACACTATCAGTATTTTGTAATAGAAGAAATGAATTTAAATTTTTAAAATTGAGTAAATAAGTTTTAAATCAAATCTAAAACTTATTTACTCAGTAATGGCATGATCAAAGATCAGATCTAATGCGGCAAAAATTTAAAAATAAATTTTTACCTCGTCAAGTTGAAATATGCAACTGAAAATTTATCCTGTCGAATCACTAGGTCCCAAACTAGAGCCGTTCATACATCCGGCCTCTATGAATATCCAGCAGGGTTGAAGACTCCTCAAAATGGACGGATCACCGGGTACTAGCGCCTTGTAGATCCTTTTGATAAAAATAATGCAACAAACTCTTTGCTGAATCAGTCTTTTTGTGCCTGATCTCCTTAACAGGAACTTATCACTTGTTTTTTCCTAACTAAATTTAATCTAAGGTAAAAGAATAGAAAAACAGAGACTTCTCTAAGCCTATGCAAAGCCTTATGCCCTATATGATGGACTTTTTCAATTGCCTTCGGTTTTTTCTTTTCCAGGCTAGGGATATAGGCTTTCAAAGTAACCCAAAAGCCTTCTTCCATCATGAAGGTCATTAATGCTACAATTAATTCCAAATGATCCAAAAGTCTTCCATCATAATAGCTATTAATGCTACAATTAATTTCAAATAGTCCAAAAATCTTCTATCATAATAGCTATTAATGCTACAATTAATTTTAAATAGTTCAAAAATCTTCCATCATTATGGCTATTAATAAAAAGCAATTTAAAGGGTATCTTTTCGAAGACTACTAATAACAATTATTATCTTGGAATTTAAAAAGCCAAAACCCTTTACTTATTCCCATACGTAATGAATTGATGAATTTTCTATCATTTCTATACATTAAATGAGAGCTTGAATTTAATGTACATTAACTATTTTAGAAAGACTAAGAGTTTTACATTAAACCAGAATTTAGTATACATTAATGTAAACCACCTTAGGGAGACCAAAAGTCTCAATCCACTAGCACTCTTCATTCAGGGTCTAATTTAAATCCAATTGGATTGGATTTCGAGTCTAAGTTGAATCTCATCACATGAGACTCATGCTTAAGTTTTAATTGAGTCTTGGACAACTCAAATCAGCCCTAAATGTATTTGATCAAAACTAATTTGATATTCAAAAGAGATTAAAAATAATTCGATCTCGTCGAATTGGGTCAGCAATGATGTTGTCCGGCCTAGTTGCTAACAATTAGCAACCCATCTTCAAAGAACTTGATCCAAAATACTAATCAAATTAATATAAGGATCAAAGTGAGGAATTCAACCCCTATTGCGTGTGATCCCATAGGTTCCAACCTGTCTAGTAGTAAGAATAATCCCTAATCAGCATTAGGGTTGCATCGAAACTCCTTTCGATGGATCAAAACTATTTCGACTCAACTCATAACTTGGAATCGACGATCCTAATCGATTTTAAGTGAGCTTCTTATAATCCACCAGTGATACCTAATAGTATGTAGTGGCAAGCCAGCAGGTTAGAAAAAAATCTAAAATGCAGTTACCATGTAGTATAATCCTTCTATCAAGAGTCCCAACATGGTGTTAGGTTAAAGATGACTCTTCAAACCCTAAACACCGATCATATACAATATTTATTTGACTCGAGTTCAACTTGTTATTCTAATGGAAACTCCTTTCCATTATCACTTGCCATGACCACGGGCTCTTGAACTCAGTCTCTTAAATAGCATAGGACTACTCTCTATCTACTAAGGCTGATATATTTCTTATGAATACTCCTTACTCCTACATTAGGATCACTGCAGCCAACATACATAGCAAAGTCCTTAATGCCTAAGAGGATCAAGGTAATATACAGTCAAGCTACAATGACCCTAGTATGAGTAACCGAATACTATAGGTTAAGGACCACTTACACTACTATATTGCCGAGAAGTCATTGACGAGTGAATAGTCATCCTACTAATTTCTCGTATGGTCACGCTCGATATCGATGTCAAACATCTACCGACATTCTTGCTTTGGTATCTCATACCTCATACAAGAAAATCGTATCAAGGCGATCCATGCTTCAATCTAATCGGATCGATCATCGTCCTCATGATTGATCAATTGATTGGGAGCGTTTTAGGAATTAATCTATTATGACATGTGTCTCAAATTTTTAACTCTTAAAAATACATGTCATTGTCCATCAATCCCAAGGACAATACATGACACATTAACATATATAAAAAATGCCCAGTTTTATTAATATAAACATGATCATGTACAATAAAAGTTTTGAAACAATATATAATGTGTATGCCAATAATTAGCTTTGCAAGGCACACATCTAATACTAATTGCATCAGGATTGATGGATGAGCTTCTATAACAAGGGATGGACCTTTTTCATGCCCATGCTAGCCATGTGTAGTGTTATGTATGTATACTATTTTCTATCAATTACAAGTAAGATTTTGTGTAATAGTTATTTTGGAGGAAGTACGAAATTTTCTTTCATCCCTTTATTTTTAAATTTATTTTATCAAGAAATAAATTTAACTCTTTTTTGTTTTTAACAAAAAAGGGATGTTTTTTTAATAATAATCTGAAGTAAAATTTCTATAACAAGGGATGTTAGTTTTTAACTCTTTTTTGTTTCTTACTTCATATTCATGTTCACAACCCATAGTCTGCTGCTATGTAATGAAACGAGTTTGACTAAGGCATTTCTTTCTTGAACCAGAAAGAAAGCAAGAAAATATTAAAAAAACATTAAAAAAAAATTAAAAAAATATCTAAGCCAATTATTTGATGAAAAGTCTTGGATTATCGAGATGTACAAGATAATTGATAAGAAAATATTTTAATAAAATTTTGCAGAGAACTTATTTGCCAGTCCTCCTCAAGTTTTACCATATATTCATAAACCTTATGAAATAAAGAAAATAAGTGTGCGCGCGTGCGCGTGTATATATATATATATATATATGTTAAATTGAACAAAATTTATTTACATATTTTAGATAACGAGGAGAGGTCACCAAAGGGCATGAGATCGCCGTCCTCGAACGCCGGGACCTGGCCGAAGGGCTGCAAAGAATAACCGGCGGCGAGATTAAAGAGCAGATCACCGTAATCACATTAAAAACCAGAAGAATAAGAAGAAGGAGAGAGTAAGAGGGATCCAAAGCGAAAGTACGTTTCGAGCGAGGTGAGCGGGCTGCTTATGTTCGCCGGCGGCGAAGTTGATCGGCACGACCTCGTAGTCGGCCCCCATCTCTTCCAGCGTCACGATGACACGCGCCGTACACGTGGACATCGGCGGCCCGTACACCTTCACCGCCATGATCCCTTCTCTCTCTCTCTCTCTCTCTCTCTCTCTCTCTCTCTCTCGCGGAGGGGAAGAGTTCTGAAGTGCGAGTAGGTCGCGGGTCGCTTTCCCACTGTCATCCTCTTCAAGTTTCCGCCCCCTAAACATCGTCTAATTGCTCTCGGCTTTCCTCCGCACCAATGGGCAGGCCGGTCGCTTGGTTGGTGAGGTCTTTATTACAACCCCTTCATTCTTCCGGTCAACCAAGGCTTGCTGCGGGTATTTCACGGCTAGGATATAACAACAAACGTTTTATTTAGTAGATATAATGGAATAATATAATAAATTATAAGCTAAAATATGCTTTCGGTTCTTGAATCTTTCACTCAAAATACATTTTGCTCCTTTAGCTTTTACTTTCCAATCCCTCTTATTTCAAGAACATCACGTTTCTGACTTATGTTACCCTAACATATAGGTAATCACTTAATAATGATTGTGATTAATAATAATTATAATGATGAAGAATTTTACTCTATGTTGTATGAATCAAAACCATCTAAATTGGCTCTGTGCATGTATCTGTTTGGTGGCATCAGAATTCTCTGCAAGGAGATTATTCTCTAAAGTTAAAATTTAGGTGTTTGTCTGCTTGAAAAATAATATTTTACCTTAAACCACCCAAGTGAGAACCATCCGGCTTTGGCCTGCGTCACCTACTCCGCACTCATCTTACTTTCATATTAATGCAAGTGAAGAAGACAGACGTGAAAGACAATTCCTCGATTGTAAGTCTAATATTTTAAAGTTATTCGAAGACTAGACTTATGGACAGCAGCAAAGTCTTGGGCATGACGACAAAGAGAGCCTAAGTTGACGATTAAAAAAGATGGGTCCATCGGACCATCCCCATGTCATGAAGTCTTACAAAAAATAAGAAAAAAGCTAAAACATACTTTTGATCGTCAAATTTTTATTTAAAATTTATTTTAATCCTTAAATTCGTTATTACGGTTTGATTACTTATATTTTAAAAATATTATATATCTTATACCTTGTTACATAGTATCAACTAAAATTAATAAAATAACTAATATATTATTTTAATTTTTTAAAATTTAAAAATATTAAAAAATATTATAATATTTATAAAATATGAGAAGCTAAACTACAATATTAAAAGTTTGAGATACAAATAAACTTTGAGAAAAAGTTTATCACCTTATTATATATATATATATATATATATATATATATATATATATATATATATATATATATATATATATATATATATGCATATAAAAAGTTAATAAAATAGGAGTTATGCATTAGATAAATTATTGGCGTGTATTTAAATTTTAATAAATAATGGTCAAAAAAAAAAGTGATGCTAGGTGCAGATGATGCCCAACTTAATCATGATTAAAGGCACCTATTTTTTTTAATTTAAATTTTTAATCATCCATTCATGCTAAGGAAGATAGATGGGTTCAAAACGATTGTGAAGTCGTCGTTGAAAATAATTGGATTCCAAAGGTACAACATATCTTGATCATAAAATGTTTAAGCATTTGGTTTCTCAAAATAATATAAAAAAATTGCAAGGCACATCAAGTTGTATAACTAATCATAGATCAGGTAGCTCGTCCAGCCTACTCAACATGGCCAAAAATTTATAGTCTCTAGGGTTAATATATATATATTGTATAGATTTCAAATAAATTAGGAGAAAAAAAATTGGATCTAGTGGATCGGTTAGAAACTAGCTCTTTAAAATTGAGCTAGACTTGGTAGAAAGATAGATGGCTGGACTAACTTGTTTTAAAATGGAACTTAGGCAGTGCGCTCGATGTGAGCACTCCAATTCTCTCTACCTTCTTTCTACTTTTCTTCAACCAAGTCTGATAGAATAACAGCACTCTATTGAGCGCAGTACCTCTAAGTTCTATCCTTTATTACTATGTATAAGCTTAGACCTAATTATCAAATGTATAATCTGACTCAAGACCGATCTAATCGAATATTTATTCAGCTTCATATTATATTCATCTTAAAGCCCATTCTAAACCACTATTGGAGTAATAAATTTAGATGGCTGGATGTTGAAACACCGCTCCTTTCAAAGACGTCATTTGCTTGGACCTCATTGATATGAAGCTTTCTTCAAACCTAGCTCAGTTAATTAAATTTATATGTTTTTTCTAAACAAGAAAAAAATCATATACTCTCTTGATGATTTTTAATAGTGTCTGGATAACCTTTTAGAAATGTCATTCATAAATATCATTAGATACATTTATGAGAAAAATTTGTACGAGAGCCATTGCAAGAAAGGAAGGAAAAAAAAAAAAAGCTTCCTTATTTGTAAAGTAAAAAATAAAGATAGCCAAAAATAATATTATATAAATTTTTATTCAAAAATATTGAGAATAAAGCTAACCTCTAGGGTTGAACATGGAAATATCCTAACAATATCAATATTGCTTTTCCATCAAGAAGATAAGCAAAACGTTGCATCTCTTCCTTGCTTTTCCAATAAAGCCCTAGGATTGATTTCCCTTCACATAGCATCAGAGCTGACGTACGTGTTTCTATAATTTGAGTTGGACCCTTTTATGTACCTAGCAAGCATCCAAGCTAGGCCTGTGCAATGCATGAAAAGGACAGACAGGGACATAATAATCATGTTGGGCAAAAATGACCCTCATTTTTGCACTCAATTCCATTGCTGGAGAAAAAATTTAGATAGACCTAATCAGCTATAAGCCACGCGCTAATTAAAAAGCACCATATCAACATTTTGAATTAAAATATTATATGACAAAAGGATGGTTTAACTCTTATCATAATAAAATTTAATTTTTTAACCGGATCTACATTTGAAATGCATATCAGGTCTATTCAAAAAAATTTTTTCTCAATGATCGAACTCCTATCTCCCTCTTAGTAGTATTCTATGAAACAAAATAAAATCTAAGATCTTAAAGAAAGCTTATTAAGTTAAATCGTTCTAATTTAGGAAATAAATATAAAATAGAACTTAACACTGCTGCAACAATTCCCATCAAAGAAAAAGTATGGCGAAAAAAGTTTGAGAGACAAAGGATCCCATCAATCTCTTTCTAAAATTCATCCTGCTAGGTTCATGTGGCTTTTTAATGTCTCAAATCTTATCTCCACACACTGAGTCAAGACATCGGTTGCCACCCTTTTCGCTAAAAAAATATTATCCCCACTAAACTTGTCAACAAGATGATCAAAACTTGCGTAAAACCGAGGTGATAGTCATAGGAAAAGATAGACCCATCATATATTTTATTATCCAACATGCAAATCCAAACACAACGAAGTGTTTCAAAAGACTCGGACTCAGAGACTTGGACTCAAGAGACTTGGACAACCCTCGCGACCACGCACCTCAACAGAAACACAAATAAGACCAGAAACCAAAGCAGACTCTTTATTCATTTCCCCTGACCTCCATGGCCACCAACTCCCTTCATGCGGATCCAGGCATGGCAGAGGTCACCTTCTTGCACGCAGGCCTCGACGACACAGCCTCCCACCATGCCTTAACATGGGGGCGCGAATTGACGACAGATGCGTGAGGGGTGGCCATGAAGTAATACATCAAAGGTACGTGACTGAGATCAGCAAAGCTGAAGAAGTCTCCGGCCAAGTACTTGGCCTTGGACAGCCGGCTCTCGTACACGTCGAGCACCGTGCAGAGCTTCTCCAAGTTGGCGTTGATGACCGACTGATCGGGGACACCTCCGAGCATGGGGACGATGAAGATTTGGTAGAAGATGGGACTGATAGCTGGGTTGAATTGCTGGGATTCCACCTCCAACCACAAGTCCACCATGGCCGACTCCTCCAAGCTGCCCTCCTTCAGAAGGTCACCACCAGATGACTTGTATTTGCGCAGAATGTATCTTGAGATTGCTCGAGATTCTGATCATTTCATAACTTTAAGAAATCAGGACAACCGTAAAAGATGGTAGTCTTGTTGTTGACTTTGGTGATGCCTTGGCCCACCTTAATCAAGGTTTGGGTGGTCCAGGTTCCTGGCTGTAGTGGCTTTTTTTAATGTCATTTCGACAAACATGTCAGCGTCAATGCATCCACAGTAGTGATGCGACGAATATCCACAGAATCGATGATGTGGGAAGTCAAATTAGGTTGAGTTAAGCCTAAACCTTACTCATTCCGACTCAAATGGGCTTGGAATGTGAGATAAAGTTGGACCTAAATTTATTCTAATCCACAATTTGTTCTCTATTTCCTGACTCGTTGTAGTTTGAAACTGAGCTATAACGTAACCATCAACACAATTTACTGGTCCTCGGTAAAGGATGAAATAATCCACTTTCTATAGATTTATGTAATTTAAAACCGAAATTTATCTTCGGTTTACTATAACCTTGTGTGAAGGGAGAGAGATTTAACAGGAATAGTTCTAATAAATTTCCAAATGAACCTCCTAATCTGCTTATATTTTCATCTTTTAGACCAACAAATACTGTGTAATGATTCTTCTTGTGAAATAAACAAATTAGGCCTCCATGATATGAAGTTCTGAACTTGTCTTCAAAATTGCTTCCAAGCAGTCATGATCCCACTCAGAAACCACATGAATCCCCTCTACCTCGTGACATAGATTTTTTTTTTTTTTTTTTGAAATAATAATAATAAAACTATGCTGAATTAAAAGTCAAATAAGGAATTATTAATTTCATCCCGTCTCTTTCACGGAAAGGAAGAAGCTAGAGAATACCCGCCAGATCACCGTCTGATTCCCGATAAACGGGACATGGTCAAGTGATCTGACGGTAGATAAGCAGCAGCACTAAAAAGGTTTATAAACAAAGAAACCATGCGAGGGATCTCACCGTAGAGCACCAGAGGACCGTCCTCAAGCGCAGGGATCTGACCAAAGGGCTGCGTAAAGAAACCGCCAGTAGCAATAAGAAGGCGATCACCAACGGAGAAAAAGAAGGAAAGGAGGAAGAGAACAGAGAGTACATACGTTCCGGGCGAGGTAAGGGGGCTGCTTATGTTCACCGGATGCCAAGTTGACGGGCACCAGCTCGTACCCCGCCCCCATCTCCTCCAAGCACAGGAGAACACGTGCCGTGCACGTGGACATGACTGCCCCATAGACCTTCACCCCCATCTCCTTCCCCTCTCTCTCTCTCTCTCTCTCTCTCGCTATCTCTCCCTCTGTGTGCTTTGGAGTGGATCTGAGCGCCGGAGGAGAAGCATGGAATGGGGATTTATAGAACGGTGGAGATGGCTTATTGGTCAAGAATTCTCTCTTTGTTTGTTATATAACACGAGTCGGTCTTTCTTTAGTGAAGGGATTCTCGCCGAGAAACGCATGCATGGGTCGAAAAGAAAAAGTAACGCAACGTGCCGTTACCGGAGGTGAAGGGATCTCTTGGAGCTCCGACGATTATGATTATTTCTCCTTTAATAATCGCAAATCAAGGGTTAAAAAATAGCGCAAGCACGCGGGACAGCGATGTCAGTGAGGTAGACTTTTTCACCCCCTCGATAATGGGATAGATGAAGCATTAAAAAAGAAACAAAAAAAAAAAAATTAATTAACATTGATGTTTCCTACTGCTATGACCGAGCGGCAGATGGCAGACTAAACAATCAATATTCACAACTGAAAGCGGTCGACTTCTGATATGAAAAAAAAAATTCTCAACAACCTCCCAGCCACCGGCCGGACCGACACCTCAAGAGAGGTCTATTCCCATTCACCCAAAAAATAAAATAAAAATAAAAATAAAAATAAAAACAAAAATAAAAATATATCCCTCACTCCTAATTTAAATTTAGAGGAAGTTTCAATAACCCACTTTCCAAGTTTGATTAATTTGCACGTTAATTTCAATAGAAATTTATTTTTTAAAATATATTTCATCCATCTATCACTCAATACCATTAAACTATTAAGTTAAAAAATTAAATTTATCTTTATAAAACCATGATCATTTTATTGCAAGCTAAATTTGAAGAATATTTTGATATTTTTTAAAAAAAAATTATGAGGTGAGTCTTACATGGTAATGCATTATCATAGGAATGGATAGAAAAGGTCGTACTAAAATGAAAGTTTTAGGGATTTTTTTTTACCTTTTATGCAAATTAATCAACTTTTAGAAATTTTATCATAATTTTTTTTAAAAAAATTTAATTTCTATTATTTTACTATTCATTTTATATTTAATTTCTGACCATACATAAACTTGTACCAAATAAATGCAATTATATAAAATAATTTTTAAATAAAGTCCAAATTATGTATGAGGACTTAAATATAAAATATTTTAAATATCATAATTTATAAACTTAATGATGATCATTAATTTGGATAGAATTAAGAGTTTTTAAATAAAAATTTAACTTAAAGCTAATTATTTTTAATCTTATTTAAATTTTTAATAAATTTATATTTAATTATTAATTATTAAATTTTAGCTATAAAATAATAATTAGATATCTGACTGAAATTTATACATTTTTTAATTTAATCCTATGTTAGATTCAAATTGGCCCCAATGGCTAATTAGGTCTAAAATTAATCTTACTTTTTTTTAAGATAGTTGGAATCGGATTCATGGATTGGGTTAAGTTTTTGCCGCCCCTAATTACATGTGTTTGTCAACTATACAATCAAAATTTATATAAAACCGATGTGATTATAATAAAAAAAAGATAGACGCATCATCCATTATATGTGTGTATTATCATCCAACGCGTTATTAGAGACAACGAAGTGTTTCCGGGGACTCGGGACCCACGGACTTGCACAGCTCTCACAGACACACACCTTAACAAAAACGCGAAAAAGGCCAACATCTAGACCAGGCTCTTTATTCATCTCCTCCATGGCCACCAACTCCCTTCATGCAGGCGTATGCATGGCAGAGGTCGTCACCTTCTCGCACGCGGGCCTCGACGACGCATCCTCCCACCAGGCCTTAACATGGGGGCGCGAATGGACGGAAGATGCGTGAGGGGTGGCCATGAAGTAATGCATCAAAAGTACGTGACTGAGATCAGCAAAGCTGAAGAAGTCCCCGGCCAAGTACTCGGTCTTGGACAGCCGGGCCTCATACACGTCGAGCACCTTGCAGAGCTTCTCCAGGTCGGCGTCAATGACCGACCGATCGGTGATACCTCCGAGCTTGGGGATGATGAAGATTTGGAAGAAGATGGGAGTGATGGCTGGGTCGAACTGCTGCGATTCCACCTCCAACCACAAGTCCGCCATGGCCGACTCCTCCAAGCTGCCCTCCCTCAGAAGGTCACCATCAGATGACTTGTATTTGCGCAGAATGTTCGTTGAAATTGCTCGAGATTCTGATCGTTTCATGACTTTAGGAAATCAGGACAATCATAACAGTGGTGATGGCAATGACATTGATGGTGCCTCGCCCACCTTAGTCTAAGGTTTCGGAGGTTTCGGTGGTCAGGTTTCCGGGCTACAGTGGCCTCTAATTTATGGCATTTTGACAAACATGCCAGCGTCGACATCCATCCATAGCGATGGGAGAGATGCGACAAATCCCTGATGTGGGAAACCAAATTAGGTCGAGTTAAATCCAACCTAATTCCAACTCAAATGGGTGTAAGATTAAAACTGAAATCCAATGCATCCACTTCATAGGTCCGGCCTACAAACTCATCTTTCCATCTAGTTCGAAGATACTACTGGTTGAGAATAAATTAAGTAAATAACAACTTAAAGATACCACTCCTCAGTGATATGTTAGATTCCATTGTTTATCCCAAAACAAAGATTTTATTATTGTATTTCTAAATGCTAACTTATATGTGAGATAAAGGACCTACCAACTTGTATAACTAGTACCAATACTTTCAAACTAAATTAATATGATATGTATATTTACATTTGATCGTTATTGTATAGGTAAGTTAGGGTTAGGTTGGAACGCAACTTATCAAAAGAATTAGAAAAAAGTCTAACTCAAACAAAACTTAACTCAATGATTAACCAGAGCATAAATCTAAGGGCAATCCAACTTCAATATTTTCAACCCAAACATAATTCGGGTTTGAGCTTAGATTGGGTCAAGTTTAAATAAGATCTGATAGGGTTGAGAACCTAATAGTAGAAATATAATAAATTTCGCTCATGCACAAGTGATGAGTCTTTAAAAATATTATATATATATATGAGTTAAGCTCCGTTAAAGCCACATTTTGTGGCCTTTTATAGAAATTCAAGTCGGAAAAAGTTGAGTTGAAACTCAGGGGGGAAGTCTGAGGTTACAAGTGAGCTTGGGCTTGTTTCAATCCATGCTTTGGTCAAATTAATTCTTTTCAACCAAGATCATGTTGGAAAGGCAAACATCATTCCCCCCTACACATGAATCTGAGAGATGATGTAAGTAATAGCGTACAGTGAAGATAAAATAATTAATCATAAAGAATACCAATAATTTGCATGAAAAATCCTTCAAAATGAAGGAAACAAAATCATGGGACTGAAATCCAACAAATCACTTATTATCAATAAATGGGATCACAATAAGGGGTCTTCTCTAGACAAAGCTAGAGGATCACTATCATCAAAAAAAAGAACACCACTCTTGGTTTACGATAAGGTATTCTTCATTAAATAAAAAGTGGATTTCAATAAAATAAAACCAAAATCCCAGAGAAAGATTAGGATACATCCGATCAACAAATTGAAACTACAGATTTATAGCTTTCGTTACCATAACTTATCACTTAAAATTTAAGTCCAAACGGAGTAGAAATAAATTTTCAAATGTGAAATCAGATTGATTGCAATTTTCTTCTCTTTTTTCACTAAGAGAGACGCCCAAAATAAATGTACGAAGAAGTCATGGTCTAAAAGGAGCTGTTGTTGGAGGCAAACGGCCAACAAGAATAGTCAAACGAAGCTTTGAAGAGAACCTATCAACCATGCTTGTATAAGAGCATAGAAGAGCCACATGAAAGAGAGAGAACATGTGAAAAATAAGAATGTAAAAAATATGATTCTCTCACCCCCAATGGCCTTAGCCAACATGACTTTGATTTGGCTTCCCGGAGAAGCCTTGTAAGTAGCTTGTATCAGCCACAAGAAAAAGGGGAGCAGAAAGCTTGTTCATGGACCAGAGAAGACCAATGGAACAAGAGGGGGGAACCAAAAAAAAAAAAAAAGCTCTCAAAACTCCAACCACCTTGCTGCATTAATCGGATAGTATTTTCAGCCTCCATTGGAATGAAGTTTTAGGGGTATTTGCGACGTTAAAAGGCAAAATCTTTAGAGGCAAAACATCCAAGCATTCTGCATTTAGTTTTGCAAAAATACATTTTTAGTCATATTGGATAATATCTCTTCATTCTCTTATCATTATACATCTTTGATTGCTGAAGAATATTAATATTATTGTTATAGTGATTAAATTACAGAATTGCTTGATGATATTATTGATGATAAACCTCTAGTTTATTCTAAAGAAGGCCCATTGTAATTCTACCATTTTATAATAGAAAAAAAAAATATTAGAGTTTATTTCATGGTTTTTCCCATTATATTGATGAGTTTTCCATATAAATCTTGATATTCTTTTGTGGTTGGTTTGATGTAACTGCTTATGGATTTTATTATTTTTGTTTGTGTCCAGTAACCTTGCTTGTGTCCTTCTAGTGCACTCACATAAGAAGGAAGAAAGTATAACTCTCCCAACAAATCAAACATATAATAGATTTGAAGCTAGATTCAGCCTAAACAAAGCCCAATTTTAAATTGAATAATCTTAGAAATATTCTAGTTCATATGAGCTTACAACAATTTCAAAGGATAAAAGATAGTTTGAGGGTTTAAAGCGTATGACCAATGAGGTGCCAAGAAGAATGGGAGATGGGGGTATTCAACTTTCGATGGAAGAACTCTCTACCTTCGAGTGAGATTTCTTCTTATATGTAGGCTCTAATCTTGGTGTCTAAGGTTGCACAAGCGATGGTGGTATATCTAGCTCTACTGATAAGGTCAATGATGAGACTACTCCATCTGTTACGGGCCAAACATCTGGTGTGAGAATATATATATAATAGTTATTTTCTAATCTTGTCCATAGACCTAACGGGTGGAATGGTTAAGTGTTACATTGGCCATATCCTTCTGACTTCATCCAGTCATCACAAGTGGTGGGATGTAGTCTGAAGTCTGTGTTCTTATGATAGGAGGACAGCTTGATACTGGCTTATTTTGGTATTATCATATATCCCTACTCCTCAGGCTAAAATAACCTATTGGAGAGAAAGAGTAGGTCCGAGTGAGCATTGAATTTGCCTAGGATGAACCCTCTTGAGGTAGGCTTCCAAGCCTTCTTCTATGCCCTAAGCATTGGGCTTAGGGTTTTTTTAGGGTATTTTACGGAGGACCTTTGCGAGCTTTCTTTTTTCTCTTATAAGAGAGAGTTTTTCTGAACTATTAGTCCTGCTCCATCTTTTCATTTTAGGCCAATATAAAGGGCACTTTTCGATCAAGTGTTGGCTACCTTTTTGATAGAAAAGCTACCTCTTTGATAGAAAAGCAAGGAGGTCCTTCTTTGGGATCTAATGGTGATAATGGGGTGGCATTAAATGTAAGGATCGTGTGTTATTTTTTGGCTACTTTTAGTGGGCTCAAAAGAGGCTTTATGCCTCTTTCTTTTATCTTGAAAGGTGAGATAAATGTCGCAATCTTAAATTAGGTATGGGATTGACAACTATTACATAACGATTTATGCTTTTAAAAGTGAGTCTTAACCTTTCAATTACTCTTTTGTTAAAGTGAGTCTTAACCTTTCAATTACTCTTTTGTTATACTTACTTTGAGGCTTTTGAAACTTTCGAGGCTTTTTTTATTTCTTTAGCTCCTTTAATCTTCTGCACTTTGTAAATACATTTTTTCTTCCTTAGCTTTTCTTCAACATTGTTCCTTTCTTTCTCCCTTTCATAAGCAATAATGCTAATTTTTAAGGTTTTCTACTTCACAAAAAATGATCTGATTTTCGCTGATGTAGATCAGGAATCATACTGTTAAGAAATAACAAAGGGGGCCCAATGAAGGAAAAGCAATCAAGGAATTTGGTGTCAACTAATCCTCTACCTTCACTATCGAAAAAAGTGGTACTTCATTAAGTGTCTCCTTCAACTCCATCGAGATTCCCCCCTCGTGCATCTCCTTCGCGCTCACTTCTGATTTTAGATTTTTATAATTATTTTTTATTAATTTTTATTCAAAATCTAGTCTAATTTATTTTTAATAATTTTCTAAGCCTTGTATACTTACTTTCTAATTAAGTTTTATAATAAGTCATTATAAAATAAAATAAAAAAATTACTACTTGAACATTTACCTTCAAACTTTTTATCTTGGTTAGTTTTTGAATTTAGCCTAACTTTTAATTCTTGCATGACTTTAGCTTTTATCGTATCAGGTATGTACTAGATAATCATATCAGGTATGTACTAGATAAGATGATTGTCATTCTTAGACTTTCGTATGTGGTATACTTTAATATTTTATTATCATTGAAATATATATTATTGAAATAGATTCAATATAATTGTCTTGCTATAAAAGGATAGAGGATGGTACGAGGTTTCATGGTTTACAAGCAATGAGATGTCGAGAGGAATGGAAGATGGAGGCGGGAGAGGAGATTTCACCACCCCCAATCTTGAGTAGGACTTCTTTTTATACACAAGGGCTCTCGTCCGAATGCTTGAGTGGAAACACAACTTATAAACAGTGGCTGAAGAATAAACCGTCTCAAAACGCTAACACACATCTTAAGCAACAAATTAAAGGCAATTTCTTATAACATGCTACCAAATAAATAATTAATAAAATAAAACAAATATTACATAATTCCAAAACGGGAGGATGATCTCTGTGCAATTATGGGAAGCCCCTCCCTTTCAAATTCTCAATAAAAATAATAAATAATTAACGCGGACGACGACGAGAGAAGAAGCTTACGCAAATGCAAGTATTGTAAATTGGTTTAGAAGTCGTCGCCGTCGCAGAAGCCGGCCTCCGCGGCGTCCGCCATCATATCCCCGATCAGCAGCCCGCCGAGGGCCCCTCCTAGCAACCCCATTCCCAGCCCTGCCTTGCCCTTCCCCTTCTTCGGCTTCTGCACCGCCGGCGGAGCTCCGTACCCGTACCCCGGCGACTGCGGAGCACCGTACCCGTACCCCACCGGCAGCGGCGGAGCACCGTAACCGTGTCCCGCCAGCGGCATCCCCGGAGTATAGCCGTACGGCACCTGGTACGGCGGGTACCCCGCCGGAGGCTGCGGATACGCCACGGGCGGAGGATACGCCCCCGGTGCCGGGTACGCCGGGGCGGCATAGGGGTAGGCGGTGACGGGCCCACCGGCTTTCGACTCCTTCCCTTCCTTTTCCGGCGGTGGGTAGCCGGCGCTGGATCCGGCGGGATCCCCGTGCTTCGACTCCGACGCCGCCGGTGGCAGGTGCGTTCCAGCCGGAGGGTACGCTCCTGGTGGCGGGTAGGCTGGCACGGTCGGGTACGCGGTGTCGAGATAGCCGAAATTGGTCTCGTTCGCCGGGAAAGAGTAGGGGGCGACCGGCGGAGCCGCGGCTGGCGCCTCCGGGACGTCGACAACGCTGTAGGAGAGGTTTAGGATGCCCTTGGGCTTGCCGGAGGAGGGCTTGCGGACCTGGTAGCTGACGAAGTGGCCAGAATTGTTTTCGCCGGCAGCGGCGGAGGCAGCGTCGAGGAGCTCCTTCAAGGGGATGTAGACCTCTCCGACGTCGCGGTCGCCCAGGACGCGTTCGGAGCGGAGGAGGACGTGGAGGACGAGGCCGGCAGCGACGTCAGCGGCGGCGGGGACGAAGAAGCGGAGGGTGGCGTTCCAGGAGGGGCTTTTTCCGCCGACCCTGTCGGCGGCGGTGCGCTGCCGGGAGCGCTGGTCGCCGGCGATGGAGGCCACCGCGTAGACGTCCATCTTGGAGAAGACGTTGACGTCATTAAGGTCCTTGGCGGAGATCAGCGTCACCTCCAGCGTCCTGTATGCCATGGTCGGAGAAGAAAAGGCCCTAGATTTCCCTTCGAGATCGATCGATCAACGAGAGAAGATTAGGGTTGGGGTTTGAGGGGAGGAGGGATCGACAGGGGGGAGTTTAAATTTGGGGGGATTTGGAGGGAGGGGAGAGATTTTGGGAAGGGAGTGGAAGATGGAGTTCACGTGAAATTACTATAATGCCCTTACTTTAGGATAGATTTATTTTAATCTAAAGGAGGAGGGGTGGGGGGAGAATGACGTTGCGTGAAAGTGTGAGGGTAATTTTGGTTTGAGATGGGCTCGGCCGTTACGCCCCTATTTTATCGCAACATCGAATTCAGGGCATGCAGATCCACAAAAACAGAAAATTTTAGGTATATAAAAAATTATAAAATTATGTTTAATTTTTCAGATGTACAGTAGATTTAGAAAATATATTCAATTTATTTTTTATTATTTTTAACAAAATAGTATTTTTATCGTATTTTTCAAATCATCATCCCCTCCTTTCCCCATTAATTGTTTAATTATCGTTATTATTTTTAAGAAGCATTTCTTTAGCAAGATCATGATGGGCAAATTTTTTGAACATTTTGCTGTCTTTTGTGCAAATCTATTAGATCATATGGACGTGAGGCATGGTATTGTTAACATGACTCTCATATCTCATTTATAAAACTCACCAAGGAAATATGGCAAGATCAAGGTGCTCCTTGCATTTTATTGAAAACTATTTAATAGGAGCTATGGAGAGCTAGAATATCTATTGAGCTGCACGAAGGTTTTATATTTGCATTTAGTGGTATTGTTTCTCATATATTTAGTCTAAGTATTTTGAAAGAATGAAAGAACTTTAACTTATCCAAGTAGATTCAACTTCCTCAATGGTAAGACTACATTTAGTAATGAAAGAAAACTTCTTCATTTTTTCATTCTTTTAGAAGCTTCGTTAAATATGACAAGTTATGTGAAATACATTCTTGATTCTTTCTCTTAAAGTTATTAAAAGAAAGTTTGGTACCTCTAGTAAATCAAGTGATATGATTACTACATTTAATTATGCATTAGCAATACTATGTGCAATAATTTTATTTTTTTTTTCATCTTTAAAATCATTGTCAAAATTTATAATTTCATCTAAAATAAATGATAGCCGACCGAAGAACACAGCGGTCCCCCAAGACATCTGATGATCAGATGGTTCGAGATTATCTGATGCCCTCAAACGTACGGTCCAGCTCAAGGAAAAGAGTCGCCTCTTTATGTCTATCAGAAAATCAGTCGTCCGTCGATATCGGCAAACCCCCAAGTCGCTTCTACGGTCTCATCAAGAAATCCGGGCGAAAAAAGAAAAAAAAAAAAAAAAAATCGGCAGTTAAGAAAGAAAACGCCATCCACATCCACATACGAAAGCAAGTACGACAGATAATAGATGTCTAGTATCCAGACAGTATCCATCAACTTTAAACAACACATAAACAGCACAAATGTTCTACCAGAGTCCCCGGGCAGCACAACAAACACTAACAGCTATACTACCATCTCCTTACCATGCCGACGAAGAGACCTGCGATGTTTTGTCAGAAGAGGATCCGTCCGCCGCTCCGCGCCACATTGAGGGGCGCTTTCGAATTATAACAACAGAGATTCCTACAGGGGGTGATATGGTACATAGCCAAGGGAAGACTTGACATTGGTGACAATGTCCCTGCACCTCATCAGAAGGGTTAGCAACTGGCTCTGAAACTCCCCGTCAACTTCATCTTCGCGCTGCACGTTGTGCTGAGGCTGGGCCTGGCTGGTCCGCACCGGCCCAGGCCCACGGGCCTCAAACCTATCGACCATGCGAGGGAGCGGTGGTGGTGGAAACGAGCCATCAACGACACGAGATGGAGGTGGCAGTGAAATGGATTGTTGCGGGAGCAGTGGAGGAGGTGGAAGCGAGCCATCAACGACACGAGATGGTGGAGGTGGAACTGCAATGGATTGTTGTGGGATTGGTGGAAGCGAGCCATCAACGACACGAGATGGTGGAGGTGGAAGTGAAATGGATTGTTGTGAGAGCGGTGGAGGTGGTGGAAGATGCAGCATGTTGAAGGTGCGAGGAGGGTTTGGAGGAGGGGAATGCAACATAGGTGATGACTGAGGAAGAAAACCAGCAGTTGATTTTGGATTCTTACTAGTAATTGGATCCAATGGAGGGAGAGAAGACGACGGCCCAGCTGCATAGCTGGAAGATGAGGGCCCAGCTGCATGGCTGGAAGATGAGGGTCCAGCTGCGTGACTCCCAGCACCGCCGCTGCTAGAAGCAGGCACCATAGGTAGCGCCGCCCTGTTATCACCATCCAGTAAAAATGTAACTCGCTGCGGAGCCTCTCTTGCAGCATTGCCCGCTGATGGACCGCCCTCGTCACTAGGTTTCTTTAAGATAGACTTCAGCTGGCCTGCTGGTGCCCCTCGTTGCTGCTGATGCGGCAAAGCCTGCGGCTGAGGCAGAGAACCACCGTTCCCATTGCCACCATTTCCAAGCCTGAGAGGGCCATCAGTGGGACGTGACTCCGGTGGCCGCGGCTTCCCAGAATCAGTAGGTGGTTCAAGCGTAGCGGGATCAAGCTCACGGATATGGCACTGAACTTTGGACTGACCATAGATGAAATCATTATTTTTCCTAACATAGTTGAGGGCAGCTTGTGCATGGGGCTTGTGTTTGAAGACCACCTTGACCGAATGAGACTTCCAGTAAACACGGGTGGCTCCTTCAATCACCGAGCCGAACCGGGCAAACTTGGCCTTGAGAGTTGCAACCGATGGAAGTGTTGTTCTCGGTTGAAATTTCAGCACCAAAGCTGTTGGGGAGAACGGGAGAGGAGGTGGTGGGGGCTCTTGCTTCTTCACAGGCTCTGCCACCTTATTGTTGGCCTTTGCTGAAGCTGCTAAAGTCGTTGTTACCGTGCCTGATTCTTTTTGGTTTCGCTGCTGTGACTCTGGCACCTTCTGGTTGAGTCCAGCCTTCTTCTCGGTAGCCAGTGCCTTGAGTTGATTCATTTTCTTCACCTTCTTTGCAATCATCTCTTCCTGTCGGTCAGAGCCCCGTTTGCGGCCGTCCTTTGTCAGGGCATCGGGCTTCAGTTTGGGTTTCAAGGGCTTCAAGGTAAATGATGAAGACCCTTTGTGATCCTTTGCTTCCTTTACAGAGGCAAAGTCAGCATTTCCAGCACCAGGCTCCTGCAGCGATCGACCAGCAGCCACTCTACCAACTCGGAGCTCAGCCATGTCAGGCTCACCAGCTGATGGGAGGACCGACTTCTGATACACATGCATCCGGAACTTACCGAATACTTGGAGGACGATACTCGGAGCATGATGTTCGGTTCCATAAAAGGGATCCAGTGCTAGTTCCCGCAGGTCACTCAGTAGCTGCGGAAACTCCAGATAAAGAGAGCTCAAATCAACTCTGGGTTGTGGAGCAGAAGCGCTATTGAGATCCGAAGTTCTCGAAACTCCATCATCTCTTCTCTCCGACTCAATTCGGTCAACCTCTGCATGTCCAAGACCAATACCAATGGACTTGCCTGCTAACTTCCCACGAGATTCTCCTCCATCTTTAGAGGAGACAGCATCAATGTGAAGGACATTCTTTTTCTTCTTCTTCTTTTTGATTTCCCCAGTATCATCAGGTCCAGCAGAACCACCATCCTCTCTCGGGCGCTTTCGAACCTTGTCCTTCTTCACCACGGCTATCGAAGCCTGGGCCTTCAAGCCCTCCTCTACTGCTCGACTGCTAGGGGTTGGCAAATCAATTGCAGGTTTCGCCTCAAGTTTTAAATTGTTACTGTGATCGTCCAGTCTTCCAGGCTCAGTCCCCACCTTTTCATCAGTCAGCAATGGTTCATTCTTCAGCCTCCGGTCATCAAAAGCCTGAGTTTGACAGGTGGTTGTTGTGCCCGTAGTGGAGACCCCAGCATAAGCTTGCTGCACATCGCTCGGTCCAGATACCAGCTTCGTTTCCTTTGGTACTGACGACCCTAACACACCTTCAAACGTTACCTGAGGCCTCTTCTGAAGTACATAGTTGCTGGCCGGTGGGGAGTCTAAGTAGTGGACAGCTGTCGTCGTCCCATATTGTTGAGCAGGGGGTGAACGGAAGTCAGGCAGTGGAGAAGGCCTGAAGGGGCCTCCAATGGAATTCTCATGCTGCACACCTCGTTCTTCCCTTCGCTTGAGGACGTACTTGTTCTTCTTCGATGACGAAGACGAGATCTTGGGAGATCTGGCGATGGGACGGGATGAAGAGACCCTACTGTCGCCCAGGTTTTCCGCAATCCTCATCTGACCTCTGAGTGGGATGGCTGTTATAATAAAAATAATAATAAGAGAATGAGAACAGCGTCGATGTTAGGAATAAGAGAATAAGAGACAGCAAAAAGTCAAACATATGATGATGTGGGTTAAAATTAAATACATGTAACTACTTGCGTAAAGAACGGACATATGGAGAGAATTTCGTAAATTAAATACATAGATATAACTACAAATATCGCACAGATAGTGAGTTGCGGAAAGCACTGATGTATAGATATAAAGTTAATTCGGGAAAGAATGGCATGCAAAATTAAGGAACCGAAAAATAGAGAGAGACGCGGACAACTTAAATCATGCAAAAAAAAAAAAAAAAAAAAAAAAAAAAAAAAAGGAACATCTTGAATTACGAAAACGACGTGAATCCTTATTTGCGACACTGAAATCGATCGCTGATAAGTTATCTAGTTTGGTCCGATGTGTGGCGGACCGGGTTAACCATCTTGCTTAGCCCAACGCGCGGTTCCGAACGGACGTTATCGCAAGAAAGTCAAAAGGCGGCCTCACTCGGTCTTAAGGACCGGTGCACTCTCCAACGACAGGAATCAAAAAGGTGTATTATTTAAATATATAGTTTCGAAACAATTGACCCGGTCATGTGCCCCACCAATATATTTTGTCTACATTTATATACAAATTGGCCGACCAAAAAAGCCTGCTCCTTAGATGCCAAAGCCAACCTCTTACATACCCCCAAAACATTAGACGCTAGAGACCCCACCTATTACATCTTGCTAAACAAAAGAAAGCCAAAAGTCGCTCTTTGAGGCCCGTCCATTTATCTTCCCCTTCAGAGAGAAGAAGAAAATCAAGAGTTGCTCCTTGAGGTCCATTCATTTCTCGTGTGTTCAACTCCAGGTCAGTCCTCGGGTGTTCTGCCAGTTAACTTGATTCAAACTGGAAACTCGAATCAAGAACATCTCATTCTGGGCCACCGCATGGAGATGTATCACACCTATATCTGAAACCAAAAACCAAACACCATATGTGTCCTGGTTGTATTCGTTTTTACACAAAATACTTCCCTATGGGTCATCCATAACTCTCACGTCCATGCACCAACCTCAATTATTAATATATTGGTGTTAATGTAGATTCACTCCCGGTTCATAGGAGCATAAGGTTATATTTAAAAAGACGATATTTGTGCCACGTGGATTGATTGGAATATATACAATCCTAAACCATGCCTATTCATCTTTTATTCCTATACCCAAAAGAACTGAAGGTCAAGATCCTCAGGGCCTTCATCCAATCACAAACATACCAAATTTGACACAATAAAGTGGTTTGCCTTTAAATTATAAATCTGCCAAAAACACCCATGAAAAAAAACCATGGTCATGGACTGCTTCTTGATAGCATTGACACGTCCTAACATAAAGCAAGAGAATTTGACATTCAAATTATTCAACCAAAAGGTAAACCTACACAGACCAACCATTGAAAAATCTAAAGAAAAGGTCATCCATCATTGTCAAATTATATATGATATTGCTTTTCTTATTTAGAATGAGAGTTCTGGACAAGCAAAGACTTCAGTTTAGGAACATCCACGATGGACCATAACCTAGTCCACCAAGGTCAAATAGAGCCACAAAAGGAATGCTGTTCTACGTGGAAGGTTCTTAAAACGACTTCAGGTAACAAATAAATTGACTATCTGCTTACAAAAAAAGTTAGCTGCCACAGCAGCAAAGAAAGCTTTTAAAACGTTGTAGAGAGATTTTTTTTTAATCATTTTCAAGAAATATAAATGCACCTCACACAATTAAAGATTATAAAATGGCAGCAATAGATAGCCACCAATGACGTGCTTAAATTCTTCCCATATATTTGTCAAACAAATAATAATAATAATGCTAATAATAATAATAAAGATCAAAAAAGTTAAAATAAGGAAAAATATCCTGGCCCTGAATATACCACAGATTATCGTCTTAAATCCTTGAATATGAAGAAGAATCATCTGCCTTGCCCAAAAAATACCTCAGCTTGTAACTGCAAAATGCCACCAAATAACAAGCATGACTCGGTCTGTGCAACTAAAGTTTGGGATTCGTCCCCCACTTTGCAAGACAAGGTGCCCGAACGAGTCATGCCAGGATGCCAGCTTTTTCGTGGACTAAGTATGGCCTCCTGAAGGTGTGAAAACTTGCCAGATCAAGTCAAACATACGAAAACAGCCAAAATATTTTTGGATCACTATTTGAAGATCAAACATGGAAGACCCTAAAATGGTTCACCAAATAAAATATCAGTTGCTTTCCACCATTTAGTATACCAATATTATCACTTAATCATAGTCAAAATTTCTCTACTTTTTATGAGTAAGGTTTTCAATATGATTCAAAATATCATTATATGGACACAAGATGGCTTGGTCAATAGCAACTCTCAATCCTTGAGTCAATAATCTATCCTCCTAAACTTCAAGCTAGAGAATTAAAATATAGAATAATTAGTCTATCAAATGTGTAATGGTTCACTTCTTAATTCCTATGGATTTTATCTTTTTTTTACCAAATCAACTCAAGCACTACTACATTTCAGAATCACAAAAGTTGCTTTGAACCCATTGAATTAGCCCGAAGCAAGATTGCCTGGTACACAGCTACATTAACTTATCTCTTTAGTCATCATCAAGTGGTGAAATAAGTACAGAGCAGACATATTTATCCTATTGGTACTGACTTTTCATTCCAACTTTCTCACCACACGATCCATTTGGCTTCTTCAAGACTCTGCACTTATAGCATATCTTCTTATAATCTAATGTCATCAACCTCCCACACCAATATTACATGACAGCCATCACCTACAGTCAACACTTTAGCATCTGTTTTCAGCCCCTTGCATTGTGGCATCATCTAAACCAACGCTCTTATAAAATACAATATGACTAAACACCTGATACCATCAAAACCATCTTTGCCCATGCTTTAGATAGTCCAACGATAGAATTTTTCAGTGGTCTTGTTCTCCAACAACGTTGTCAATCTAAAGTTGTTATATTATACGTTCAACACAGTAATGCCATCATGAAATGATGCATGTTTGACTCTAATTAAATACAGCATACCTTGCACACCTGGAATCACAGGTGATCAAGAAAAGGTATGCAGAGTAGAAGAGATTACTGCTAAAGATTCAAGCAAGATAAGAACTAACTTATGAAGGTATGGTGGAGAAGAATTGTCACATCCATCGCAATGAATTGAATTGTTAATATATTTCACCTACAATCCTTTTCTTCAATGAAAGAAAAGAATACAAAACCTAACAAATTTCAGGTCAAGATGCTGTATGTAGTTGGAAATTTGTATAGTGATTAAAATATCATCAACTGACATGTTGTCCAAACCAAATCACCAACAGAAAAGAATAAATTCATCAATATTACCTTCGCAACTTTCATTCAATTTTTAACCGAAAAAAACATCAAAATTGGCAAAGGCAATGAGATTTCAATCTTAGTCCTCTTGGATGTTTTAAACAAGACTTGATCGTTGAATTCCAGGAAAGCATATATATTTAAACCTTCTTATATTTGCTAGATATAACTAAACCATATTCCAGCCCTTTGAAAAGTAGGTTCCAAGATCAATGCTACTTCAACAAGCAATACATTTATTTTGACTAAAGCAGATCAGTTATTCATATCTGCACCACATAGTAGACCTTTTCCATTAGTAGCCTTTGTTTACCATGCTATATATAAGAAAACCTATATGCACGCACTGGTTTACTCCACACTTGCTTCACCATCTTGACGTCCCACCATGAGAACCAGGCCATCACTATTGTCATGTGTAATTATGTTTATTTCTCATCACATTTTGCATCAAAAGCATGCAAATTTATACCACAACCTCTTTACAGCCTTCTACCAACATCTCATACTGATCCATCAGTTTACCCTAATACCAATAAATGTTGCTAGACAAGCCTAATAAATCTAAAAATTCCATCAATTTAAGCTTCTTTATTATTCTACATTTACTATGCTACCATTACAAAGCCTATTAGAACTTGTGTATTATTGATTGTTGCTTCCACCACCAACAATAACAATAACAATAACAAGACAGTTGTAAATATTTAATCAATTTCCTTCATTGTCGTAAGCTATTTTGCAAGCATAATCTCATAAAGTTCAGAATTACACTTTATCATAACATAAACTTAGCTTAACAGCATTACAGGCATTTTTCTTTGGACTATTGAGTTCTTGTCCTTTGCAAGCACTTTAATTGTTTTAAGAATCAAATCATATAAATGTGTATCCAATATGGCATCTTAGTCTATTTTTTTTTTCCATTAGAAATATATTATAAATCTACACCTTTTCAAATAATTTATGAAAATGTGAATATGTCCAAAATCCAAATTAACATAACATCATGTCATAAAAATCTCCAAGTATAAATGAAGGTGTTAAATAAGCAATCCCAAAGCCAAACAACATAAAGGGACAATCTCTAAGACATCAACTAATTTTATTAAAAAATATTAACAACATTCTTGAACTTGTTTCAAGGTAAGAGCCTATAGCATATGCATATATGCGACAAAAAGAGAGAAAAAAAATTGACACATTGACTAGACAAAAGTCACGGAAGTTCCATGGATTCTAAGGGTTTCAAACAATAAATAACATAGCAGAGCTCAGCTTTTACATATCTATTTATCCTAGTCCACATGTCATCTTCCTTTGTCACACAAGACAAGTGAAAGACACAAGATGATGCAACATGGAATTCCATCATGTGGATGTCCATATAGAATTTTGTCTTGTTTTGAGAGACTCTTTTAAAGCACGGCTACTCCTAAGTTTACTTGTCATATTGTAGTTGCTTTTTGGGTCCACCTTTTGTTTTGGCATTTCCTAAGGTTCTTAAAGACATTAGATAGATAGTTATACTGGAATGGTGTTTGTCATTTTATGAAACTTATCATTGGTCGAGAAATAGTGCCAACAAGAATTCATCATCTTGGTATCAAAACCCATGCCAATACCACACTGACACAATGTCGATAGGCCAATTATGCGGGTCAATTCAGCATACTAATACACGATACACACCCAATACCAAATCTCAATTCGGCACCGATATGGTATGATATACCTGATACGGGATGGTATGTATTGGTACAGGATACCATGGGTACAAGTATAGGAATATAAATTATGATGGAAAAGTCAATTCCAAATTATGCTTTCAGTTCCATTGATGCCACTCTAAGGTGCAAGGAGCACAGAATGTGCTATATGTTGCTGCAAATTTCAAATTCATTCATGGTTTGTCATAATAAAATTAATTATGGAAGATATACTATAGTGAAAATACTATAGTGAAAAAGGTATAGGTGCATTTAGATAAAGATTCCCGAAAATTGCCACAACTACATAAAAAGATTGACTAATACTACCATGAGAGGTACTGGTCTCATGCTAATCTTGTTGATAATGATATTGTATTTATAAATACTTTCTTTTTATTACAAGATGCATGGCTCTCTCTTTCCATCACTCTCTTGTTTTTGCTGCAATATGTGCTTTATCCATTTCTGAGAAGAGTCAATTCTCTTGATTCAGGTCTGTATGATTTCAAGTCAATTGAAGAACCGGACTAAAACGATCCCATCAGGTCAATCCAATTTTGATTTAAGCATATATTGGTTAGATTCCAATTCTCATTTTGAAAAATTTGATTGATGAGCCAAAGAGTTGGGTAGCCCAAATGACCCCAACCATATCAATCTATATCATATATTATGCATAATGCTATATCAATATAAAGTTTATGATATTATCTATCATCTCATAATTTATTATATTATGACCTTATGGTTTATGTTGGATTTTATTTTATTAAATAAAAAATTGGGTTTTGTTCTTGTGGCATGCCATCTCCAAATTTCTTTTTTGAATTTGCCATTCTATGGTTTTGGTGAAGAGATTATCTATCACTTTTATGTTTTTTATGCTTTCCTTTTATAGAATCAAAGGATCAATCTTACCTATTTGTTTCTTGTTGAAAACCAGAGGAATGAACCAAACCAATCTATTCTTTATAATAGATAATTGTGTATTAATACAGTCAATTCAGTTTGGTTCAACTTTGGGTTGGCCATCAAGGAAACCAATTCAAACCATATGCACCCCTAATAGATTATTGCGTATTTTATAGTAAGTAGTGGCACAGATAATTTGATAGCCAAATATTTCAATTTGAAATATATCAAAATTGCAATTACATTGTTCAAGACTACTTTGTTTTAAAACAATTTTGGCATATCTACTTAATATGTAATTTTGATTTTCATAATAATCTTTCTAAAGATTTTATAGGTCAAATTTTGCTTTTTTAGGGCCCTTCATCTAAATACCAAAAATTTACCTTTCCTCCTTCCATAGTTTAATATTCATTTTGACTTTACCAAGTCCTTAAAATAGTTTGAAGGTTTATTATGCGAAAAAGGATGATTGTGATGATAAGCACTTCTTCTTGACTACCACTCTTTCCTTCTATCAGCCCATAAAACTACATTACAATTACACTTTACTAATTGTGCATCATTCCCAAGAACTATTGATGGTCATTATTCATCGGGCACAAGGGTTTTATATGTCTCAATAATCAATTGAAAGTTTGGGTAGCAACAACCAGGGTACGCGCTAGATCCAACCATATCCACTCTTAAATCACACATGCATATTCAAAACTACACACAATCCCATTGCACAAGCCTAAATCCAAACATGATAGTGGACCTAATAAAAATTAGCAATAAGATATTTATTAGAATGTTTCAATCACATTCATGGACTACTTAAGGTTATTTAGAGTGCAAAGGGTGAGGCAAAGGGTAGAGGAGGAAGAGAGGGGCTAGCATGAAGCAAAAAGGCATGAGATCAATACCATTCCTTAGTTAAAGAGTTGAGCCTCGATACACAACTTTAAATATTGAGTCAAAAGTTTCCTAGCTTCCAAAGGTGAGATCTTAAAATTTATACTTGTATTAATAATCATCTAAATAAACACTGTCAAACTTGCATTAAAAGCAATTTTTTTACTTTGAAATATTAGGTGGTCTTTTAAATCAACCTAATAAGAAGTAAAATTCCTATAGAGAGTAGAATTCTGAGGATTCTTTATAATGTTAGAGCTATATCTTAATCCTAATACTATATAAAAGAAGCTATATTTTCAAACTTCTAATTCCCATAGTAACTGCAATTAGATTCTCCCTCAGAGGTTAAAACCATGATGAACCTCTATAAAAAAGGATACTAATGTTGTGGGGCTCTAAGAAGAAATCCAAGGGGAGAGAAATCTTCATAAGTTGGGATTTCCATGGTTCTATGTATAACAAGTATCATATCCTCCAAACTCCAAATTCATAATTATTTGTTAATTGTAGCGAAACTTAATCTTATCTAGATTCTTAATCTTATCTGAATAACCCCATGGTATAATAAATAAACCTCAAATATTTTCATGAGGAAGACATATTAGCACCTAGTTCATGCTACAGTTTTTTTAATTTATTCATATCTAAAAATGTTTAAGTGTAACCACATGCATTAGCACGTGCACTGTGACTAGTGTATTATAAAAGGTCTCAAAAATTTGATGAAGATTGATCAATAAAACATTTAGAGATAATAATGACTATTGGTTGTGATACTCTGATGGCAACCATTATCTATTCTTTTTCATGATCTCAACACTAAGATTAGAAATCAATTTTAGATTAACTTGAACACTCAAACGCATGGAGTATTAGCTCTATGCACAATACTCCACATGGTTTTCTTCAAGGTTTCAAGGACAGCCAATTTTATTCTCATATTATTACATTCATTCTCTACCCTCTTCTCCTTCCAATTCTATTATAACACTTCTCAACTAGTTCTCAAAACCAACACATTATTGAGATCATATAACTCTTCCATGTGCATCATCTAGCTTCATTAGGGATGCAAACAAGCCAAGACAAGCTGAGTTGTATGCTGTTCAAGCTCTGCTTTCTGTAAGGAATAATCGAGTTTGAGTCAAGCTTGATAGAGTATGTCATACTTAGTTCCTTTATGATTTGATCAAACTTAAAACGAGCTTCTAATCATGCCAAGCCAAGCCTCTTTTCTATTTTGCAAACATAAGGTGTGCAAGTTCGGTGAATTTTTGAGCCAAGCTTTAAAATATGTTCAAGATAGGCCCATTTTCTAGTTGAACTAAGCTTGAATTAGCCATTACCAAGCCAAGCCGGAGAAATTCATGAATGGCTTGGTTCATCTGCAACCATAAATTCATATTAATTAACAAGTGTTCAAGCTCGGGTCATTTATGACCCAAGCTTTGAAAAAATCATCAAGCTCGACGCATTTTCTAGTGGGACCAAGCTTGAACTAGCCATTACCAAGCCAGGCCTGAGAAGTTCATGAACAACCTGGTTCATTTTTAACCTTAATTCTCCATTAGTTAACAAATGCTTATATGGGCAGTATAGAGTAGGTGGGATTAAAAGGTTCTATAATTTAGTTATTCTTTTTCAAAAGCTCCACCATTCATAACAATGTCAACACAAAAAAAGAAAAAATAGATAATCTATAAGTGTAAATAATAAAACCAATATTTCATGTTCCTCTAACTACCCTTTGCAAAATTATTCTGGGATGTACAAAAAGTAGAGATATGGAGCCTACATCTATCCTTTAGCAAAAAATAAAAACTATAGGATGTGCAAAAAAGTAGAGAAGTGAGGCCTCTTGCCTTATTAAAAGACAGGAGGATCACCAAATTGATTGATCTACCCCTTCCATTGATCAAACAAGAATACTATTATCAGCCTGTAAAATAAATTAGTGGAGTATCCTGCAGTACAACATCCACTACTATTGACCCATTAAGTCACCAGACAACTGCCAGGAACCGGCTAAAAATGCACCATTGTTTTTTCAAGCACAAAAGAATATCACTATGAATGAATGACTAAAGATAAGGGTATCTTCTCATAACATCATACCCTCCATAATTACCACCAACTTATGATCAAGCAACTGCATTCCTTAATAGGGCTGATAACAAAAACAAATCAACAAAATTTCTTTTACATAGGATGATTTAGTATCACTCTTTTAAAGGAGGACAGAAAATATGAACTACCCTAAGGGAAATAAGAAGTCTAGTAGATCTATAAAACATAAAAAAATTAGTTAAAAAACAATAAAGTGATGAAGCTAAGCTTTCAAATGCATGCATAATACACTCATGCACATTACAGTCATGAAAGTACTTCTTTTGATACTATGAGCAACATCTTTTGTTTTATGAATTCATACATAGTTATGATCACTTAGTGCAAGTCCCAAAACACAAGATAGCATACTTAAAAACCTTAAATAGGAATGCTTAAGAACCATCAGCCCATTAGATTTTTATAAACTTCATAATCATTTGAGTTATTGATATATTTCAATAGTCACAATCCTTTCCTCTTATACTTCTTATACTTGTTGGCCTGAACATAAGTATTAATTCAGTTTAACTCAACCAAAATGTCCTGAAAAATCAAAAATCTAAGGAATGTCAAAAGGTTTTGTTTGGACCAACCTTCAAAATTATGTCATTCTACTCTTGGAAATCTAGATATAAGAACTATCATACAAAGAAAAAACAAAAAAAAAATAAAGAAACTCTTGAGTTTTCTGGAAATCCTTCTCTTGTTTTGTTAAAATAATCAATTTTGTTGATTTAACGAATTTAGTTGAATTTTATCCTCATTAATCTTAGGCATTCCAATGTTCACAGATTGTTACAAAAATTAGCTTCATGGCGGTTCTACTGGATAAAAAAATTACAGTGAAACTGCATTTGAAAGTAACAAGTCAAAGAAGCAAAACATCTGAAGTATACCACCATCTTATACAAAAACAAATACCATTCAGTTAAGACCACTAATATAACTCCAATTGTGCCAAAAGGAAAAGTTATCAAGTATTTTACTGGTTTCCAAACATTTCATGGCATGCTCAAACTCCAACTTGAAAGTCAAATGTGCATGGTGACAATTTTGTGGTAATTCTAATTCCATGGATAAAAGTTCAAGGATCAATGGGCACTCAATCATACTTGTCAGAACTTCTCATTGCACAAACTGGAATATTGAGGCACAAGTTGCCTGAACATTAAGTCTGAAGAAATCTCTAGCAAGAACATTTGTACAGGGAGGAAGAAAGTTTAACCAAAAAAACGCTTCTTCCTTGCACAACAGAATGTTCATATCATATCAGACACATGAAGACTATATTTAAAAGGCAAATGAACTTGTATAAAATCAAAACATACTTGATATTATCGTGAAGTGTCATTTCAGATATACTGCAAATAAAACGACCTCTTAAATTTGAACTAACCAATACATTAACTAATAACTTGCAACTAAGAATGTTCAAATACAGACAACTACCCATCAAATGCATAAAATCACAGCAACTGAAAGGCATGTACTGATGTATACCTCTGGGAGCAAAGTAATCAGCCTGATCTGTTGTCTCTGCATCAATTGGCGATGGCCGCACCGGCTCTACTCCGAAAGCTTGTGGATAAGTCTCGTCGAACTCTTCAAACACCGCCTTCCTGTACGCTAGCAACCTTGCCTTGTTCCTGATGAAATCAATGCCCTCCCGCAGCTCGCTTTGAGGGGTCAACGCCAACTGCTGCAGAAAGGACATCATATCTTCAGGCACGAAGTTGTCTCGAGCACTGTCGATCTGTTCCATAGAATACTCCGCCCCTCGCTCATAGCCTGGCACATCAACACGAAGATATCCAGGGAAACCAAAATACCTGAAGTTCTTCGGATTCCGACAGCAGCAAGTCAGACCCAGAGCTGCTCTCCGGCTCACCTCATCTTCAGCCTCGTCAACAGCCTTGACAAAATTCTTCGCGGTCGTTTGCTTCGACTTTTCCAGGTAGGAAGGATCAAAAGGGATGAGCTCATCCGGAATGAACCACCCATAGCTGCTGTCGCCCAAGAAGGCGACGAGGACATGGCCCTCCTTCTTCGTCCTCCGAACATCGGAAGGGGCGAAAGAAACATTGAAGATGTACCCCGGCCACCATGGGTGGGATTTCACCTTCCCCCATACCATGTCTCCGATCTCGAAGCCACGCATCCAGATCTCTGGTGACGACACAGCCCGTGAAGCCAAGGCCATCTTGGGCGTCACAGGTTGATTCAGGACCAAATTTTTCTCCTGTAGCGACAAGGATCTCTCGATTCCGGCCTCCACAGGCGGACAACCTTCTGCAGCAGCCTCGGATTCAGAGACCATAAATTCCTCCACCTCCATCTTGGATTCTCCAGAAGACACATCAACTCCTTCGTTCTCCAAAACCCGTACCGCCGGTGTCGGATCGATCTCCGCAGGAACGGCAGTCCCGTCAGAAACCCTAGGTCCTTCTTGTGGGTTTTCTACCCCGAAGGTGGCCGGATCGGCCGCGCCGGTGGCCTGATCACTCTCCATCGCGAGCTCGTTAACGGCGGAGATCAACGCCAGAACGGCATGGCGAGCTCCGAAACACACGAAATCGAGCGACGAACACCGGTGGGAGGGAAATTAGGAGGCCGAGATCGACGATCATGCGCAGAAGCGACCCGATCCGGGCGGACAAACCCTAGAGATCCATCGAGAACGGCCCAGAGATCGCAAACGAAACCCTAGAACGAGAACGAGAACGAGAACGAGAACGAGGGGAGAGAGAGAGGCGATAAGGCGCCGGTGCCGTGAGTGGCTTTGGAGGAATATAGACGGCGTCGCGCATATGCGCGGGTCCAGTTTCCGCCCTAGGTTTCCAGACCGCAACGAAGATATGATGATCCACCATTTTCAGTTTATTAACGTATGGCTCTCCTTATGGTTGCCGTTTACGTGGCACAGGATAAGCCATTTTGCCGCCTAGAAATATCTATGCCTCTCCCCCATTGGGTTATGCGATTAGTATGAGCGAGGGAATGCAATAAGCCAAGCCATAACAACTCATCCTGCCATTGGATCTACAACATGGTCTTGTGTGCATAACATAGCATCATCTCTTAGCATTGTATCATGACATTACATTCTTTATAAAATATATATTATTACATATAATAAGTCATGAAAATTACAAATGAAATTCTAGAATGTGCTGTGAGTGATAGAGAGAAAGAAAAGAGATGAGTGATAAATAGATAATAGATATATGTATGCTTCTTCTTTTTTTTAAAAAAAAAAGTCTTAGATTTTTTGATTAGTATGGATTAGTATAATATAATGGTTTATAATGCATTCATAGTTATCATGATCATTGATTTTGCTTGACCATGCTTCTTGCCAATTAAAAATACCTATGAGTTATAAATGTTAACATAAATTATGAGCCAAAAATGGTGTAGAGTCAAGTTTATGGTTTGCTCGTAGCTATATTATCTCTTGGAATACTTGTAAGATAGATAATTATCTTTGAATATAATATAATGTTGTGCAACTCGATATGATAGCTTAGCAAGAGTAAAGTACTTAGGTCAAGAACAAACATCGTTTATTATATTAGACTTCATAACTACTTCAAAATGTTAATTTGTTCATGATTACTGAGAGATCAAACCTACATACTTTATTAACTTTCCATTAGATATACACTAAGTTGATAAATAATTCTAACCTAATTAACTTTATTTACTGTATTAATATAAAATTTAACTCAATAATAAAATATTTTATTAATAATCCAACCATCAATTGAAAGATATTGTTTGCGTATTAAAAAGGTCTTAAAAAAGGCATTTACCTATTTTCCTTATACTTATATTGAGACCATGTCATGAGCTTTTTTTTATAATTAAATTTTAAACATTTATAAAAAGAATGCATTTTTAATCTACATGAAGATGCCAATCCATTTAGTTTGAAATAAATCAAGCAATATATAAAGATATTAAGTAAACGAAGAAAAAAATTAGGTCAAATAAAAAATCTATTTTAAAAGAATAAATATAGTTTTGCATTTATTAATATTATCTTAACTTAAAAATAAAAAATAAAAATGATAAAAAAAACTTATTGCTCTATCTTCTTTTCTCGTGCAGAATTGCAATTCACATTCTTATTTTATTAAAAAAAGTTTTCATAATTACAAAATAAACATAAATTATTAGTACCATTATCTAAATATTATTTTTATCTATTAATCTTACTAGAACTACCATTAATCAAGTTCTTTAAATAGTATTAATTTAAACTTTTACCAAAAATTCCCTCTTTCTTAAATAACTATGCAACATAAAAGCTTTAAAACATGATATATTAAAAGGGATAAATACAAATTTCACTTATCACATATGTGAAAAGTAGCACCTAACCCTAAGTTAAGCTCCATCCAAGACTATTCCACCCTATTCAGAATGCTAAAAAAAAAAACAAGGAAGGCGAGAAAAGAGGCAAAAAAGAGAGTCATTGTTTTTACTTAGGTTTTATTTGAAAAAAAAATCATGATTGTTGCAAAATCAATCTTCATTGGTTCCAAAATTTTATCTTCGATTCAAGATAAACATTGAATTTGAATTTTAAACTTTATTGGCCCTTAAAGTCGCCAAAATATATATATGGAATAAAGATATTCTTGATATCACCTCAGCCCATGAAAATTTGTGAGTAATCCATAAAATCTAATAAAATATTTTAAATTCAAATAAAAATTGCTAGGTATCCTATTAAATCCATTGAGTATGCTATATGTTGGGAATATTTAAGTAATTCAAAATTTTAAAACTATAATTAAATATAAATCCTATTATATTAAGTAGTATAAAAATTGAAGGATTCTTAATGGATAAAGATTATTTTTGTTGCCCAACTAAGCAACCCAAGAGGGAGGTAAATTGGGTTCTTCGAAAATTTTTAACAAGTATGTGCAATTATGCAAAACAGAAAATACTGTGTGAGTGTGAAGTGTTTAAAGCAAGAATAAGTAGAAACAATATGAGACAAACACACAAACACAGCAATTTATAGTGGTTCGGTGCTACTCCTTGCACCTACATCCACTCCCCAAGAATCCTTTAGGAATTTTTTTTTTCACTAATCGTTCTTCAAACGATTACAAACCTAGCTAACCCAGCTAGCTTCTTGTTTTACAAGCACAAGGGAGCCTTTCCTTAGCTTTCTCAGCTAACTTCTTATTTTTGGGCACAAAGGAGCCTTACAAGTCACCAATTACGGGTTTGACACACCCTATACAAGTTTCAACCAAGTTGAAACTCAAACAAACTCAAAATGAAAAGAGTTTCAGAAATTACAGCTCCTTAAAGAGCAAAATGAACAATAAAGGCACTTTACACTTTTTGAAGACCTTCCCCTTTGAATAAGCTTCTCCTCTTTAAATGTTGAAGTTATGAGCACTTGAAGGAGCCTCTTGTGTAGTTGGAAGGAGCCTTGAATGAGCCTTGAAGGACTTTCAAACTCTGCAGCTCACTATCTTTTCAAAACTGAAAGGTTAAAACTTTCTTGATTTTTTCCTTTGTTTTCCTCTTTATTTCTCACTTTTAATCCCTCAAAAATGCTTCCAATCTCTTACTAATTAATCTCATTTATGAGTATTTATAGTTTACTGTGGAATTGGAATGTTAAACTAACCGTTTGTGACCGTTGGAGATGCAGAACTAGTCGTTACAGCATTTCTGGACAAGTTAGTCGACTCTAAAGTCGACTACTTTTGTTAAGACTTCTGTTTCGACTACGCGTAGCCGACTTTTTAGAGCTCACCAACTTCGTGAAGCTTGTCGTCTTGGCCACAAGAGCCGACTCCGCAGTCGGCTAACTCTTGGGAGTTCACCTGCTTTACCACCACGTAGCTCAAGGTTAGCTCGCCAACTTGATTTTTCTCACTGTTTTGCCACAGTAGCTGACTAATTAGTTGGCTAACTTGGTAAAACTTGCTGTTAACTCTCTTGTGGCACATTTTTGACTTGATATCTTCCAAGGTAGTTGGCCAAATGCTTCAATCTTCCATTCTAAGTGCTGGTAGCTGCTGTAGGAGTTGACTAAATCCTCCAAAACTTGAAAACTCATTGAAATGAAGAAGATAATAGTTTCAGCTCTCATAATTTGAACTTTCTTCATTTGAAAACCTTCCAAACATTTGAAAATCATAGAATTGAAGCTTGAATTATTTTAGCTCTCATAGTTTTAAACTTTTTCATTTGAAAACCTCCCAAAACATCTGAAAATCACTGACTTGAGAGGCTTGAGTCATTCTGGCTCTCATAGTTTTGAACTTTTTCATTTAAAAACCTCTCAAAACATCTGAAAATCACTGACTTGAGGCTTGAATCATTCTGGCTCTCATAGTTTTGAACTTTTTTATTTAAAAACCTTCCAAAACATCTGAAATTCACTGAATTGAGGCTTGAATCATTCTAGTTCTCATAATTTTGAACTTCTCTATTTAAAAACCTCCCAAACATCTGAAATTCACTGAATTGAGGCTTGAATCATTATAGTTCTCATAATTTTGAACTTTTTCCATTTGAAAACCTTCCAAACATCTGAAATTCACTTGATTGAGGCTTGAATCATTCTAGCTCTTATAGTTTTGAACTTTTTTTATTCGACAAACTCCCAACCATCTCAATTTCACTGAATTTAGCCTTGAATTATTCTTAATTGATCTTGGTCTTCTACAAAAATTTCTCTTTTGAATCATAAACCCATATAGGTGCTTGAAATTACTTTTAATCATCTAGATGATTGATGTATGCCTGCATTTTAACATGATTCTTTACAAAACTCATTAGTAACTTAATTATTTTGTGATTATCAAAATCAATGTGAAGTCAATAATTTTTAATCTCTATCTCTCTCCTCCCTTATTGAATATGAATGTGTCATCCTAGGCATCTCATTATCAATTCTTCATAGATATCGTATCTCTTACAAATATTGAAAAAGTAAGAGAAGCTCGTACAAATATCATAAAAGTAAGAGAAGTAATGCATCTTACCAAAGTTATTTCATTAAAAAAAAATGAATGTATTCAATTAGAGGATGCTTAAACATTCATTCACATGTGCACTTATGCGCTATCTATAAATAAGCGATCTTACTGTTCTCATCAAGATTATTTTAGCTCATATCATGAGCTAATGCTTGCAGTTCATGGGTTTGTTGAACAACTCTCTTTATATAGATTCATTCTTCTCTTCTTTAAAGCTCAATGAACACACCAAGGTTGACTCAATCTCAAAAGGGAAAAATGGCTTTCAGTTGTGCCACATTGATCTTTGTATTGCTTTCAAAATACATGAGAACGATAATATGATCCCCTATTTATAGATACAAAAGGGCATAATTGAATGGACATTTAGGCATTCTCTAGTTAGAGCAGGGCTTCATTTGAGTCAAGTCAGGCTTGAATGTGGCAGGACACCAATTTGGATCGAGTCAGACTCAATTTGGGAGCAGGGCTCCAATTTGGATCGAGCAAGTCTTGACTTAGGAACAGGGCTCCAATTTGGTCAAGTCAGGCTTGATTTGAGAGTAGGGCTTCAATTTGATTGAGTTAGGCTCGATTTGGGAGTAGAGCTCCACTTTGCATCGAGCCAGGCTCGATTTGGAAGTAGGGCTCCACTTTGAATCGAATATACGCTTGATTTGGGAATAAGACTCCCTTTGAGCTCGATGAGGCTTGATTGGAGAGTAGGACTCCCTTTTGAGCTGACTTGGGCTTGGTCTGCGAGTAGGACTTCCTTTGAGCTAATTTAGAAGTAAGATTCTCTTTGAGCTGACTTGAGCTTAATTTGGGAGTAACACCCTCTTTGAGCTAATTTCGAAGTAGGACTCTCTTTGAGTTGACTTAGGCTTGGTCTGCGAGTAGGACTCCCTTTGAGCTAATTTGGGAGTAAGATTCCCTTTGAGCTGACTCGAGCTTGATTTGAGAGTACGACTCTTCTTTAAGCTGATTTAAGAGTAGAACTCCCCTTTGAGTTGATTGTAGCTTGATTGGAGAGTAGGACTTTTTTTGGTTTGATCTAAGAGTAAAACTCCTCTTTAAGTTGACTTTGACTTAATTTTGAAAACAGGACACCCTTTGAGTCAATTTGGGAGTAGGACTCTTCTTTGAATTGATTTGGGCTTGGTCTAGGATTGATCTGACTTGATCTAATCTCGATCCGGGGCGTAGGACTCCTCTTTATCTTAATCGAGTTTGATTTGGGAATAGGATTCCATTTTGAGCTTAATTTGGATATCTTCTAGCTCGATTTGAGCTTCATTTGGCTTGATCTGGCTCAATTTGGCTCGATCACTACCTGATTTGGCTTAGCTTAACTTGATTTGGCATGATGTAGATCGATCACTATCAAATCTAGCTCGATGTGAGAGTAAGACTCTCTTTTGAGCTTGATTGGGCTTAATTTGACAGTATGACTTTCCTTTGAGCTTGATCGAGCTTAACTTAAGCTTCATTGATTTGATTTCATCGATCCAAGCTTCATCTAGGCTTGATTTAGCTTGACATGGATTGATCACTGCTTGATTTGGCTCAATCTAGGAGATCTAACTCGAGATCACTGCTCGATATAGCTCAATTTGGAAGTAGGACTCTCTTTTGAGCTTCATCAGGCTTGATTTGAGAGTATGACTCAATCTAAGTTTTATCTAGCTTGATTTAGCATGATTTGGTTTGAATTGGCTCGATCACTATTTGATCTGACTCGATCTGGCTTGATTTGGTGAGTAAGACTCCCCTTTGAGCTTGATCTAGACTTTTTCGAGCTTGATTTAGGAGTAGTACTCTCCTTTGAGCTTGATCTAAGTTTTGTCTAGCTTGATTTGGGCTTGATTTAGCATGATTTAGCTTGAAGTGGCTTGATCACCATCTAATCTAGCTCGATCTGGGAGATTTAGCTCAAACCAGGCTTGATCTGAGAAATCTAACTCGATTTGAGCCTGATCTAGGGAGTGGGACTCCCCTTTGACTTGATCGTATTTGATTTGGGAGTAGGGCTCCCTTTTAAGCTCGATATGGGCCCTATCTGGCTCACCACTTGATTTGAGCCCGATTTAGCTCCATTAAGCTTGATCATAGACTGCTTTTGGTTTTAGGCTTGAGCAGCTCCAAGGGTTCTTTATAGCTTGGTGGAGAAGAAAGAAGATAGGCTTTCAGTGGTGGATTTTTTCATAGGTTATAGGGGTTTGGTGTGATCTTGAGAGCATAATCCGAAGAGAAAGATCTTAAGTCATTTTTTTTTAATAGGATGATCCATTATTTCTTGGTCGGGATTTAGATGTTGAATTTTGAGAATGATTGAATTTTAAAATTTTAGAAAAAGGGGAGGATGATTGAATTTTGAAATTTTAGAAAAAGAGGCTAAAATTAATTTATTGAAAGTAGGAAGATTTTAAGATTGGAGGCACCCTATTTTTCAAATTGATGAATTTTAAATTTTAAAAAATTAATATGTTGAAAATAGGATTCAATCCTATGACTTTAAACTAAAACCTTGTGCCTTGAACCAATTTGACCATTTTAATTTAATGTTATGGCTATTGTTTTATTTTCTTTTGATCATTTGCTATGGCCTTAATTGGGCTTGAACTCATTTTAATCGAATCTTCATCGTAATTGAACCTGATTCAAGAAATTAAGCGAAATACCTTAATCTGAACCTAGCTAATTGGAAGATCGAGAATTGAGCCAAATGATTGAGCCAAGATGTTGCATTTAATTGAATCACTAGTAATTAAATTTGTTGGTTGTCTAAAAATTTAATTTGACTCAATCATTGGTAATCGGGTCCACTAATAGCTCAAGACTTGAAATTGGTACTGCAGATACTAATCAAGCTTGAAATGTTAGATATGATCCATTTATGAAGATTTTGACATGCAGCAAATGCCCAAATTAGGATGTTGGATTAAACTTGATATCTATATTGTATACCCTAATTAACTCTTTTATCATTGTCTAAATATCAAAATTTTTAAGGTTGGGACTGAAGTCAACCCATTTTATAAGTAATGCATCTTTTATCACCATAACATATTGATGATTTAGGATGGTGACTAAAATCACTTCAAATAACTAGACAATAGAATTTGTATTGAACTTGTTATATTAGCTTTTAATAAGATTATTTACCATAATTTATCCTACTAGTACTGATTTTGTCATTTTGATCTTCTTGTTAAACTTTCTTTAATTTTTTCAAAGCTGCATACCTATAGCATATTTTCTTGTTAGCTTTTATTTATTTGGCATCATAAGTTTTCTATATCTATTGCAACATTTTTATCTTCTAAATTAATTATTTAGCATATAATGTTAACCCCATAATCTTTTATAAAAAAATAAATTGATTGGACATACGATATCAATATAATAATTCTTGATTATATTTTATATAATTCTATAATAGATTATCCTAGCATCATTCGTCCCTAGCTACTTTGCCAACTATCTAAATTTATTATATTACACGTTTAACATTCTGCCTTTTTTTTTACAAGACAAATATCTTAATAAAAAAATGTTAAAGAAAAAAATTATATAATAAAAATAATTAAAAATTTAAACAAGATAGAATTGAACCATAGCAATAAGAAGTAGAAAAAAAAGGTCACATCAATCATCATTAATACTTAATTATTTATGTATTTATAATTTTGTGTTTGATGATATTATATTTGATTAGAAATTTTTATTATGATTAAATATTATCAACCTAACATCTTATCCTAAAAAAACAAAAGAAATAAATATATAAATATTACTTATATAACTACTATTCCTTGAAACATTAAAGTATAGAAAAAATAATAATATTTCAATCATAGAACCTATCAATGTTTCAAAGAAGTTTAATTTGAATTCTAAGAAAATAGAAATATTTTAAACTTACTAAATTTACTAGACCTACTACATATTTGTCATTAGATATATTCTAAGAAATATTAATGCATATGCATATGTGTGTGTATATATATATATATATTAACTAAAATAAAACTATAATTATTCTTATTTACATCATGTATTAAAATTTTATTATTAATAGTCTTGGTCTCTCATATTCAGAGTGACAAAAGTATAAAGTTAAATATTTTTATAATTAATAATCTTTTTATTTCAAATGATTGAAATAGATTTGTAATGTTAGAATTTTAAATTTCGTACATGTTTCTTATGTCGAATTAGAAACAATTTTAATTGCATCCAAATAAAAAAAAAAAATGCTTGAAATTAGGTTCAAATAATTTTGATTTCAATTTAGACCATACCGGCGTAAGATGAGATAGTAGCAATAACCTATCATCGCTTCCCTTCCGCTGCAGTTGAATACACGGGACGGACTCTGTACGAGTGTGCTAAGCACCAAGAGCCGCGGCAAGGCGACTCGTAGTCGGCCGAGGAGACCCACGTGGCAACTATAAAAAAGCCGGAGATTCTCCCACATGTTCTGGTCCCAAAATCCAGTCCATTTCGCTCTCTTTTTTAAAACCCTTTATGCCCCACCGCGCGAGAGAGGAGGTAGCGAGCGCAGGGGAAACCCTATACCCTTCGTCCCGAACCCTAGCTCTTTGATCCCTTCTCGCAGAGATGCCGCGCGAGATCATAACGATCCAGGTGGGGCAATGCGGGAACCAGATCGGGATGGAGTTCTGGAAGCAGCTCTGCCTCGAGCATGGCATCGGCAAGGACGGCCTTCTCGAGGATTTCGCCACTCAGGCACTTCCCTTCTTCCATATCTCTCCCTTTGTTCTCGTTTTCCATTGTCTCATCCAATCCTTGCTCTATTGCATGAGATCTATCGATTAAGCGGAGCAATCGGGGTTTTGGACTCTGATTTCTTTGATTTATGACAACAAGATTGCTTTAGGTTTGAATTTAAATCTCCAGATCTATTATGAGATAGGAAGAGCATAATTTAGCTTAAGGTTTCATCAGTTTCAACACTGATTTGTGATCGAAATTTGGATTCTTAACTGGATTTGGTTCAGGTTGGAGCATAAGATGAAGTTAGTATGATGATTTTTTTCTTTAATTTTTCATAATCTTCTGTGAAGCGCTATATATTTTGTTTAGAACAAGAAACCTAAAATCAACATGGAAATGCACCTTGTTTCATATATTTGTACGGGTAGGTCAAGAGTTGCTGGAGGGGGAGCACTGAACGTCCCCTTCTCTCATAGGTATCGTGGCTCAGTCCAACTGAGTAATTCGTTTATGCCACAACGTCTATACACAATTACTAGAAGTCGACTTAAGCTCAACTTTCATACTTCTGATGAGCAGTGGAGAGGATGCCTTTTAGTGTCGGTGGATTAAGAAGTTAAGAAAGAAGGCTGTGCGATAAAGTTTTTAAAATTGATCGGTTCTTTGCTCAAGGGTTATTTATGATGGCAATTAAGATGCTTAAAGTCAAGGAAATTCTCATGTTTTATGATGTGCCAAAAGGATGAGCTAGTGGTCATCGTTAGGAACAGGAGGTTTATGGAGATTTTGTGCTGGCATATAGCCTTTCTATCTTGAAATTTCTTCTTATTTTCTCCAAGGGGGTGACTCGAAATAAGGTTATTTATTAGATCAATTCTTCACCTGTGGTTGAAATGGATGAGAAAAAGCTGTTGATTGGGGATAAGTTTCAGTTGGAATGTAATGTTGCTTCCTGTTGGGCATCTTGCGTTACACTTCAGATCAGTGAGGACCACAAAACATTCAAGAAGATGGTGGGGTGAAAGAGTAGAAAAAACTTGGCTATTTAGAGAGAGAGAGAGGTTACTCACCTGCGCATGTAGTTCACTGCAGGTTTCCATGTATCTTCTGCATAATTTTTTAAATTTAAGAATGTGCAAAATGACCAAAAAAAACAAACCAGTAGGGCTACTAATGTCAGAAGGAAACACATCTTGTGAATGTGGTAGAATTTATAAAGATAAGTGATAGTGTAAGTCAGGTGTTAAAATATCAAGTAGCTGTCAATACTTATATTGAGTGGTGGTGGAGATCATGGAATAAGAGGGCTCATGGTCTGGACATCAGGTAAAGATAGTCTGATGCAAAGATTGTATGGTGTGTTGGGGGCACTTTTGGCTCTTTGATATTGCACAGAATTGTGAGATGGAATAAGACATTAGATGTGGGAGCTTGTAGATTTTGCAAATTAAGCATTTGAAGTGCCTGCATAATATGTTTGGTATTGCCTAGGTACAACTGTATGGAGTAGTTTAAGCTGTTCTTTTGTGATTCTATGTAAACAAAGAAAAAGATGCATGTTGTGATGGCCGTGAATATATTGCATGGCATTCTTGAATTATTGATGCAATTTAAGTATGTCCTGGGTGAAACAATATGGAGATAAAAACCACATTAGTATATTTTAACTATAGTTACCATTAGTTAAATCTGATGCAGTAATGGAAATTGCTGATTTATTGCCCGTAGGAATAGGTTAAATCATTTTGTTTCTTTTGTAAAAGTGAAATTTACATTTGCAATTCTGTTTACTGTAATATTTAACAAAAGTCAGTATTTTAAAAGGCACTCTGTGTATTTCTTTTGCAAATGTTTCAGCTTCACTTGGAGCCTTCAGTATTGTTGCCTTTCCATGGTTGTATTAGTATTGCCACCTACTTTCCTTTACTGTGTGATTGATTGCTTGACACCATTAACGTGGAGGGATTAAAAAAATGGAGCTATATTCTATATGCAGCTTGATGTCATGCTTGGAATATGGAGTTGCAAAACCATTAAATGGTTTTTGGTCCACAAGATGATAGGGTTTTTTCTTATTGCTAGAATTTATAATCCTGTGTGGTACCATTAGTAAAAGTAAGGACATGATTTAATGAAGGAGACAGCAAGTATTATATTGCTCATTGTTGAAAGCAGCAGCAGGAGTATGAGAAAGGGATGGGCTTGTTTCAGTCTGGTTTTGATGCCATCATTTAATGATACCTGATTCTGAATGTCAGCATATTATTCTAAGAAGGTGGTCTTGTATTTGGAGCATTGAAGGCTGGTTGAGTTATATGTGATCTTTTGCTTCTCATGGGATTCTTTTCCAATGGGACACAGATTTGCATCATAATTCTCAGCTGCTGTACCAATCCTCTCCGACAATCTATTGCCAAATGGTAGCTTTCCTGCCAAAAGGGTACACATGTGAGAAATGGTGCTATAAAGATGTCATCTAGCAATACCCTTGGTAGGGAATATAGGATTTCTAGGTAAAAATTAAGAAGTAACAATGCATTTCGTTAGATAAATAAATTCTCTTTATATGGCTATGAAACTGCCTTTGACTTATTAGCCAGAGCCTTTCATGCTTCCTAATTTCATGCTATAGAAAGCTTCTGTAAGGAAAATTTTAAGTCTTTTATACGGATAAGCATTGAAATAGTGTGATGATGCTTGCATTGTTTGTGTTATTCACTTCTCTAGCACTTCAGGCTTGCATAAGTGCACTGAGAAGTTGCGTTCTATTGTGGCATTGCATCATTCGGCGTGCCTCTGGAGCTTCTAATGATTGAATCTATTGACAACATATACAATCATTATTCATTTCTGTTTTATTAACTTATTAGGCAGTATTTTTGCCTCACAGACATTATTTCTGTGATAATTTTAGCTGAGCTCCAAGTAATTTTATGTAGGCTCCAAGTTTTGTGACTACAATGTAACTAAAATGTTCTTGTGGAAATTCTTTACCATCAGGGTGCGAAGTTATATTAGGCTTGAACAAATAGAGAAGTGCCATATTAGTAGAGTTACATTTGAAATCACACATCTTGAAGCCTGACAAGCATTTTCCTTTATATTGCACTTTGTAAACCATCATGATTCATATTTAACCACATCTACTACAGGGAGGTGATAGGAAGGATGTCTTCTTCTATCAAGCTGATGACCAACACTACATACCAAGGGCTCTCTTAATGGATCTTGAACCTAGAGTTATCAATGGCATACAAAACAGCGAGTATAGGAACCTTTACAATCACGAGAACATATTTGTCTCAGAACATGGAGGTGGTGCTGGAAACAACTGGGCCAGTGGATATCACCAGGTTTGTCAATGTTAGCTTATATGAAAGTTCTCTTTTGCTGCACATATGCTCAATATAATTGTCAGCTTGTGTGACATATCTTCTATGTTGAATTTAGTCAAAGTAATGTCCTTTTTAGGTTGATCGATCTGGATTTTGCTGTTGACTGGGACCATTGTTCCCCATATAACTGAAATTTTTGACCGGTTTGCTTTTACACCTATTTGGCTCCATGCTCTATATGAATATTATGGTTTTTATTGAAGGTTGAAGTGCCAGATAATATATTTAAAATTGCTATGCCTAGGTGAAATGCAACCTTACTCTAGAGCCCCAAACTAAAGGACAAAATAATACCCAGTGCCAATAGTAAAAAGATTGCTAGAAGAGATCTGATCTGCTATCAAGGCAATGCTATGACCTGTTCTTGGATATGAAACAAAGATATTAAACAAAGCCACCACGTGATTTAGAAGAAAATATTAAAAAAAGAATTTTAAATTCCATCACGTTCTTTGATGGAATTTAAAATCTACTCTTGAACTTAGCCAAACTTTTCCTGCACCAGGTGCTTCAATTTTGTCTGTGAAGATTCGCTTGCTCCTTTGGTTCCAACAGGCAGCTTGATTTTTCATCTTTGTGGAACTATATGGTCTCGCAGTCTTGTAATTCTAAATAACTTTGCCCAATATGATTCGGCATTCAGTGACAGAATAGGAGTCATATCTCTTGGGCACAAGAAACTTCATTATCCTCTACTCACAAATGAAACATTTCGCTTGAATTTATGCTTCATTTTCTGGTTCCATATCACCTTTAATTGAATTCTTGCTGCTATATATATATTTTTTTTATGGTGCTTTAAGCAGTTTGCTTTTTCATGATTTTTTTTGGTCTACTCTTGAACTATTTAAAATGCAGTACGACTTGACTACTAGTAGCCAAAACCTTATTCCTAAGGTAACACACCTGCTTTGGAATCTTCCCAGAATCTCAAGCTGTGCCCACTTCCTAAGTACTTCCTTAATAAAAGTGCTTTGAAAATATCTACTTTTCCATGCCTGCACTTCCTCTCACACTTGCTTCCAATTCTGACAACTAAGAGCTGACCATCTGGAGCATTAAAGTTAATGGCATAAACCAATTATTCTGTGCTTGATATTCTCACAGTTTGTATGGTATTATGAAGGTTCACTTTAAATGTCCTTACTTCTCTTGTTTCCATAAGTTCATATCCATCTAGTCTTTATAAGTTTTTTCATGAATTTAAAATTTGGTGACAAGAGGAATGGATTGAATAACATTTTGTATGCAATGGTGTCATACGTGGAATATATCAAACCAAGATGCAGTCTTGTACTCTTGATTATACTTAAATCTCTTGTTTTGTTGTTATCCTCTACATGCTTTAAAGTGCAGAAGTGCCAAATATCTCTAACAGTATTGATATTTTCTTACAAAAAAAACTCTTGAATAGGGAGAGCAAGTTGTAGATGATATCATGGACATGGTTGACAGAGAAGCAGATGGAAGTGATAGCCTCGAGGGTTTTGTTCTGTGCCATTCAATTGCTGGCGGAACAGGATCAGGTTTTCCATTCATTTTTCTTGACTATGCCTGTTTCCCCTTTTATCTTAAACGTTTGATTATTCTTGCCTTATTTTATCTTTTTCATTTACCATGAGCATCACTTTGTTTCTGCCTATCCCCTTTTTTTGATTATTTTCCCTTTTATTATCTGTTCTCCATTTTTTCCAGCTTTACAATTTGTTTTTCATGCATTTTCACTTGCATACAGGTTAGACTAATGCATTTTCTTTTTCCTTTTAAATAATAACTTTTAAAAGAACTTATAGTTTCAATTTGTTAATATTTTAAGTTTTTAACTTTTGCGATAATCAATGTGATAACACTAACTGTTTTTTTGCATCTTTCTAGGCATGCCTATTATCATGAAGGGTTTGTTCTTGTTATCTGTTTCTCTTCCCCTTGACCATTTGCTGCATACTTAATGAACTAGGTCATGAATGATAATCATTGCTTGTTTTGCTTAACTGTTTGACCATTATGGATTTTGGGAAGCTAATACGGTGGTGGTCTTTTACTTCAATAGCAATTACATTTCGTTGCCTCCTTTATTATTATTAAACAGTGCCGCTGCAATCATCTACTGCTGAGGGATGAGAAGATCTAAAGAAAGAAGATAGGGAAGTTGTTTTGTTTTGATTTAGAATCATATTCTTATAGTTCTTTTGATGGCAATCTGGTTGGCATGAAGAAAGATTAAATGGTTAATTTGAGACTAATGAAGGCATGAAGGATGCATGAGAAAGCAATAGCTATTGTGAGAGGTTTATGAGAACTGAAATTCCTTCTATGGATCCACAGTAATGATCTTCTGTAAGCCCCTTTTCCTTGCTCTTGTCATTTGTCATATACATGTTATAGTATTGAAGGGTAGGTCATATAACCTTTACATGTAGCTAAATATCATGCAATTTGAGTCAATGAATTGCAAGCACCATCAAATTTAAAATGAAAAATATGGAGGAAAAGCTTTGGATGATAAAGGTTGAGCCCAATGATGAAGAAAAGTGAGTACAATGTCCATTTTATCCACAGTAATTCTGGTCCCCGATATGTGGATGTGATCCAATTCAAAAATAGAAATATGGAGGAAAGCTTTGGAACAAAAAGGGTCATACACTAAAGGGTGTTGTAGAAGCAGAGATCACTAGATTATTGTGTTGAACTGTTCTCAAACCATGTTATTGTTCTTGTTCTCTGCACCATTCTGAAATAGGAGCAACAAAAAAATTTATTGCCCCTTCCCCAACCGACAAATCTTAATTTTGCTCCTTTTCTGGCGTCATGCTTTTAAGGAGTATGCCAATATTGCATTTTTGTAGGAGTGCACAAGTAAATAAGGGATTAGTATGAATCAATGGTCATAAGATACTTACGAGTGTCTTACTTCTTTATCTAGAATTAATTTACAAAGACATCCAGCAAATTAGAGGGGCTGGATGAAGTTGATATGTTCTTGTGAATTCCTATGTGATGGCTAGAACATTGTTAAGGATCAAGGATGTTGAAAATGGCTGTAAAGTGGTACTCTAGAATAACAAGGGCTAGACTTTGACTTCAATTATTGCATGATTGCCGCATCCAAGTAAACTTTTCTGATGTATCAATCTTTTCTTAAGGGACATTTGATTCAAGGTAGGGGTAGGAAATGGCTGAAACATGGTTAACTGTATGCAATTGATGAATGGAAGCTTAGTAACAAGTTGTTGGAACTGGATTGGGTTGACCTGGGTTTGAACTAAGTTAAACATTTAAGTTGAGCTGGTTGCATCACATTCGATCTGATTCAGATGGTTGTGTTAGCTTAGATATAGTCTTGTTTGGTTGGAATTGGGTTGGTTAGTTTGGTCTTTGGTTAATTCAAACAGAGTACTATCTAATCTGGTCTGGTTCAGTTAGTTTGGGTTCAGACAGTCAGGTTTTATTGGGTTGAGTTGGGACTTATTAGACTGGTCTGTGTAGCTAGAATCCACTCAAATGTTTCCCTATTCCACTAGCTTGTGACTTGGTGGCTGAAGTCCACTAGCTTGTGACTTGGTGGCTGAAGTCAAGGAGGTGATTTATTTATTTATTTTTTTGTGGCTCTGGCAGAAGACGAAAATATGATCTTGATGTTGTTGGGATCCTTGCCTTTTGGATTTCAGGCGCACTTCTAGTAAAGCATAGGCCTAGAAGTAATCGCTTCTAAGTAGTCTAGAGTTGGGCCTTGTGGTAATGTTGAGACCGATGCATTCTAGCAGGGGGTTGATAGAACATTTTGGCCTTCAGTTTCATGTAGGAGTCTTGTGGTACTCATTCATTCTTCATATTTTAGTTTAATCTATGCATTTTTGGTGTTCTGTTTTTCAAGTACAAATAGTGTAAGTCAGCTTATTGGTAATCTAGAAGTTTTATAAAGCTCCTTGAAACTTCTATAAATATTAATTTCTTTAATTGATGACTAAATAAAAAAATAATAATACATGTTAGGTTGTGTGACATAGTGTTACAAGTCTGGCAATATTTTCTAATTGAATGAATATTTGTGTCCAACTTTAGTAAGCATATTCACCAAGTGTTTGCCCTACAAAACACATGCTCATGTTGAGCTTTATGCTGCTTGGGTATGTGAATAGATGATGTCTAAACTAGACCTGAACATGGATTGGGTTTGACCAACCCAACCCACAACTTGACTTAACCCATCACTTAACACGGTTCAAGACTAACCTGAGTACTTGAATTTGAACCTGATGTAATTGACCCTTGTCTCCTCTCTTTGACGTGATTGGGTCTTTGAGAGTAGATGATGAAGGTGGTGATTGGAGAGGGGGGCGGGGGGAACAAGCCAGTGGTGGCGTGGAGGAGGGTGGTAGGAGAGATCTGTCGAGGAGTTGGTGACAATTGAGGAGGACGGGCTCCTTGAGATGGTCGAGGTTGTAGAAGGTGCCAAAGGGGAGCTTGTGCATATGTCCATAGTAGTAAAGGGCCTGTAGTGGCGCAACGGCTAGGCCTTCATATGCCACTGAAAAGAGAGTGGTGTTGAGGGAGTTGGGGATGATGTGAAGGGCAGAGATGAGATATATGGGTTATGGCAGCTCTCTTTCTATCTCTTTGTGAATGGGATCAGGTCATGTTCTTGAGTAGGACTACGTTCCCGGGTTGGATAGGGTCAGGCATGCATTAGGTTGGGTTGGGTCAGGTCTTGACCTGACCTATTTACAGCCCTTGTCTAAACTACAAATGTTCAAGGTAAACATGCATAGAAAATTGTCTCATTTGTTTGAACTTGTGATCTAAGCACGTTACACACGTTACACATACAAGGGAACCTAACAAATTTCTTGACATGCAAGCAATGCTTGATACTGGACAGGTCTTGGGCTTTTGTTACTGAGCATGACAATGATCACTCAATTGATGTGAACATGGCTGTGTTAAATTTCATGACAATTAAGTACAGCATGCTCTCCTCTTTTTTCATGACAATTAAGTACAGCATCCTCTCTTCTTCTTTGCTGGATCACCATTTCATTGTTACCCAACCCATTGAGAGGCCTGGTCTAAACTATAGGTTTTCAAGGTAAGCATGCATGAAAAAAATGCCTTATTTGTTTGAACTTGCGATCCGAATGAGTCACATATACCAGGGTTCCTAACAAATTTCATGATATGCAAGCAATGCTTGATATTGGACTGCTCTTGGGCTTTTGTTACCTAGCATGACAATGACTACTTGATTGGTTGGAACATGAGTGTGTTGAATTTCATGACAATTAAGTACGACATGCGCTCCTCTTCTTTGTTGGATCACCATTTCATTGTTTCTCATTGCCTAATCAACCATTGTTTATTGATTCTTCACCATTCTGCATGAATCTTGAATTTGCTAGAACTTCATTTAATTTTAATCTAGTGCTATGTGAGGTAGATAGCCTCTTCTTTCCAATATTGTGTGGATGAGTAACTTGGGAGTTGGTTTATGATGCGTGTTTGAGAATGATATTCTATTAGAGAAATAAAGCATGATTTTAGACCCATCTTTATCAGAACATTTGTGAGTAATCTTGTAAATTGATTTTTAATGCATGAATCACGGATGCAACTCCTTTGATTGTCCTCAAAAAAAAAAAAAAAGTTTTCCTGTTTATTAGCATGGTTTTCCAGGTTCTTGTCTTATTCATTACATGATAATAACATTAACAAATTGTTACTCTGTTGTGTATTTTGAACTCTAGTGCATAAACTTTATGTTTTTCAATATTGGCAAATGACTTGACATAAGTCTGGCTTGTGCTGAGATGGTAGTCCATAGGTTCTGCCATTGGTTGGCTAAGGTGAGCCATCTACTCATTTTATCTTGTAGAAAAAAGACAGGCTTGGGACAGTGTCATGCTTTGCACATCAGGTTTGATTTGATGCTTAGCCAAACCGAAGCAGCTGAGACTGATATGGTTATGAATTCATTGCAACACCCTTGGTCATATTCTTGAATACTCAAGTCAAATATAGGCCTGCCTCTGAATTGTTGATGGTCACAGCTACTGCTACTTTGGATATTGATCTTTGCTTGGTGATAAATCTTTACATTTATTGCTATGTTAAGGTTCAGATTGCTAATTGTAGATTGTGCTGTGGCAAATTTATTGGGAAATAAAATGTAACTTGTTTAAAATACTTGCCTACTGGTAATTTCCTACCTCTGGTATTCCACCACCAATGCTCTGTCTCTGGCTGTTATGACATTGCTAAAGATTGGTTTCTTTCATCTTCTTCTTCTTCCTTTTTTTTTTTTAATAAATACCTAAATTTGTCAGATCTTTCTTTCATTTTGGGAAGGGGTTAGTGGTCTGGAAATTTGGACGCAAAAGTTTCCTTATGTTTGTTGGTAGCAAGAAACTGGTTCTTATTCCAAAAGTAAACTGAATATATAAGAACCATAGATCCAATTGTTAATACTGTCAAAGCTTGACTGTGATGATGCTTCTTCAATTGGGTTAACAATTGGTCTCAAAAAGCAAGGATTCAGGAAGACAATAGTTTTTGTTTTCTTGATAAGTAGGGCTTTTTTTTTCCCCCTTTTTTCTTTCTTAGTTTGTTATAACATTGCCCCTTAAGTACCTTTACATCAGATGCCTTTTTACCGTAAATAACCTGGTGGTTGAACATGCATCTTTTATGCTTACTGGGAGTAGACCATTTGTCACCTGTTTTCATGTGCATATACTTTTAAGCAAATCTTTTATTTTCTGTCTCTACCTTATCAATATGTGTCTCTTTTTTTTTTCATCGATTGAATTCTTCTTAAAAGCAATATTCTCTATAATCCTCTTATCTGTTTTTAACTCTCTTGCCTTTTTCTCTAGAGCAGGTATGGGTTCATATTTACTGGAGACCCTGAATGAACGCTACAGCAAAAAGCTTGTTCAAACATACAGTGTATTCCCCAATCAAATGGAAACAAGTGATGTGGTCGTCCAGCCATACAACTCACTTTTGACCTTAAAGCGGTTGACACTGAATGCCGATTGTGTTGTTGTTCTTGACAATACAGCACTAAATAGGATTGCTGTGGAACGCCTTCATCTAACAAATCCTACTTTTGCACAAACAAACTCATTGGTTTCTACAGTAATGTCTGCAAGCACAACCACTCTGCGCTATCCAGGATACATGAACAATGATTTGGTTGGCCTTCTTGCTTCTTTAATTCCAACTCCAAGATGCCATTTTCTTATGACGGGCTATACGCCACTTACTGTGGAACGCCAGGTCAGACTATCTTCATATATGATTCCATTTCTGAATTAACTTTTGTTAAAAAGGATAGTATAAGGATAGTATCATTCTATTAATATGGCTAAAATTCATATCACTCTTTGATATCATTAATGAAGACTGAAAATATAAGAAGTATGTGCATCCATTTTGCCAGAGTTCATATTATGACTTATGTCCTATACAATCTAAAATTCTTGAATACCTAAATTTTTTCTGTATAAAGTATAAACATTCTGAATATTGCAGAAAGTATTCCAGCATAGCAATCAGGTCTGTTGAAGAACATAAGTAAGGTTTCTAGACAACATTACTTGGCTATCCTTATTAAGTCAGCAATAAATGTTGACGTGATAATTTTTTCATGTATATATAACATAATATTCATGTCTCTTTTATTGAAAGTCAGTAATTGATGGAAATTGAAGACAGAAAATAACCAAATGCAATATAGACATGCATTTGCTTTAGAGTTCCATTCTTGAATTTCTAACTTCACTAATGTCTAGTTTTTTGGAATTTATTTTTGATGTTTTATTGCAAAATTTGATCCAGGATGCACTTTCTGGAATTCATTATGAAACCTTTATAACATCTTAAAAGCTTTCATCACTCAATTAAAGAAGAACCCACTTACTTTCAAATATAATATTCTATTTTTCCCCATCATGATGTAATCTGTAAAGAGTAATTCTAAAAGATTTTGTTGCTAGAAGGATCATATCTATGGCCTATTTGGGTGACTCCACAGCCAGTCCGTTGAATATTTTTGATATGGCTTATGGTAAGCAGTTCTCAGCAGAGTGGGGAGAGGGCTTACGATAGGGGAAATCTTGATCATACAATCCCCAAAAAAGGATATGATGCTGGAATTTACATTTTACAAGGAAATGTGGAATCCATATATTTTTGGGATTGTGCAATATGGGCTTCCCCGGTTGTAACAATATCTTCTTTGCCACCTCAAATTGTGGCCCAACTTTGACCATTTGAAGAATTTATCTGATGGGCTGTTTGCGTGGGTATGCAAACTGACTCTTAGCATCCTGGATATATTGATAAGCATGAGATATCCTCTGAGCTTGGACCACTTCTTGAAAATTGCCTTTTCTTTGTACATCTGTGGGCTTGTCCTATGCAAATGGAGTTGTAAAAGCAAATCATAGACTTCACATCATGTTTTCTTGTATTTGTGCAGAACTGTTAGATATTGCTGGCCTGGCTAAACAACTGTCTGTGAATTTTAATTTTCTTGGATCAATATTTATTATCTTTTGCTTTTATAATATTCTAACTAGAGGCATTACATAGGAGAATTTTGATTTTGACAACATAAACAATGTCCATATCATCTGTCTGATGTAAGCATTTCTTGTATTGGCAGGTTAACATGATACGCAAGACTACTGTCCTAGATGTCATGAGAAGACTTTTGCAGGCAAGATTTCTCCTTGTTTAAACATTTTGTAATGCTTATTCTAATTTAAGATAAACATGTTAACTTCTTGGTATTTTACAGACAAAGAATATCATGGTCTCTTCCTATGCTCGTACGAAAGAAGCTAGTCAAGCAAAATATATTTCTATACTGAATATCATTCAAGGAGATGTGGATCCTACACAGGTATATTTTGTTAAGAAAAGTAGGTTTGATGCGTTATCCTCTACCTAGTAGCAGCAATCTAATAGAAAACTATCATGCTAAAATTTTTTAAGCAACTTCCTGCATTATTTTGTCATAATGTCCCTGAATTTTGATTTTATTCTTTAAAATCATGCAATAAATCTGATGAACTAGTGTGCCATTTTGGTATATTTGTTCTCCTCCTATAGAAATTTATCATTATAGAATCTGTGTATCTGATACACATCCTTTCCACGCAAAAGCTAAAATTAGAGGCACTTCTGTGAAATATTATTATTATTATTGCTTTTCCTTTGTGTGTGTGTGTGTTTGGTTGGGGGGTTGAGGGGTGAGATTAATTATTACTAGTCTTACCAATATCATTATTTTGGAATGACCTTAGCAGGCATTTGGTATAAGGTGATTCACTTAAGATTATTAGCGATCTTGATGAAAGTGATGTGATCACTACATTTGATCGCACATCAGTTATCTTACGTTGCACTGATTCTAAATCACCCCCTCTAAAATCATCCAATCCAGTTATCCCATATTCATCCTTGAGGATGAGCATCCAGTATCACCCCAAGATTCTAAATCACCCCCTGTAGGATCACCATCTATAGAAAAAAATGACACCTAATATTATTTTCATATTAATATAACATAAGATTATAGGATTATATAATAAGGGTATATTATATTATATTATTATATAATATTATAATTTATTTAAAATTTTATAATAAATAATCATAGTAGTTGTAAAATATATTAGGGGTAGTTTTGGTTTATACATGGTAAGTGATCTAAGATTCTCATAGCATACCAAGCATGTGAATCGAGGATATTTGAAAATCTTTAATCATTACGACATAGTATATACCAAATGCAATGACTTAGATCAATGGAAACAAAATCATTATTAGATAAAGATCATTAGTGATCTAAAATCACTATGCTAGCGATCCATTTGGGTTACCAAATGCCCCCTAAAGGCGATGGTTTGGCTTTTTGACAACGAAAACTGACTTTTGACTAAGATTAATGCTTTGAAAAAGATAATTAACTTCTTGTTGTTGTTATTATTATTATTATTATTATTCATGCACATGCAGTCTTCCACTAATGAACAAGATAATCTAAGACATATAACTGAATACTTAAATTAATGCTCAAATTTCATATCTTCACAATTTCTTTTAAAATTGAGGTTTGCTTTCATGTTAATAGTTGGTGACAATCTGCTGCATCATAGCTATTAGTTGACTCTATTTGATGTGAATGGGCATGGGTTGATTCATTCTTTTAGTTTCAGACCACTTAAAATAAGTTAACATACTGGTTTTACTAATATCCATTTTTTGCATGGTGGCTGGCTGACTTAGTAGATATACTAAAAGAAATGAAAACCACTGCTGAAAGTTGAAGCTGTTAAAAAATGCAAATATTTTACATTTGAAATCGTCTTATAAATGATGTTCTTTAAGGACTGAGATGTGGCACTTCATTCTTTTTCATGCAGATGATTACCAATTAGTTTAATTAGCTTTGATGTTTTCATTTGATCTATTTTATTTTCTTTTTTTCAAGGTTTCAGTAGTTTAATTTGCTGCTTTCTAATGCTGAGTTTTTAAATTGAGTCAGGTACATGAAAGCTTACAGAGAATACGTGAAAGAAAGCTTGTCAATTTCATTGAATGGGGACCTGCTAGCATTCAGGTATGTTCAAAGAATGCGTCAGTTGGCCATGTCAAATTCGTTCCTCCTGTTCGTTGAGTATTCATTATGACAATTTGCAGGTTGCATTGTCCAGAAAATCACCTTACGTTCAAACTACTCATAGAGTAAGACTGCTCTTGGTTCCCACTGATCCTTTTCCAACATGATTGTATCTTGTTTAACCTCTCTCTCTCTCTCTCTCTCTCTCTCTCTCTCTCTCTCAAACGCTTCATGTATGATCATTAATTTGATTTGAATTACATGATCAATCAGGTTAGTGGACTGATGCTAGCAAACCATACTAGTATCCGGCACCTCTTTAGCAGGTGCCTGGGCCAGTATGAGAAGCTAAGGAAAAAGCAAGCCTTCCTTGACAACTATCGGAAGTTCCCAATGTTTGCAGTAAGTTCACAACCAATGTAACTTTCGTTATTTAGCTGACTTTATTGGTAACACATGTTTAGGCAATTATTGGGCTAGTTCAATGCTTTGAGCTTCATGTGTTTAGGTTGATTGGAGTTTATCTACTTATCTGGCCTATTTTAGTAAGCTTTGCTCCAAATCCAAAAATTGTTCTGACCTGATCTGTTGTCCATGAGGTTTGGCTTCCTGGGCTATTAGATTATTGGCAGCGTAGCAATTTAGTTGTCACAACATATATGGTGGATCTTTTCTTTTTGGGTATGTGTGTATAATGTGAACTGAGTTGCCTACCAGTTAACAATATAATGTGATCTCTCTCTCTCTCTCTCTCTCTCTCTCTCACACACACACACAGTACTGTAAATTTGCAGTGCAACCTGAGTGTAATCTCCCCTCCCCTCTAAACAGTACCATGTGAGCAAATTGTTACTGTAAATTTGCAAGAAGAAATGATAATCACTTAAGTGGAAGAAAAATGTAAGAGCCATCTGGATGAAATTAATTTGGGTCTCTAGTTTTTAGATATTCATACAATTTGGATGATCTTGTTGGCCAAGATATCATGGTTTATGGCAGGAAACATGATTATACTTGCAAGTAATCTTCTTCCTCCATTGGATGGCCTTAGGAGTTTGTTCCATATGCTTTATGTACTTTCAGTGTTCTTGAGAACAGCTGTATTGGACACGAGAAATCCTGGTTATTGTTGTGCTTCTCAAAGAGATACTTTTTTATGTCATGCTTGTTGGATAGTGAACTTAAGCAATATGGCCCATTTCTTGAACTAGAAGTATATAGTGGACTATCCTTGCTTTTAATTTCTGTTTTTGTAACATTTGTTTTTGGTCATGTTGTGCTGTTAACTGATGCCATGATAGTCCCGGTCTGTAATCATACCTGCACATTTACGCCTGTCTGCATGCACAGTTATGGACAATATTCTTATCTATAACAAACTTGGTCCATGCCTTTCATTCTGATATCTATCAGTCATGAGCTTCTGAAACGGAATAATGATCCATCTAATTTGACTGGTCCATGTGTACATTTGCATGCATAAACAATGTGCTAACTTGTGATAAATTCACTCTATGAATTGTAGTCTGATTTTTTCAAGTTTCATTCTGTCCTGAACAGGATAATGACCTTTCAGAATTTGATGAATCTCGAGAAATAATAGAAAGCTTGGTTGATGAATACAAGGCATGCGAGTCACCAGATTATATCAAATGGGGAATGGAGGTACGTTAGCATGGAAACTAAACTTTTTGTAAAGTAATTTACCATCAGATCTTTACTAAAATGCATTTCTAGCAGGATCAAGGGGATGCCAGTGTTGCAGCAGCACTAGATTCAAAATTAGTCGTGTAAAAAATATCTCAAGTAAGCTTATTGTTTGAAATTAACCAGTATGTTATTTTTGAATAAATGGAAATTCATCCAACTTTTGTAGCTACCTTGATAGGTAAAAGAAAATCTTATCAGGTAGCTGATAATCTATTCTTTCCTTCTTCTCTTTGCACTTAATTACATAAATGTTGGTATATGTTCTTACCACTTGCTTTACAAAGTGAAGGTGAACTTGTTTGCATAAACTGACTATAATCTTCCTTGCACAGAATCCTAGAGGGAAGGTCTGAAATATGCTTCAATTCACAAGTTTTTATGCTTTGTATTTCAATAGACCATGATTTATTGTTTATACCTTTTTGTAGCTGGAAGTTATAAACTCTATACAATGTTTCTTGTATCACAAACTGATTTTGAAGCTCATTCATGCTAAGCAATATGTTAGTTCTGCCAGCCAGCCTTACCCCTGCTTGTTGGCATTCTTCTCCCCATGTGAAAGATCCAGGGCTCAAAATACTGGTGGTGGCAGCAGCAACAAATTTCTCAAAAAAAGCAATATGTTAATTGTTGAACTTAGGATAGTTTTGCTAATTGTTGGTCAAGAATGATGTTGTCGAACATTTTTCATTTAGGAAGTGACTGGAATTGTAATCCAACAAAGGAAAAAGGTTAAAAAGGTAATTTACCTTGAAGTGAAAATGTCAGAAGAAACACAACACCTATATGGTCATTGTTTTCATGAAGGCTCTATCTTCTGCCTTCACTTTTTTCTTTGTAATTCATACCATACCTTCTAGCTCTTGTCCCTATAAAACCTTAGTTTGAACCATACTTAGTTGGGTTGAATCAGTGGCTAAAGTACTCTTCTTAAATGCCAACTGGAAAGATATTCCAGCAGCAAAGCACTTAGATTCATGCAATGGTAAGCAAGTTCAAGCAAAGCACAGCTGCTATGTAGGCAGGTTTAGATGAAAGGCAATATAATTACAGAAGTTGAACTAGGAAGTGACTGTGAAACAAAGTAGCAGATGATCAAATGGGCCTATTTGCAAACACAGTAGAAGAATATTGCGGATATAGCTATGTTGGAACAATTAGGCTCATGCATCATAGTATCCACCCGTTCTGTTTTTTTATGCTATAGTGACATTACCGATTCTAGTTTCCATTCAAACATATTAAAATGGTGTTGTTCTGTTATTGATCGTTAATAAGAGTGTAAATGAGCTGATCTATAAGCTTCAAACTCAGCTTATTTAATTTTGAGCTGTGCAAGAGCTATGTGTGCAGGCTCACGTGCTTGAAGTACTGCAACTACCTTTCAATTTTATGGTTAAAATAAAGGCTTTCAAATCTTGAGGATTGGTATTGTATTGATGCCTACACGGTATGGTATGATCCTCAAATGGGTTAGCAAGTCTAAATGCCCCTTGGACAAATGAGCTAAAAAAGTGTATTGAGCGGTAACAGGGTTTGCAACCTTGGTATGGAGGTGATATGTCACCTTGGTATATAAGCAATATGGCAGGATATAGGTGATCTGATTTGCCTGATATTAGCGTGCACCAGCTTTTATTGTACCTGCTCATGTTCGATATGGTATGTTTTGGCTGATACAGCACTAGCATGCATAAGATCTTAACTCTTAATTAAGTGCATATATATATATATTTGAGGACTTAACTACATTCAAATGTAGCCAAGTTCAGAATCAAATCACCTCCCTCACTTTGGATCTATATGGATCCCAAGTTACCCTACCTTTTGCACCTTTTTTTATTTTTTGGATCCGTGAGCTGTGTGGATTAAAAGGTGGGGAAGGTGACTGGATCTAAACTTGGTTACATTCGAATGTAGTCAAGTTATATATATATATATATATATATATATATATGATGCTAATGTCAATAAAACAAATAGTAAAATAATATTTATTTGTAAATAATAACTAATATGGTATATAATATATCGATTAATTACATATTATATTTTGAGCTTAATTGAACTGAGCTTGAACAAACTAAATCTGGTTCTAGCTCTGCTTGTTTACTAATCAGAATAGCAGAATTCAAGCCAGACAGAAGCTGCTCATGAACAGCCTACTTCAACAGCCTAGTCCTTAGTTCTTAAAGTCCTCATTTTCTGGATCGCATTTTACATGGTCTTTTGATCCTCAGAGTTTTATAGAAGATCATTCACCCACACTTATCTTGAAGTGGACCTTGAAAAATCTCTCAAAGCTGTAAAAGTGAATCCAAGTTGGTAATTCTTTTATTGAAGAAACCCACTTGTGCTTTCTTGATAAAAAGCTTCAGGTTATGAATTCTCAATGCCAAAGTAGTGTAGTTATATTCTTATATTCCTGCTTATTATTTTGGGACCCTGGATTTGTATCCTTCCTCTTGTTTATTGTCTTGTATCAAGCACGTTCACTTGTACATTGTGAAACTCTATGACAGCCATACCTGTAATGTAATAAAACAAACAACTTAGTTTGCCTCTTACAACTTTCGGAAAACTATAATTTGAAGATTTACGAAGGATCAACCTAATAATATGAATCTCAGCCAAAAGCATGTCATATTATGTGGATATAGCATGTAAATTGTGTATGAAATATGTTTTATTAAATCTGTAGCAGAGAATGACTCATAATCTGATATTATTGTTTCGTCAACATAGCATGGATAGGGTTATTTTGTGACTGTTGGATAAACTTAGAGGTTAGCAAATGACTCCATATCTTGCATTGCTGAGTGATGACAACTTCGGTCTATGCTGGTGTTCCCCTGATGCAGTAACTTCGTTAATTTTTGGGATTGCTGCATGTCATTCCATCAGAAATGGAAATTTTGTGTGAAATAGGCATCAAGTATTTGTAGGGTTCAATTTTACTCTGTCAAGTGCTTTAAATGTTAGGTTACCCACAATTTAATTTGTGACATTCTTTGACCTTTCTTAATTTCCCTGAACAGGTTATTGAACAATTGCAGCTTATATGAAGTGAAGGCAACAGATAGTCATCTTCTTTTGTTGATATTCAGAGATCAAGTTGTTGGTAATTATGCGGTTATGTTTTTCAGTTGTGATGGTTTGTTTGCTTGGGGTGTGTCCACATTTGAAATGATGTTTACTATTGCGGACATTTTTTTACGCATAGTGCTTCCATGAGATGTTGCTTGAATTATCGGGCATTATTTTCATCGCACGGCCTTGATAGAAAAACCAATGGCACATGGAAACAGGGCTTCTGCTGGTTCGAGCTGCCTGGAATGCGGGCATTATGAGCTAATGATGCCTGCGGGCATTATTTTCATCGCACGGCCTTGATAGAAAAACCAATGGCACAGGGAAACATGGCTTTGTTATTTTACCGCTGCATGGAAGAGTAGCTAAGTAAGTAAAATGAAACCTTTGCCTGACCAGTAATTTGGGTGGCAAAGGGGGGCGAAACCTTTTCATAATTATTATTTGCGGGCCCGTGGTCTCTTTTCCGTAAGGAATTGGGTGGCTAAAAGCTGAACCGTAAGCCATTTTTTTTTTTTTTTTAATCCAATCATGCTATAAAATTTTTCTCTTTTAAACCTTGGATGGGAAATGGTGTCAGCTGTCCATGGTCGAGTCTCCTTGGGATCAAATTTCCTTAGAGGGAAACTGATTAGCTGGTATATTTACAGCCAGGTGCTGGACGTGTTGTTTCATGAGCGTCTGATGCAGCTTGAGATGACAATTAGGCACCATAATAGCCACGTTGTTCTCGCCAGTTTGATAGTTCTTCAGATTAAGACTGCCTCCGTCTTTATTTTTTTTGCTGACAAAACAGGCCAAACCATGATAAACATTGAAAGAGATCTCACCTCAAAGACAAAAACATCACAATGCCCCGCCAGAAAATATCCCAAATGGATCCAGTTCTGTGCTGACCATCACAAGAAGGTCCATTATAACCATCAACAAGTGGATCTTAGAACAATTCTAGTCAAATAAAATGGAAGGGCTTCATCAGAAGGTCCGTTATATGTTTGTCATTACACTTAAAATGTCCTGATAAAAACAAAAAAATGAGCACTATATTGAGAAGGAAAAAAAAAAAAAAAAACGCTCCTGATTTCTATAAGAATTACAGAGTGCAATCAAAAACTTTTTCGCTTATTGCCATCACTTGAAAACGAACACCAACCCAAAATGAATATCAAAAAAGAAACGATCGGTAATGCTATGAGTAGAAATCACATTGACCTGTATGGATTGAGTGATGGGTTTGTTTTCAAAATTAATGCGATCAAGATTCAGCCTTCTCAGGAGGGCTTCCAGCAAGCCATCCCCATACCCCACCAGAACTCTGCCTCTGCTTCGCAGTCAAGGCTGCCTGTTCAGAAGCAGCCTTCTGTCGTTGAAGCAGCTCAACTTCCTTCTGTAATGTCTCCATTGTCTGTAGCTTCTGCCGCAGCTCCGCAACATCAACCTGTCCATAGAAACATCTCAGCACATTAGACCCTGCATGAGGTGCCTCACTAGATTTGTCACTTCTGAGAAAGGGAGATAGCCAAATGTCTCTCTCCATAAAATTATAGATGACAACTTGTACTTTCGCTGTGCATTTCATTCTGGTCAACAAGGAACCTTGAAATATTAGAACAATGAATAATTAGACCTCTACAAAAAAGTGGGATTCCTGTGTGCTTTCTTTCCATATGGCACAAAAGCAGTACTCATGCTAAAACTTATTTTCCTGTAATCATAATAAAAATTCATTCACAAATTGGGACTCTGCTTCTGCTTTCTTTTCATTAAGCAATCAACTTTGAGCAGTAAAGTATCCCTCAAAGTAACCGATAATTTGCTCTGTTTAATTACTTCCAAGGTTGGTACCTGGTTTCTAAATAGTAAGCTCCTACCTATTATCCGAAATAATGTGATGGAAATGTAGGTCCTGCTCCTAGCTCCCTAAAGATAAACTTGTTTTCTTGGTAATAGTGGACCTTGGAATGTACGGAAGAAAGTAATGGCTCATGCGGGCACCTACCAGTTTATCCATGTGATATTTTGCCTAGAAGTAAGAATGAATGGAAAAATGAGGCAGGACAAACGAGTCCAAGGGATTATGCAATAACAGAGTTTCTGCAAACACAATATTATGTGATATTGTAATGAACGAGGCACCATACTGTGTCAATCCATACAACAGCATATCACATGCTGTAACAATAAGGTTGGGCACATATTCCTGTATCGTGCATGCCCAGTTATATTAATCTGTGCATGTGTGCGACACATGGACCAGCATGGACCCATTTCATAAGCCACAGGCTTTGCCAAGTTGTTGCCAGGCATGACACTATATGTCCATGCCATCCATCAACTCCAGCCATGGCCTCTATCTATTCCTCACAATTCTTTCGTCATTGTAACTCCATCAGACCACCAAATGAAAATGATGATCAGGTGTCTAAACAGGCTCTAGTCAAGCAGTTCAAGAAAATAACACAACATTCTCACTGCTTTAGGTTCTTTTGGGTCGTAGGCCAACTTTCCAAGTTCATTAATAGAGGGTTAATGACATATAAGGACTTCTTTTGGTCCCAAAGCAAAACCACCGGGATAACTTATTAGTTAGGGTTTTAGTGAATTTTCTTAATTTGTAGCATGCATTAAGTCATTCAAGCTAAGCTGAATATATAGTTTAAATCCTGATATTTTAGTTAAACAAAGTAACTTTTTGTGTGGAGACTGACCACATAATCATCCCACTCCAACATAGTCGTTTTTGCATTGTTCAGTGTTACCAGCTATAAGGCAATTTCGATTATGTGGTTTTTACTGAAGAGACCAAAGAGTGAATACAAAATGCAAGTACATGCCAGTGGTTTTTTTACTGAAGAGACCAAAGAGTGAATACAAATTGCAAGCACATGCCAGAATACTTCATTTGTATGTGGGGTCTAAGGGCTTTACAACATGACTTAAGTAATTTAACATAGGCATTAAGAAGACCAACAAAGAGTTAAACTGAATTTTTAAGTTGTATAACATAAAAGGCAATGAATAAAGACCCACCAAGAGTAAAAAGACTAGGTGGTTGGACTATTACTGAAAACCTAATTTCCTATCCCTAATTTCCTATCCAAGTGATAATATTCTGCTGACAGGGATGTTTATATCACATTATGAGCAACCGTGAGCAAGCAAAAAAATGATAAACTTAGAGGACTTGAGCTATGAATATCCTTGAATTTTCCTAACAGTATCTATGATAAACTTGAAGGGTGTTGAGGTATACCAAGGCCCCGTTTGGCTTTGGAGGGCTAAAAGGCACTTTTGAGAGGGCTAAAAGTGTTAGGGATGATTTAAAGATACTAGTAAAAATTTTGAAATAGCTTTCTAACTCCTTCAAAAGTCCAAAAAAGCCTACTAGAAAAGCTCCAACTTGAAGCTTTTGAACAAAAAGTTCTACCAGAGAGGTGCTGAGAAACTACTTTTATTGAACTTAGAGGTCACAAGTTCAAAACACAACAATCACATTTAATATTATAGTATAATAATATTATGATATTATTATAATAATATACATAACAATATACTGATATCATAAACATCATATCTTACAAGATAAAGTTATATTTACTATATTATTCAGATTAAAATATCAAAATAAATAATTTATAAATTAAGAATATTTTATAACTGTTTTTGACACAAACAGTTAGGCAACCGAAAGCACTATGTCATATCCTTTTTTGGTCATTTCTTGTTGCTAAAGGTACTTTGTCACTTTAATTACCGAACAAATTTTGAAGTTCTACAGCAGTACAAAAATGAAGTGGCTAAATAGCAAATAGCATTTCATTAAATGCTCTACTAGTGAAAGCTCTACCAACCAAAGTTATACTGACAAAAGCTCTACAACTTGCAACAATGCCAAACGGGGCTCAAGGTCTAGTACCATGTGAGAATAAGTTTAGAGGAGCAAGGTTAGTGTAGTAGTTAATAAGAATGCATCAAGGGGGACTATATAATTAAAAAGAGACCAACAAGTTATTATATCATTTCAATTTTCAAAACTAAATCCAACTGCAATGTGAGTAGGGGTACAACAGGATCAAATCAAGTGCTGATCCAACATGATTGCCCTTTGACACTTGCATTGATTTCTGCTAGAGCTCTTACTTGGGTTGACCTGCTCGCTTATGGTCAGTCAGGTTCAAATAGCAGGGGGCATACTTCAATCTGATCAGACTATAACAGGTCAAATCTGGTTAGTTGCAAACTGATATCTGAAGGCATGAATCCAATGAGATATGTAAGACTCCATTAAAAACCGTGTTGGTTTAACTGTGGCCTGTCTGATCATGTCAGTTAGCTTCTCTAGAGACTTGGTAAATCCACCTTGCTAGAAGAGACCTCACTCAACCAAATTGCCTCTCCTCCTTTTGCATTGAGAAATAATTTGTCACATTGTGAGGAGAGGCTAAATGTTGTTGGTAAAAATAAGTGTTTTATTTTATAAAACCACCATAACCTTTAGGCTTGCTTTTGATGCTGATGCACTAAATGCCACGTCCAATATGAGGCCTTTTGTGCCGTATTATTTGTCGAGAAATTAGAGAATGTACATACACATCCCTTTCACAACCTTTCTGGGGTGAAGAACTAAATAATGATACGGGTGCATGAAGATGAGCCTCCCTAGTGTGTAAAAGAATTTGACATCATTTAAACTGAAAGAAGTTCATCCGTAAAAGTTACAGCTTATTGTATGAGTGTTGGCAACGTGTATGGCCTCAAGCAACAGTCATGGTATACCATATTGGTGCATACTATTCCCATACCAAGTATACAGTGCCATATTGATACCGAACCAAGATTTGGTACGAGATGTGTACCGAATCTCGTGACACTGAACCGATCAACATATTGGGCATAACGACATTGTAGTAGTGTGGTATCAGTATGGGGTCCATTACTAAAATAGCGAACCTTAACAATAGTTATGGCAGATATATGCTTGTGATGACTACAGTTAAAACGAAACAACAAAGCCCAATGGAAAAATTATTTGAGATGGTCTATCCATGCAACCTATGCTGTAAGACAGATATAAGAAAAAAAGGCGCACTAAAGAAGAATTAGAGGTAATGGAAGACGATTTGAAGAAGCTTTCTATTCCACACATATTTGGCCTCATAGAACTGTAAGAAGTAGGATCCATACAGCTGACCTGTGTTTTGAAACTGGGACAAACACAAGTCAACCATTTAAAAAACACAGGCTTTGAGATAAAAAGCCCTGATGTCCTGAACTCCTCTTTCAAGAGCAGGAATCGCCATCCCAGATTTGGCTCCTATCTTAAATCCGTAACTCTCATTTTTTGTTCTTAAGAAGCAAGGCTCCCATTTTCTTCGTATCAAATACTATAGACTTCATCTAATCCATCTTAAATACCTAATGCTTTCTTTCATCTTAAACTCTATTGACCTCAATACTTCTTTCCATGATGGGTGGCCCATGACAAGGAAAAGACCTATAATCTAGTCATGACGATGATATCTGATTATCGATGATCCCATGACCATGATCCTTATATCAATCTCACCAAGATCCAGTCACCACCAGTGATGCTGACTTCCTCCACCATAGCCTCTACAGCCATTGTCTCTCTACCTTGACGGTTAAACTTACTTTCCACTCTCCATCAATCCTGAACCCCAACCACCAACTATTGGCCCTCCTCTGCTGCTTTACAATGCGCCAGACCAAGCCATATGCCACTAGAACCACACCTCAAAAGGCAAAAGACCCTAGAAGGAGATTGATTTTTTTCTTCTTTTTTTATCAAATAATCGAACAGTCCGAGTCAGAACAGGTTGGACTGTGCAGTTTGAATGGCTCAACCATCCGAACCATCAGGTCAGCTGCTTCTTTTTAAAATTATGGGTTTCCGGTGGCTTGATCTGTCAAACCTCTTAGGTGACAGGTCTCTAAAGTCTAAACACTTCAGCCACCAATGTTGGGCACCAGCATGTTGCTTATGCCATGTCAAATGGCATTGCACTAGAACATTACCAACATGCCATGACATATACCTAAATAGTAAAAAATGGTTCAATTTCACCTAAAAAAACTGTTCTTCTCCAATTATCAAAATGAATTACTACATTCTTTCCTTTGTGAAACAAGTCATCTTTTATTCACCAAAAAAAAAAAAAAAATCTTGAAGAAACATCAGTCTCCACAAGGTGGGGGCATGTTTCAACCACTCTAACAAACACTATATGCATTGTATAAGTTGCCTGAAATCATTTTGAACCACAAAATTCCAAAGACAAGTTTCAACCCATGTCACCTCATTTTATTCTCCAACTACCCTTAGAACCAAGTTAAAAAGCCAAATAAAAATATATGAAAAATGATCGCCAAAGGAAGAGGCAAATTGCATAATAGTCCACTAGTTGCACCTCTCTTCTGTTGGGAGGAGGTTCTGTTTTTCCAATCTTGAGAGGTGTCTCCCCAAGTTTTTAACATCAGAAATTCCTCCATTTCTATCAAATAAGTTCTGGAACTTCCACCATATTTCACAAGAAAAAACAATCAAACACAAGGGAAAGTTTGTCATTCAGGAAATAGAATTACCGTAGCTGGGTAAGTTTGCACTGACATACTTTATACTATAAACATCTATAGTGCAACTTGCAAGTTGAGGTGAGTCAGGAATTTCAAAATTATATCAAAGACAAGCAGCAGATCCCCTCTTCCCACCCCCCAAAAAATAGGAAAAAAGATCAATAAATCTGGATATAACCATGAATACATACCTCAAGTTTGAAACATCTTGACTGCTCAGCAGCAAGTTGGCCACGAACAGATTGAAGCTCCTATAAAATTCATACACAGATAAAAGATCAAGCTACATGATACCTACATGATCGAAAAGTGTTCTGAGTTTTGTAAGGTTATGTTCCTCCTAGCCTAGACAATAAAGTGTCCTAAGTGCCCAACTAAATAGGATAGGACCTGCCAGTTACTTGATGATGGATCTATTCCTGGAAAAACTTCTTGTTGTTTGTATTCTAATGTTTTTATTCATAAGAGGAGAAAAGTATAAAAAATAAAGCCTGGCACTGAGATTTTTATAAAAAACTGGAAATATGAAGCTGCAATTGAAAGTTTATTCTTAGGTAGGTATTGTGTTGCATCACTTTCATTTTAGAAATTTCGTTTACATTTTAACTAATTTTTAAAATATAAGCATGTTTGATATAGGCAATTATTTTTAAAAACAAACATGGTGATGTTAGTGGAGTCAGTGGAAGTAGCAGCAGAGATAGCAGTGACAATGATGTTGGTGATAGAACCGGCGATGGTATAGTGAAGGCAGCGAAGATGGTGTGCTGGTGTGGCATGTGTGGCAGCAACAATGATGTTGGAGGCACCGATAGTTTTGCAAAGGCAACAATGATGGTGATGGTGGTGTGGTAGAGGTAGTAATGACAGTGATAACAGCAGCAATGATGGTAGTGGTAGAGACACCAATAATGATGGCAACAATGGTGTGGCGGTGACGGCGATGAAGTTGGCGGTGGTAATAAAAAAACATGAGATTTTTATTTTTAAAGATACATTTAAAAAAATAAATAATGAGTCCTATTTTTATTAGAAATAATGAAAATGACTTTTGAAAAATACGAAACAAAAACAATAACACTAAACATACTTTTTTTGCCCTGGTTTCTATAATTTTGTTTTTACCAAAAAAAAGAAATAAAAGTGATGCCAATCAGGCCCTTAGATTTTGCACTTCCAGAGCAAAGCACCGAATTAACAAACCTAAACAACCAGAAGATCTAACACAAAAAAGAAAGAAAAAGGGAAAAATTAATGAGGTATTAAACATAATTAGTGCCAAAGTGCCATAGAGAACCACCTATGACTTTTCAAGTTTGCAATGTTAAAAACCCAAATTTCATTAATGAAAGAGAGTGTAACTACAAATGAAACTTGCCTTCGTAAGTTCTGCATTCCTAGACTCGGCTTCAGTTAGCTCTTGCTTAAGTTGGAGAGTTTGCAATTGTTCCTTGTTAAGTGTTGCTTCCAATTCCTCTTTCTCTGCCTTGAGTGTTGCTACAAGTCGTTCACTTGTTTCCTCACTTCTGATATTCTAAGAATTTTCGATAAAGAATGTAAATTAGGAAGGCCTGACATCTCAAAAGTTCAGAACAAAATTAATTAGAATAATCCATATAGATTTGAATTGACAATCCTAAATCATTTGCATGATTTTGCATTTATTTAGAGGCTGTTGCGCATAAATGCTCTCATATTTGGATATATTTAAGTAAATATTTTGCCACTGTAGTATGACACACAAATTTATTCTACTCTTTTTATACATCACCATTAATTTTCACATAAAAAGTTAATGTCTTAATATGATTTCACATCAGCTTACCACAAGCTCTGCATCACCATTGTCCATCACAATTTCCCTTATCTTTCCATCTTGAGCTGCTTCAATCTCAGTTTCCACATCTCGACTGGCATTTGTTGTTGGAAGAATGGCGACAATACTGTCTGACACAGGCCCCTCTATTGTCGTGGGCTGCAAATCTGCTTTGGGGCTTGGTTTAAGAACATAGACCTACCCAACAGAAAGAATCTTAGAACAAACAGTACAAAGGGTAGAAAATCTAAAATGCCTTGATTACTCTTTACCTCATTGCTATATCGCCCATTATATCCTCCAAATGAGACAAGAAAATCTTCTCCACTATAGGTGCTTGAAATCAAACTCAGGCCCTAAGGGGGGGCCCACAATAAATAAAATAAAATAAAATAAAAAATCAATGAGCAATCAAAAAAAGAAAAAGAAAAAGAAAAAACCATTCCATCATCCTACCATGCAGTACCGGAAATCTCTGAAAAAAGGAGAATCATTTTATACTCCAACAAGGTAAGCCTGTTCACACAATACTACTACTTCTGGATTTTCATAATAATCAAGAGCTTATTTCACAATGATTTTGGGCCATCTAAGCAAAGAAAATGTCCTGCTAATCAATAACCAAATGCAATTAATGGTTTGACAAATTCCTATAATAACTTGTGTAGGGACTGAGGATAAAGTTATTGCTTTAGTTCGATAATCGGATCATAAAAAGGTACGGTCCAATGGTTAATATGCAATACATAGAAGAGAACTTGTTCATGATCAATCTATAGCTTTCCAACATTGCAATGTTATGACACACCACAGTGCACAGAATTCTCTTTTTCCCTTTGTAAGCAATTTATACAGAATATACTGCATTGTTATACATGAATTGCAAGAAAAAATTGTTCTTTCCCGTTATTTATACTTCAACTACCCAGTTTCAGAAGCTAATATTTGAGATTAGATTTCATGCATGCATATTTTCAGGACTAGAAATCTAATAATTTTCAGTATATTTTCAATTTGGGATTTTTACATTTTGATATTTCTGTCTAATCACCAGTTTTTTTTTTTTTTTTCCAGATCCAGAAGTTAATTCCGGGATAGCAGTAAGATAACAATAAAAAGAAACCAACCATTGGTTGGATCATATTTTAGAATAATTGAATTCACATGGCATGCATGATTTGAGTTTTAAAACTTAAAATAATAATAATGATATATAAGATGAAGGTAGTTTCTGATTTGCTGTTGGTTTGTTCTGAATTATCATTTATTTCAGTTTGAGAGTGCCCCAAGTTTTAAAGCTTCAGAAAAGAAGAAAGTTGGGCTTTTCATCTTAATGATTTTATAAACTTCGTACATGCCACTGCACAAGAAGTTTATACTGACTTGCAAACATTCATAATTACATGATATGGCAACGCAATATCATGAAGACCTCAAGCTCCCATTAAACCTGTCTTTATAGAATAAACAAACATACCTCACTGGCAAGGGGCATGCGTCCTTGAACAGTGGTAACAACTGACCAAACTAATGCAGACATATTCAGCACAAGAGTTTCAGAGACCCCTGAAATGAAGTATGTATTAATACCAACAAGATAATAAAATACAGCTAGCAAGTTCATAAAAGCCTCAATACTATTGCTTTTTTCTTTTACACTAAGTATAATATCGGTTAACTATATTTAAATTTAAAATAAATAACAAATAAATAACCATGCAACCTTTAGGTTTCTCTTTGTTTATAACAATTTAAAATCAACTCACTTGACCTACAGGGTCCATGATCCTGATCGATAAAAAAACTCAAAGCTAGTTTAGGAGTTAAATATTGCTCATTGTCAGTTCCTTGTCAATTGCTACTACTACTCTTTCAAGCTTCACTTCTGATAAACATGTAAGCATAGATTGACGCTTGCAATCTTGACCTACACTATTTTGGAAACTACAGCTGAATTGATACTTTCAAGGTGTCCATAACTATATGAATTAAGACGCATGAAAATGGGTAGAAGTTTGAAATTCATAGTGAGTATGTGAAAAATTGTGCCCTCAAGATTCAAGTCTTGTAAGCAAATTTATATGCATCCAACATCTCAGTGGGAATACCTTATTATTTCTTCCTTTTCAAAATAAGCAAGCTCCAAGAAAAAACACATTCTCCTTTTTTATAAACACTCATTTATTTCATATAAATTCTCGACCAATATGGCTAGGATATACATTAGATACCTAATTTCTGAATCTTGTTTTTCAGAATAAAAAGGTCTTCTATGTTGCTTGGATATGACCAAGATACTTCATAGATACTATGGAGGATGAGTAGGGGTCCTTTTTTTCTTTAAAAAAAAAGAAAGAAAAGAAAAGAAATGATGACCTTTGACGGGCAAGATAAATGCCAAATATTTTAGAATTTGTGATGCTAATGTCATTATATGGAGCATGGATTATGACCAATGAACTTAAATGACAATCATATCATGGAGTTTGTATGTGTTCAGGTAACTGGAAGCAGCAACTACGTTGTTGCGAAAACACATGATATTTTATGGATGGTTCTTTGATGTCTCCCATAAAAAAAAATACATCTTTATCTTACCATATCCTTCTCAAATTGTATCCAAGCTCTCCAAGTTTTGTTGTATCAACAATATTTGTGTTACATTATATCCATATCCTTTGTATCCATGTTTTATGAGCTGTATGTAATCAACAATTTAATGTAATCAACAATGTAAGTGGTCAGTACTAATTGTGCTAGTGCCCATAAGTGGTCACTGTCTTGACTGAATGGAAATGATAGCAAAAAAAACCTTGTTAATTAAGGTACCATTTGGCATCGGTTTTATTTTTTATTTTCAAAAATAAAAAGTCTCTCTTTTTTTAAACTTTTAAAAATATAAAAATGGTTCAGTCAATTACTTTTGAAAACAAATATAGCGATAGCGATGGTGATGGAGATGCTGGTAGTTGCAACACAAACAATAGAGGTGGTGATGGTATGGGTGGCAAGTTTGGTGGTGGTATAACAGAGATCGTGATGATGGAAATAGTTTTATTAAAGAGAAGACAATGATTGTGGTAGTGGTGGCGGTGGTGGTGATTATGGTGAAGGCACCATTGATGTCGTGGATGATTGTGGTGTGGTGGAGGCAGCAATATTAATGATAGTAGTGGTGAACGATGGTAGCAATGGAAGCATTGATAATGTGGTGGAGGCAGTAATGATAGCAACAGCAGTGTGATAAGCAACAAAAGTGGCAATGGTGGCAGCAACAATGGCAGTAGTAGAGGCAACAATGGCAGTAGTAGAGGCAACGATGGCAGTGGAGATGATGTTGGTGATAGTGGTAAAAAACATGAGTTTCTTATTTTAAAAATATTAAAAATAGGAATTTTTCACTTTCAGTTTTCTAGATATAATGAAAGTGGCTTTTAAAAATCAGAAAATAAAAACGCAAGTGCCAAACATGCTTTTTTTGATTTCTATAATTTTATTTTTAAAAAATAAAAAAAAGAAATAAAAATGATGCCCAACAAGCCCTAAGTCTGCACCTTTTTCTCTTTTATTAGTCCTTTCTCCCTCAAGTTCCTCACTTTTCATTATCCATCTTCTCTTTTGCTATTTTAATCCAACAATTGATGATATTATAGACATTGTTAGATTATTCCTGTTACAAACCTTCTTTCTATATATATATATATATATATATATATATATATATGGTCGCATGGTTTTTCCCTTCTTATTAGACATGAGTACCATGATAGGAAGGACATGTGCCACTGCCATACAAATGACACTCGCATTTTTCAGTGCAGAAGTTGTTCGTAGAAAAGTGTCTGTGTGTTCATATTATCCCCATGATCTTAATTGGATATGCAGTCTTCAACCAGCAAAAAGGCTGCCAACTAGGTATCTTTGTGTTCATAGCAATCACAACCGTTTGTTTCCAGAAAAAGAGTTGTGCTTATTCAGCTGAACTTCCAGTCTAGGACCTAATTTCACATTCCTCAAGTGATGGCTACTCTATCAACCTTATTAGACAGTTAGTAAAACAGTTTCCCATATCAGAAGGGCAATCATGGTCATAAATCTCTATTAAGGCTGTAGATAGCAATATTTGAAGAGACAATCCATAAACTAATTTCTTGTTGGATCTCTTGTACCCATTCTTTTCTACCTTTTCTACAACTCTAGTGTCTGTGGGCCCTTGGATTGTGGATGCACATATAAATTTTGTATTAAATCTGAAAGAAGCTCAGATCTATAAAGGCTTAGTTAGATTTGAACTGATAAACTGGATCCAGAGTTTATTCAAATGACAAGACTTGAAAGTGATTGTCATGTTACCTTCAAGGACGGGACAATAATTTTGATCACATTGGTTGGACATGATATCTTAAATCATTGTGACCTATGTCCGGTAGTTTGCAGACTTAGCCCACTTCCAATAATGCTCAATAATCATCCATGACATACTAATCTAAAACCAATTTTTAATTGGAATGCTACATCTGAGGCACCTTTTCATCATTTTCTCAGTCTAGGACATAACCAGAGTCATATCTAATCATCAAATCCTACTTCTATAGGCTTGTCAGTTCCCAGGCTAATCAATGTTCCTATCCAAAATACGGTGTGGCAACCTTTTTTTTTAATATAACTTAAAGGACATACAAAAAAATGAGGTCCTAAAAGATGATTATCAGGCAAATCATTTTCCCAGCAGAAGATAGGTATCCCACTGCACAACTATGTCATTTTTAAGAACAGGAAAAAGAATTCTTTAGATCAAAGCATTATATAGTTGAGATTAAGTGTTGTTTATGGCTGATGATTGTGTTTATTTTTCTGCATTTCTTTTAGTTACAAGTATTTTCATGCAAATCCTCACTCAAAATCTAACAAATTAAAATATAGAAAAGAGCAATAAGTTTCACAGCTATCAGAAGATGCAAATAGAAAACATAGTCCAGACATAATGGAATACATTCTGTGAAGAAAGCAGATGCTTCACAAACATACCATTCATATTGTTACCACCACCAACGATAAACCAGTTTTCCCCTACTGTTACACCTGCATGGCCGGCTCGTAGTCCTGGAGTCACACCCTGCTGTTTTGGTCTTGACCATTCCATCTGCAACAGGTCATATTATTTTAAAAAAAGTGATAGAAAAGGCTTATCTTCTAATATGTTTAAAACAGAGTAGATCTTACTGTCTGCAGGTCAAGGACATGCAGATCATTGAAACATGTAGCATGAGACCCCCCACCAAAAATTAAAAGATACCGCTCTGCATGGCAAGCAGCAACATGGTCTGATCTTGGAGAGGGAGGAGTGCCTCTGAAAAAAACAATGAAGCAAAAAATACAATTCATCAGTGTAAATATTTGCTACATTTATATTTTTAATCAATTTTATGTTGTCAACATAATAACTTAATTGTTCAAAACACACAAGGCACCCTCATGTTCCAAACAGCCTGAGATTTCAGTTTAACAATATTATAAGAGTTTGAGACTTGCATTAATAGCAGAGTCGAGTTCAACTGCCTTTAACATGTATTGTAGGCTTGTGCTTGATCATTAGGAGAATTCGAGAGGAATTAGCTTGCTGTGTGACTACTCTTGAGATCACCTTATCTCAGACAATTATTTAGAAACACATGGTCTTAGACACTGACAAGAGGAGGTATGTCAAAATCTCCTGTCTAAGTATCCAATCTTTGGTCATCAATCATCATTAGAAGTTACAATAGTTTAGCTCCAATTTGCTAAAAAAATAATAAAGTCAGGAGATTGAATAAAATGGATCCAGGTGAACCAATTTAGTTTATGTTAATAGGGGTCAACCATCAATACAATTTTTCAAAAAAGATGGAAGAAAGTAAAACTGGTCCAAGAGAAATAATTTGGTTTATATTGACATAGTCAACAGTCAATGTTATTGTATGATCATAGCAACAGATGGAAAAGTTTGCAAGATAAACAACAAAAATGCACATTATCGAGTTGAAGAAAGAATATGATTAGATGCTGGAGAAAAACTTTGGATCCATTTAGGAAGAAAGCATGCAAGATGGTCATGTTCGGATCATCAGACATGTATATGATGCAACCAGTGTGTACGCCATGGTGAGACTGACAAGCTTCCTATTGCAGTAGGTTCACATTAAAAAAAGTTTTAAACTCATTTTTGCTTTTCACTTTGGTATGCATACTGTTACTACATCATATGAGACCTTTGGTATTAGGTGATCATGTGTTAATTGATGGGCATAGTTGGTATTTGGCCTTTTAGAAGAAATATTGAAGAGTGTAAGTCTGAGAAACAATTTACCTTAAAAATACACAAAATGCAATATAATGGATAGACAGATAGAACTTGAAGTTAGATGTGCGTTAATGCAATTTCAGTGGGAATATAAATGGAATATTAGAAGATATTCTTTAAAAAGTCATGAGGATCCGTGGTTACAAATGAAAAACCTTTTAAGATAATGGTAATGATGTTGATGTATTAGGTAATAAAGACAATCTAGTACAAAGATGTTTGACATAGGTGAGAATGTGAATATTAAAAATTCACAAATCACAACCCACCGATTAGCAAATGTTGAGGGGAATGAAGATATCAGGAATTACAAGTTTGATGAGAAGAACAATAAAGCAAATGTTGAGGGGAATGAAGATATCAGGAATTACAAGTTTGATGAGAAGAACAATAAAGAAAGGCTATGAGTTGCACATAAGTAGGATCAAATAATGTAGATTTGTTTGAGACACCATCCAATGGAGACTAAAAGAAATCTTAAAAAAAGGTTGGGCTTTAGATTTGTACAAAATGATTAGAAAAGAAGAAAGAAACTACAAAACTGAGAAGAAACTTGCAGGAAGCATTTCAGAAAAGCTTGAATGAGGAGGATGCATCTCTTAACAGCCATGCAGGAAAATGAAATAAAGCCAATAACCAATAAATGGGATAATACTTGCTGAGTTGCTCTTTAGGACCATGACTATCTATATCAGTCAAATTTGCCTTGCTTTTTCCTATCTAATAATGGACATTAAGGAAGATAACACTTCATAAGTATCAAAATTTAAACCTAAAATTAAAAAGAGAAAAAGGAAAGTGCGCTTCCTGTTTAAAGATATGCAAAATGACCAAGTATAATAGCCACAGTACATTTTTTTGATCAGATAGCCATGGTCTTAAAGTGGTGATGTATATTTACACCTTTAACCAATACGTACCATTTTCTGCATGTCTCATTCAATTATCAATTGAAAGCAATTTTTCTATAATTATCATGAAAAAAAAACGTCAAATAATTACTCATATTCAATAAATTATTGGATCCTTACATAGCATCAATATCATCCCAAGTCATGGTTTCCAGGTCAAGAATGTGCAAGTCATTTAGAAGAGATCTGTTTGCATCTTCACCACCAAACATGACTAAAGTGGTCCCAACTAGGGTCACCGATTGGCCTCCACGGGAAATCTACAAAAAAAAGTATATAAATAAAATTATAATAAAAATAATCAATAGTAATTCAATTTTGAGATTTTTGGATCTGAATACAAACAGGGAAACTTCAAAATTTTGAAGTAAAACATCATCAATTATGGGCATTAAAGAAAAATTGCATTAAAACATCATCATCTTTTTCCCTATAAATTTTGTACCTTCCATCTAACTAATTTTCACATTCATGTAAGATAGCTGCAAACAACATACAATAAACAAGTGAAGAGATAGTTTTCAAGGCATGCAATTGTTGGATGCCCAACAGAAAAGTTAACTTTTAAAAAATGACCATGTTCATATATTTCATAGCATAGATATCTGTTTCCATGATGCTTGAAATCAATTTAGTTTGACTACTTTATAAAAATGTTAAATTTAATAAAATCATCAGGTAACTCAGTTTGGATGAGTTAAAGGTATTCACACATAACTGTAAAATACGCAGGACAATTAAAAGATCAAGGAATTCATGATTTTAAGATGAAAAATGATATTGTACATGATATTCTCAAGCATAGATCTGAATAAGATTACCGGTGCTTTCCCGTAAGTCTTCAAGTTTGACCACATACAAGTCTGTGGATCATATTCCTTCACTAGCATAAAAATCAAAAACACGGTCACTACAATGACCATGAATTTTTTTTTAAAGAAAGAAAAAAAATTAACATCAACGATTGAGAAAAATAAAATGACTTGAACCTGTAATGGTCTCAGAAGGATCTTTGGTGTGCCCACCAATAGATAAAATTTTGTTTCCCCACGTGATCTGCAATAAAATGGGATTGTGAAAGTGATCACAGCCACAATGTGTTATGGACTATATGTGCCATTAACCAGTTCCCAGCATATCTAAGTACTATAGTAGGAAATCTTTTCAACATTACCATAGAATGGCCAGCACAAGGAGCTACTGGCACCACAGTTGGTGATTCTGGAGATCCTGTTTGTACTTTAGCCTCTATCTTTGACCATGTCAAACTTTTCAAATCTAGAACCTTTAATTAAAACAAGATATAAACAAGCCCTCTTAGAATAAATCAGTTTTGATGGAATTGATAAGAGAAAAGAACACTGCATGACAGAAAGGAGAAATTTTGCAATTATCACTTTCTGAAGATAGGTCTCTGGCAATCAATACTAGGAATTTCCAAAAGAAAATTGCAAGGACATCACAAACAACCTATACCATAGAGAGCTTATCTATCATCAGCCTGCAACTTTCGAAGAGATACTTTGCCATTCAAAAGCAATTAACCAATCCTAAACATGTGGTTCCTTTTAAGTGAAACTATAAGGTTATTAACCCACCGTTACATACCTGAAGGTCATTAAGGTAACGACCATTGTGATTTCCACCAAAAACATACATCTTGTCCTGCACTATGGCTGCTCCATGCTGTGCATAGATGGCAGATACTGTTTAGTATTTAACAACAGAAGAAAAACTCAGTCCTATAAATTAAAGTCAAATCAGATAATGAATAGCGGACCGCATAGCGGGGCTTGGGGCGCTGTCCAGATATTGAAGGTGCAATCCATTGATCAAAAATACCAACTGAACCAAGACCCTCCATTATGACATCCTTGTCCTGGGTCTCCAGCACACTTCCATTTTCTGGGGAAATAGTTTCAGGCTCTGGCAAAGGATTTCCATTAGGAGTGGCAGACTGAGTTGCTGGCTCCACCTTTGGCTTCTGCAAGACAACAAAAACAGAATGATAATGGGGATTTGATGAATATATGCAATAGAATTCAAGAGAAGGAACGATATCATTAACCATAAGTGGATCCTTGATGGTTAAGGGTGAGTTTTACTTGGCAAGAATATTCTTACGCCACTATGCTATTCCATATATTAATACAGCTCGCTGAATATGAAGTAATGCTTAAAAAAAAAAAAAGAAAGAAAGAATTGCCATTTAAGTCCCCACCACAACTAGTGCATGCTTGGTAGCAGAATTCTTGTCTGCATCTAGTATGCATTTCCCTAATATTTTAGCCATTAACATCAAGGGAAAGATTGATGTAAGGATAAATCAAATTATGATAATGTTCAGGAGAGCACAGCATAAATTATGGTAATTTTTGAATAAGATTCAGAAATATTATTGATTGTGCGTTTATCAATCAACACAATAGAGGCCCAATTAAACAATATTTATATTACACCTCAGAATGGTGCATAATTGGTCTTAGCGGTTTTTGCATCCATTTGATCCCCTTCTTGGAGTTTGTCAGCCCTAGATCCCGTCAACTCACCCCCGTTAGTCAATTGCTCTTTCTTTAAGCTCCTGATCTAAGAGACCTTAATAGCTGATTTTGTGCCCTTCCAGCAGCACAAAACTTGATTGAATTTTCTTGCACTCCTTTTCACCTAGCACCAACATTTTCACTTCTTCCTTGAGTTCCTAATAGATGAACTCATTGGGGCATTCAATATGCTCCATGCATACAGCAACCTTCTGTAGATCAACTATATTGCTAGCTTGTATGCACTTTCATTGAACTGAATATTTATCATGCACTGGAACTCTTTGACCACCCATGAGTTTGACGAACATAGGATTTTTATTTTATTTTATTTTATTTTATTTTTTTTTTTTTTGAGATGCTAATCCCCACCTGCTACTGAGCCACTGTTGGAGGAAGCAGGGATTTACCAATCAGGGTTTCAAACAGGGGTGTTATCACCTGAATCAAACCCCTGATGAGGTGGCATCTGAGCGAAAGTACGGTGGTTTTGTTAATTTTGATCATCATCATCATCATCTAGTCTTTAGAATCTTTGTGAACCCACAATCCATTTAAGGAACTCTATATCTTCCTACAAGTCAGTAAGTCTCTGCCATCAAATGAGGCTTTCTAAAGCTTGCATGCCTGTCTATAGAATTTATATATCATATTCCATCTTTCTCCACATCACCATGTGGGAAAACTATTTTACAAATTTTGTGGAAACAAATGGGCACTGCCCACCTGTCTGCTTCTTCTGCTTGTCCATCACTGCCACCCTGCCATGAATTAGTGGGGCTACAGTAATGGCGAAAGGATATCTAGTGGATTGTGCTCCACAAAATAGCATTGTCCCACCAAACCACCTAGGACAGCCACATCCTTGTGCTTCACGTTTCCAATTTCAGCATATGACCGTAATGATCCTTACCAAGGTCCAACAGTTGAAGTTTACCATCTGCTACATGTCCTTGATCCAATGCAATTCTTTAGTTATGTCTTGGCTCCTTGATCCAATGCAATTCTTTAGTTATGTCTTGGCCTGTCTTTGGTGCATCATTAGATGTCTTCATGTGTCGACTATATAGCATTATTCAAGCTCTCTTGTTCCTATACATCATTCCTTTTATATGGTGCCACTGCCGCTCTTTCAAGTCTTCAGACATGAAGACCTTGCCCCACTGACTTTGGCCCACAAACAAGATACTTGAGATCTTAAGCATTGTTATTTGTCACTCATCAAACATGTGCTAAAAGGATATCCATACCAAAAAACTCTTTTCATTGTCTCTGATACCAGTGGAGCTTGAAGATCATCCTCATAAGCTCCTTTGGTGTTAATAACTAGAATCTTGGTTGGCTCCAAGCATTGTTCATCATCAAAAAGTATGTCTTTAGAATCATATTCCCCTATATGGCCATATCAAGGTTCATCTCATGTGCATTGATTGCATGCAAATTACTTTTCTAGATTCACTTCCTTCAAGTAAACATCACATACAACATCAATCTGTACATCTTATCAGTCTACTTTTACCAATCGCCCCAGCTTGCAACCTGTAGTATCCAACTGTCATTTATTAGCTTTCAAAGGCAGTTGGTTCATTTGTTCAGTGTTAGAGGGGTGTTGTATAGGCTTGACTGCATTACTTCAGCTTATAGCATACTTCCGTATCATGTGCCTTTCTACTGTTACCACATTTTTTAGAAGCAGCCCCTCCCAATACCATCCGAGCTTCCATATTCTCCTAGCTTATTAGTAGCTCTATATATTGTTAAGTTTTTTATGATTAGTTGTTTGTACTTCACAGCAATTGTGACCTTAAGCATCATATTTCAAGCTTATCATTCTAAACAAAGTACTTGGCCACCTTTTATCTAGTTTCCTTATACTTTTATTACTATAGCACCTTCCTTATGCTATAATTTTCTCACGAAGGATATCCTGTGTTTTGAGAAAGGTGGAGGTTAAAAATAGTCATGCAACCCAGAGCTTTATCATGCATGAGAAAATTACAGCATGTGTGTGTCCATCATGATCACTGTCCACATCCCTCCAATCTTCTGTACAAATTAATGCATGGGTTATCTTCTGCAGAACCCGTATGTGAGTTTCGTTCATGATACTTCATGTGATATTTATCAATGATGTATGAGTTATTTGCGGCCATGCAGAGATGACACAGCTACTCTAGAACTTGCCTAAATGATACTAGGAGAGACATGTTCGCAAAGGTTAAAGAATGCTTGCCAAACAAAGGGCTGATATAACTGGGCCATGGTAAACAAAAATTTAGCTCATGGATTTTGACAAAAGAAAATACCATAAGAAGCGAAAATAGTAAACAGTAACATTTACGTTGCTTAAAATATTGACATCAATAGATCAACAGGATTAAAAAAACGAGAATTTTTTAAAGAGATGAAGAACCCAATATCTTCACATCTTATTGAATAACAGAATAACTACTCCAACTAGTTGGTCTGTTGAATCATAATCGATAATTTTTTGCTTTCCTGATTCCATTTGCATTTTACCATATTGTTTTTGTCATTATAGCTAATACGCTCATCAAAATGATTTTTAATTCTAAGTTTTAAATATTTAAAACTGAATTACAATTTATTAGCACATAAAAGCAGATATATTAACCAAACTGTTTCCATTTAAAGCCAAAACAGATATCCACTTCCGTTTCTCAGAGGGGTAAAAAGCAAGGTAATTCAATGGATCTAAGAATGTACAAAGGCATACTAACAATAACAAACAACCTATGACCTAGCCACATTAGTTTTAGCCTCAGCATACTTACGTGCATCTCAACATCTACAATAGGCTCCACAGTAAATTCAGGGACCCTTGAATACCAAGCAGGATCCTCCTCCTATCAAGATGTCACAGTGATCAGTTATTTGATTCATATATACATTGAGACAATGTTAAGCCTCCTAATTTACCTCCAAAATTTTCACAAAAAGACGCATTGCCTCTGTTGAAGGCATGTTTCCAAGCCCATGCCAACTGCAAAGATGAATAAAACTAGTTTTAAAAAATCTAGACAATCAAAAGATGAGAGGAAAGGGGGGAGGGAGAACAGTTCATGCTGCAAATGTAATTAAAATTCAACTACGTGATCAGATATCCAGAACACAGTTTACTATTAAATTAATAAACTGAAGCTTCACAAGTGCATACTCATATTAAATATTTACCCAAAACTGTTGCACATGGTTCAATAATGTGCAAAAGATCAAGAAAACAATCTATCTTATGCAACCGTATAACATGGTAATCCTCTAATGGTTTTCAGAAAAAGGAATTACGAAACAAGATATGTGGAAAAAGTTGATTAAGTGCTTAATAGAACCCCAAATTTCTAGATAACTAATTCTTAAATAGCCTATTTTAATAACAGACTATTCAGAATCAATGAACACAGGCATTATAATATAAATAGAATTTTATATAGAAAAAAAGGTAGTAGTAAGAAAAAAAAATCTTTTCCACTGATCAAATGGCACAATTATGAACCTATTAGCCATCTTTGTTGTGTGATGCTCATGTTAATCAAGGCCCTAAGATTCAATAATTGCCCACCGCATGTTCCATCAAGCCCATAAAATATTCCTTCACAAAATAAAGACCACATTACATGCTTCAAGAGCTTATTGATTTCAACAGAGGATCAGGATTAAATATAATGCTTTCACATTGTCAAATCAAAGCTCATTAAAGGGCAATGAACACAATTTTAAGAAGAAATTCAGTTGACTAAGAAATTTGAAAGAGACTCAATTGCACCTAATGGTAGGCACATTGAAGTAGATAAGTGAGCAATTTATTCCATGTACAGCAAGGTGGCAGGCCAGAGATCACCGTAGATCGGCTGCAACCAGAACATATTTTGAACATCAGTTCTGAAGGATGAAAAATAAAGAGCTTCCCTTTTCATCCAAGCAAGCAGCGACCATAACTTTGTTTTGACTGTTCAAATTTCAATTGAATTCTCCAACAGCAAACTATTGGAGAACCTCAGCTGGCAATACCTTGTGCCACCTAGATCACAAGTAATTCTGACCATCATATGTATTTAAAGGGAATCAAAACCTTCAGTTTGACTCCATCCATTATAAGGTTTAGCAACGGACATGAAACCATATTTCAATGTCACTCTTACTAGGTCCACTTTCTCAAAATCAGAGTGGTCAAGATCCGACAACCCACAATAGAGATCTTAGTATCTTATAATCCCAATCAAATGCCCGATGTAAATTTCATTGTTGGAACAGAACTAGAGAGAATCACAATATCTAGACTAGTGCCAATATATAGATTACACAATTCATTAGATCATAATATAACTTTACTTACATATAAACCAAATGGAAGGTTTATTTCATATGACATATGATTATTGGCTTGTAGAATTATAAATTTTCATTAAAAAGCCTAAGTGCATAAAATTAGTCATCATGTCATGGTACTCAACTTCTAAAAAGTAAATATAACGAGATTTTTGAATTCATGGACTTAAAAGTAAGAGATTAGACCTCAGCAAACCTAGCCTAACCCACCACCTTGAACTCACCTAGCCCATTGGGGCTGGCCAATAGGATTCAAATATTGGCCCATGCTGCTCTGTACCATACCAACCAGAAGTTAATATTCAACGCCCCATTAGGATTGAATCATGGTAAATTGACCCATGCCAGCCCTATATAGACCTCTTGCAAGTCCCATACCACTCAATACCAAGCTGGCCATAGGATTCAAATATTGGCCTGTATTGCTCTGTAGCCTACCAGCCAGAAGTTGATATTCTGCACCCATCAAGATTGAATCATGAGAGAAGACCTCTTACAAGGCCCTTACAAGCCCCATACTAATTGGTAACAAGTGTTAATGTATTCTTACACCCCTTTTGGCATCAGTTAGTACCATGTATCAATATACTAGATACCAAGGTTTTAAATCCCATGAACGGAGGCCAATTTTTCCATGCAATTGGATGTGCCACTGTCTTGCCCCATCCTGACACTTGAGATGAGAGATATCTGAGAAAACACCAATTGAGAAATTGAGACAATAATAGGATGGTCTTGTCCCTAGATTTGGAACAGTAACGCGTCCCTCTATTCCACAAGATGTCCCATCGGAATATGAAACCATAATAGATTCTACACTATATACGATAATAACAAGTCGTGTGATACCAATCTCAAAATTTAGATCCTTAGCAGCCTTATTTGAAACAAATTCTGATGGAAATGGAATTAGGATACTATAGTTTTATTGATTTCCATCAGAATTGAATTCCAATTCTTTTGTCTTGAACTAAGATGGAAATGAAATTCATAAAATTTTTTTACCATATTACCCTTAATATATAAGAAAACAATAATTTTGAAAGATAAAAAACTTATGAGATAAAAAAACTTAGACTTTAATGATTCAAAACAACAAACATAGATAACAATAAACATGTAACAAGTTCATATAAGAAAATGAAATAATTTTCTTATACCAAAAAAGAAGATAAAAGTAACTAAAAAAAAAGTGAATTTATGAACTATAGGAGGCAGGGAATCAGAGATTCAAACTTTAGTAGAGATTGATAGCCTAAGAGAAATGAGAAGACTTATGTGGCATCAGATAAGCTAGAGATTGACAGCATGCAAGAGACAAAAGGAGCAAACGAAGTCTGAGTATTTTGATCAAGGGTCTGGGAGGCGTATTGTTTTGGTTTGATGGATATTTTGAGAAATACAAAATATTTTATCATGGTCTCACGAATTCTAATTCAGCTCTCTCACAAATCCGACCATTTTTGATAGAATTTTTGATTCCATAGTTTTTAAGGATTTGGAATCCCAATCCCATAGTTTTGTTTCATTCCAAACACTGGAATCATTAAAACTATGGAATTGGAATTTCAATTCCATAGTTTTTAATGGTTCCACATAGGCTGTAGGTGAAGGCCGATAAATGATTTTGTTCCAACAAGCTCATCTAACCCCAAATCTCAAGTCGATGCTTGATCAATAATGAATAGGCCTAGCTTGAGCTGACCTGATGATGCATTTTATGTATGTATTTCATAAAATAGTTACATAAACTTTACCAATTCTATGATTCTACTTCTTGAACCTGACCTAATTTAGAAGAGACTTAAGTCAACCACTCTAAATCCCTTCAGCCCTCTCTCCTCTCATCCTCAGCACCCCATCTCCTCTTTATGGTCAAGCTGCAGCCAGAATGTCACAGCTACATGCTGATTAGCAGTCTTGAACCTCTCTCTTATCCTTAAGAAGCAATCCTTCCCCTTAAACCAGTTCTAGAAAAGAGTAATAGGGACAATGACTCCTCTAGAGATGACAACCTAAAGGAACCTCTTTGAGGTTTAGGGATTCTCCTCTCTATGGTCTATTAAAACATCTAGCGATCTAGAATATGACTAGATTTGAGCCTGAGGGCTACAATTAGGCACAGGATTAGTGGGGGGTGGGGCCTCAAGAGGAAGAAAGGTGGAGGATGAAGCCATGGTGGAGGCAGTGGAAGGTGAAGATTTGGCAAAGCAGAGTTAGGTTGAGCTCAAGCCAAACTAAAACTTTAAACCTTAGGCCCCATGTCAGATTGCTCCAGAGTCCAGACCTTTGGTTGATGATGGAATGTGACCCAGCCTGACAAATGCTCATGTGTACAAGAGACAATTTTTTATACTCTTGCAATCATTTGTCAAAATCTAATTCTTTTCTTCCTCATAATATACTACCCCAAAGGATAATCAAAGTTTTATATTTCAAGGTACCGTACAAACATCTTTCAATAACTAAACATGATTGTTTTTTCAGCAAACATGCTATATAGATTTGTGATGGTGAAAATTAAACTCTTTTCTTTGTGTCATTGCTCTTTATTCCTCCTCCATCTACCTCACAATTAGCTCACTCTTCCAGTTTTGACATAAAAATTTTGGAAGAATTTTATTATTATCACTCGGTCCTGATCAGTCTTGACAGCATTGCTCAAAACAACGGCCTAAACCATTCATCTTGATTCTTCACTATATCTTTAATTATATTTTTCTTTGTTAAGATACACAATTATATATATATATATATATATATATATATAATATAATAGAATTGGTATTTCTACCAAATCCTTTATAAATGTGTATTTCTTCTTTTCTACACTAATAAAAAAGAATTTTAAGGTTATATGACATTCGATTATACGATTGACAAAGATCCTAAAAGATGAGAAATCAAAGTATATGGTTAATTCATAACTACAAAGTCAATTATTAGAAAGTAGGCGCCCAATGTAAAAAGCAATGCAGCAAATAGATAATAAATTCAAATCACTAGAAAATTTTCAATCCAATGGGATTGCAACTGAAAGTTTACAAGGAACATTAGTTATGATAAACCCCATAGCTTGCAACTATTAGACACTCTTTTCCCTTCACTTTTGTTTATTTCCACCTGAGAACATACAAAACAGATAGCAGATGATGTGTTGTTTGTAGTATGAACATTTCTATTAAAACAAAGAAGGCTGTCACTGCAACTGTTCTGAACATAAACTACTGCACACACAGCTAAAAATAATTTAAGCAACATGTCATAGTGAAGAAGATATGAGACAGCCTCATTTTTGTCCTCACACTAACAATAAATCATATCCACATTGTTCACTCTTGCATAGTTATTCTCACAGGATACAATCCTTTCAATGGCTGCCAATGAGGTGAAAGCTTTAGAAACTAAGCAGAGGTGTAATGCCCCAAACTATCCTCTCTCACCCACAAAAAGTATCACAATTTGCCATTCGTTTGAATGAGCTATTAACAGACACCTCAAAATTCACTATCACTATAATTGTTTTTTTTTAAACCTTATTGTTTTAAAAAGCCACCTGACCCGACAAAACTAATAACCAAGATGTAACTACCTCATCTTGAAAAAGATTCCTTAAGTACATTGAATTGTAGTTATCACTCTTTAGATAAATCTTGATGTCAACATGATTTTGGCATTCTCGTAACAACTGTTTTCTTTTTTTTTTTTTTCTTGTCTTTGTTAAGTAACATTTTTAATTAGTAAAAAAATAATAATAGCATTAAACAGAATACAAACAAACATGCATAAATAAAGTGGAAGAAAAGTCTCTAATCTCTCCTAATACTAGCATCAGACAAGAAATGAGAAGGTTTCATAATTCTTTATTGGTAGTTATAATTAAATATTCTACTGATTTAAAAGCCAAAAGTAGCATTTCTAGACGGTGACAAGTTTAAATTAGATCCCTAAATTTCCCATTGGTTGATGAGGATGATATATATATTTTTTTTCAATGTCATTTTTCTTCAAAATTTAAACAGAATGCTTGCAATAACAACTTTTACTCCCTATCAATTCTGGCAGAAACAACCATTGAGTGACACCAACCTGGTCCACTTGCTGTTCTCCACAGGATTCCATGCCCTGGGTTTTGGAATATTGCAAGGCCCAACTGTTGCCTGCAACCAAGAAACAACGCAACAATTGATCATCAACTTGATCATTTTTGCAGCTAATTGTACAAACACGTGCATTTCACCTCAAACATCACAGATCGAAATGAAATCAAAAAACCAAAAGAAAAACTCAGATAAAAAAAATCTATCTCAGTGCCAATAGCACTACCGCTCCCCAATCCCAGATCTACCACCATTCCAATACGAAAACAACATTCAACAAAAAAAAAAACCGAAAAATCGGAAAACAAAATTATAGACACAGATCCCAACCCCTGTGAACGAATCAAGACCTAGAAAACATCAAACTCTCAAAGAAGAACCGCAGATCAACGGATAAATTCCCAGAAATTTGGTAAGAAAACGCGCTCTTACTTGCTGGTAGAGCGCGTAAAGCAAGAGGGCGACATCATTCCGGAACTTGGAGATCGGGCCGGAGGAGGAGGAGGAGGAGTTGGACGATCCGCCGAATCCGGCATATGAGGCGGCGGCGTAGAACCTCTCGGGGTACGCGGGGCCGGAGCTCGCCCTTGCCATCGCCATCCCTCCGACGAGAACCTCAAGAGACGGCGGCAAGATCTCGTACGACGCCAAGATGCCGAGAAGATGAAAAAACTTAGCCGAGAAGAAGTATATATAGGGCCGGGCTCCGGACGATGGCTTCTTCCCCCTCTTTCTCTCTCTCTCTTTTCTCTCTAATTCTTGAGATCTGGAGCTCTTCTTCTCTCCCTCTATTCTTCGCGGGCGATGCGTGGGGCTATGAAAGGCTCGCCGCTCTCCGCCTCGCCCGAATCCGAAATCGAAACGATGCGAACCGAAGAGGGGGAGCGCTTTGGCAACGCGTGGCGCTTCGTAGGGTTACCTGGTTTGGTTCTGTTGTTCCTCAGGGGCATCTGCCTCGTGCCGTGGACTTGCCCATTTGGGGCTGTGCTGGAGGGCGCGGTGAATTTAGCACGAATCACGAGATGGAGCGGACGGCCCTCTGTTAGATAGATCTCAAAACTCAGCGCTCAGCGGTGTCAGACGATTGTGCCGAACCGGCATGGTCCGGGTAAGCCTTGGCCTGCCACCTAGAGGTGGGCGTGCGCCGGACTGGGGCTGGGCTGAGGGTCCTGGTCTCGGGCCGAGAATAGCTGAACCGAGCCTGGTTCGATAATAATATCCAAGGGCTCAGGCCAATCCAGCCTCTAGATATATATCTTATAATATATTAAATATAATTATATATTTTTATTGCAAGGCAAAATATGGTAGGATGGTTAAAGCACTGATACTTTACTCTCAGATGCAAATATCTTTTTAAAAAATTTAAATTTTATTGTATTATATAAAAAATATTTATTTCTATATACAATTATTTATCATATTTTTATAAAAATAATATATAATATATAAATATATATTTTTAAGTTAGGTTCGAATTGGACTAAGTCTATTTTTTTTAAGCCTGGATCTAGGTCAAAATTTAAATAGGCTTAAAATTTCTAGCCTACTTCGATCTGTCCTATAGGTTAAAAATAATAGCCCGGCTCCTATAAGCTAAAAATGGTAGTCCAAGCCTTATAGTATTTTGAACTAAGTTGTTCATGCCCACTCTTAGTGCCCAGTGATCATGCTATGCCATATTGACATGGCACGACTACTTTTACAAGCATCATACCCAGTTTTTTTTGTATTTTTTAATTACATTTTTGATATCAAACCAACCGATTATTGTTGTGCTTGATCCATTCATACCTATCTATTATTGTTGTGCTTGATCCATTCATACCTATGCCCCACCTCATTGATATTGTGCCATGTCATACCTAATCATGCCATGCCTGATTGGGTCATCGGTATTTGATCCATTTGGCCCCTCTATCTCGAATGCACTCTATTGCAGTGCTTTTGATCTATTTTGGTGCGTGTTAACTACCTGAATTAAAGCAATTGTAATTCCAGCTGATGTAAATGTAAGTTTATGCGCTTGCTCTTTTGCGTAAGAATACATCACTAAGCTATTTTTTATAGAGCAAATGCCCATGTGATCGTCCTAGTTGTTTGGACTTTTGACAAAGCCCGACCATCTCCGTATTAGAAGAGAGACTCCGATCCCAGATTCTGTCTTTGGAAGCAAGGAAAGCGAGAATCCAGTTGTCAAGAAATTGTTATATTGCGTCGAGAAGTCCGCATCGCAGTGGGTCAAAGAAGCCAACTCATATCAGGTCTATTTTACATGCAACTCTAATTTTAAAAGGGAAACAATGTCCTGGCCCCTCCAGGTCAAGTTTGTAGCAGGTGAGAAGATTTTGAGGTGTTTTTGTTTTGAGTTGCATTCAAACGTAGCTAGAGTTTTTTAATTGAAATTACCATTCCAGCCTTGTGCATGCACTGACCTTAGCATTTTCAATTATCAGCAGCAAAACAAGTCCTAAGATGAAAGTGGATTGATTTTTTCACAAAATGAGTTATTGAAGTTATTGAAGTTAACCAGAGTCATTGGACTATTTTTCTCAGTAATATCAAGTTAATTATTAAAATAGAAATTTTTGTTACCATCGATGTTTTTAAATGATCTAGAGTCTTCCTAGTTAACATTCCTCAGTAGACCTAGATGTAGGAATTTGGATAGGTTTACAATATCCTTCTTCCCTAATCAACATCAATCCAAATTTTATTATAGGAAGAGAAAAACTTTTGTAATACAAAGTTTTTAGTTATGAATTGAATAAATGGATGAGTATAATGGAAAAATTTACTTAGTTTTTTAAATAATTTAGTATATATTATAAAATGAAAACATCACTCAATCAGTACATGCAGAAATTTGACAGGATATGTGCCATATATTTTGAGATTCTTTTAGAGCTTTTATTTAAATTAATTTAGAATAGTAAAGTTATCTATTTAATGAAAGATAAATACTCCTATGGATGATGACGATGAAAGGTAACTAAAAAGATTTATTCTTTTTATATATTCTTAATTTTTAATGTAATAAAAAAATTATTATCCTTGTAATAAATGTTTCTTATCCTTGTCATCTCTCTCGCCCTCTCTAGATTGTCTATAGGATAAATGCAATAAATTAGCGATTGAAAAATTTATTAGCCTATCCAAAAAATCTACTTCAGAGGATAAGATTGTTGATATCCTAAAAGAGGATTAATTACTTTATGGAGAAGCAAAGAATAATGATACCCCCATCAAAAGAAAAATATAAACTCTTGCCTCCTTCCCTCTCTCCTATATATATAATCACAAGTTATACATCGAGCAAGTCTCGACCATGGGCAAGCTCACCGCTCACTTGATCTTTACTTTCACTCTTCTCTTAACTAGTTTCTTTGTAAAAGGTGATCCATCTATCTCACAATCACTCTTGAATTTTCTTTAAACTCACTAACTCACTAATCTTTTACAACCTACATTCATGCAGGAGCTATTGCTATGACTGAGATGCAACCAACCATCCAATATCTACCGATCAATATGGTTGAATACCGCTCAATTGGCAAAGGCATCATAAAAGATATCTATGCTGCCAATCCCCCTTTCAAAGAATGTTCACAGTGCAAGTGTTGTAATGCCAATGATCCAAACAATTGTCAAATGTTGTCATGCTGCTATTCCACCAAATGCAACATTCCTGGCAAGCCCCCCGAGTTCTGCAGCTTTCAGCCTGAGGCTTGCAATTGTAATTCATGTAGCTGATTTTTCCTGATGATTAAAATATGCAAAAGTTTCATAAGTGACTTCCTCATTTGGGAGGACCTAGTTATCATAGATAAGAATTTAGATGTCAATAAAATTGGTCACTTGATAGGGGTGATTAAGTTTGATATGCCTACATTGGATTCCTATGTCATACATGTGTTAGAATTTGAATTATCTTATTCATAGCAAAGATAAACTTCAACAAAGAGTTTCATATATTGATACTATATCAGGAGTACAAAACAATAGAATACAAACATTCTAATAAGAGTACATAGAGGACCTAGTACATTCTAATCAAACTAAAAAAATCTAAACTAATCCTCATCTGAGGATGATACATAAAAAGGCTGGAAAGAGGATCCAGCACCACGACCTCCTACAAATGGACGATAGGACATATGAGGTGGCCTGAAGAGGGGGTAGGCTGATGTGAAACCAGGCTGTGGAGGTGGCTAAAAGGGCTGGAAAGGTGGCTGAAAGGCAACAGGAGATAGCTGATCACTAATCTTGGAGACTAGATGATGAAGTAGGCCAATGGATGATTCTAATCTGTCAGACCTCCCACCAAAGAATATGATCTGAGCTCTCAGTTGTCTCATCTCTTCAGCCATCCTTGCTATCTCCTCAGAGTCACGGTTAGATCCAGTCCCATGATCTCTCATCTCCTGCATCAGTAGCCTTCCATTCATAATGCTCATAGAATGCTCCAGCCTTTCCAATCTCATCATCATCTAGGACAGAGTCTTATTTACTGTGGAAATGTGGGGTACCATCATGAACTCACCAGTAGAAGAGCCACTGTTCCCTGAGCTCCTATTGGAAAGAGCAGAGGTTACCATCCTCATAATATACTGCAGCTGATCCTGACTAAGCTCAACTGAAGTCCTCTGTGGTGCAGTGGGCTCTTCAGGATGTTACTTAGAACTAGGTCCAGCTTTCTCATGTGACGATGATTATGGATCCTCAGCTGCCTCATCAACCTCATCCTCTCTGCCTCTTCCTCTAGTCCACCGACCACCAAACTTCACAAACCCCATTCGACGAAGAGAATGCTCATTATAGACATCCGAATGGTGTAGCTTGGTTGTCTCTTTACCCCTTAGTCTTACTCCAAAATGCTTAAAGAAATGGGTGAGGAGCATAACATATGGAAGAGCAGTCTTAGCTCTGTTGACTGTCTCCCTCAACATAGTCAACATCAGCTCTGAAAAATCAAAAGGGGTGTCACTGATAATATAGTACATCAAACATAAATCTCTCTCAGTGACCAAATGGAAATTCCCAGCGCGAGGACTGAAGATTCTTGATACCATGTAATGAAGGAGCCTCATCTCAACATTCAGGGAATTTGCAAGCACTCTGTCTATCCCCTCTCCATTATCAACACCAAAAACAGCCTCAATCCGGTGTGTTCTTCCCTTAGGGGAATCATACCAAATCCCTTCAACAGGAACTCTCAAAACATTTCCTATGGTGGAACGGTCTAGCTCTATGCTTACTTCCTTCACCACGGATGAGGCAGAGATGAAATCAATGGAAAGGTTTTGATAGAACTTCCTTACCAATCTCGGGTAGATGGAAACTTCAGTTTTGCACATGAAAGACCATCCTCTCTGTTGAAGCATTCTCCCAATAGTGAAGCCTTCATGAGCAATGAAGCCGAAGTCGACTACCCGCCTGTTGGAGATGGCTCTCGTGGACAAGGATTGGATCCCCGAGAATCGGGAGGAAGAGGGCAAGGCTGGGGGTTGCGCAGCTCTGTCGCGTGTGTCCTCCAATGCCTCCTCTTGCTGCACGCAGGGGATCCTCACCCATGGAGCCATCACGCTAGGGCACTAAATCTAGCGGGAAGAGAGGATCTAGAGAAGGTGGAGAGAGAGATTTTGAGGGATCTTGGCTTAGGGGAGGAATTTGGAAAGATTTGGGAAGAGATTGGAGAGAGGGAAAGGTAGAGTCATTTGATTCCTCTTATAAACCGAGCGACTGGACCAATTAGTCGGCTACCTAGCCGGCTAACTCGGGGAAAAATGGCACCTAGGGTCCAAAAACTTTAGGAATTTTCATGCAAAATGGTCTTTAGGGGTTATGCATGTTATGCGATCATTTAGAGAGATCAGTTGGGCTAATTATCATGATTTTTAATCATTAAAAATATGCCTAGAAAAAAATTTAAAAAATCAATTTATTTAGCTGACTCATTTTAATAGGGGGTCAAACATACCAAGTTCTCTTCTAATTTCATAAAATCTGTTTTCATCAAGGGGTTTTGTGAAAATGTCAGCTATTTGCCTATCGGTACTAACAAAATCAAGAATTATATCTCTATTTTGAATATGATATCTAATAAAATGATGTCTAATTTCAATATACTTAGTCCTAGAGTGCTGAATTGGATTTTTAGTCAAGTTTATGGCACTAGTATTATCAAATTTTATAGGAATGTCTTTAAGTTTAATGTCATAATCCTCTAGTTGTTGCTTAATCCACAAGATTTGAGCACAACAACTCTCAGCAGCTATGTATTCGGCCTCAGCCGTAGACAAAGCCACTGAAGTTTGTTTCTTGCCAAACCAGGAGATTAAGTTAACCCCTAGAAATTGACAAGTTTCACTAGTTGATTTTCTATCAATTTTACAACCAGCAAAATCAGAGTCAGAATAACCAATTAAATTAATAGAAGATTATTTAGCATACCAAAGTCCAAGATTTTTAGTGTCATTCAAATATCTCAAAATTCTTTTTATAGCATTTAAATGTGCTTCTTTAAGATTGGCTTGAAATCTAGCACACAAGCGTACACTAAATAAAATATCTGGTTTATTGGCAGTTAAATATAAAAGTGAACATATCATGCATTTATAAAGCTTTAAATCTACATTTTTACTACTATCATTCATGTCAAGTTTGCATGAGGCGCTCATAGGGGTACCGGCACATTTGGATTCTTCATGCCAAACTTCTTTAGAATCTCTCTTGTATATTTGCTTTGGCTGATGAAGATTCCATCTTTAGTTTGCTTTATTTGAAGTTCGAGAAAATAGTTGAGTTCTCCCATCATGCTCATCTCGAACTCCCTATTTGAGCTTAGCAAAATCTTGACACAAGAGTTCATTAGTAGCATCGAAAATGATGTCATCAACATAAATTTGCACGATTAGCATATCATCATTTTCTCTTTTTATAAATAATGTAGTATCTATATTTTCTCTAACGAAATTATTATTGATCAAGAACTTGCTCAATCTATCATACCAAACCTGGAGAGCTTGTTTCAAACCATATAAGGCTTTGTTCAATTTAAA
>JACVBY030000468.1:690547-857102 GCA_017589505.3 Metroxylon sagu | reverse complement strand
TAAAGAACGAATCGAGACAAAACGTGTGAAGCCATCCCACTCGGTACGCTGCCACAGAACCCAAAATAAAAACAAATATTAAAGCACAAAAAAATAAAAAAAATAAAAAATAAAGAAAACGTTAATAAGTCGCAACCCACGACGAAACCACGTGTCGCTGCTCTGGCCCCACATCTTGCGTGGGTCCCGCAGCTTTAGCGGAGCCGGCCAAAAATTACGCACGAAAAAGGAAGAGCTCCGACTCCGGTGTGTCGCCTCAAACAGGGTGCAGCGCCGCTTGCCAGCGGGTCGTCCGACGATTAGTTATTACGGTGGGCTTCGGCTTCGACTCCGGCTCCGGCTCCGGCTCCGTGAAATCGGCCAGGGAAATGCAGCAAAGAAAAAGAAAAAAAAACAAAAATGACGTGGAACTACCGGGGAGTGACAAGTCGTCCGTCTAATTTCTTTTTCCCTCTGTGGGAGATTTTTTTCGACTACACGAGGGGCCTAGCATCTCGAGGGTTCGGCCCGGGTCTGACGGCCAATGGCGAGAGGACACGTCAGGGAGGAAGAGTAGATCCTGTTGGGGCCGGAGCAGCGAGGGCGGATCGGGGGCGCCGCATCAGGGACCACTCAGGTGGCAACGGATGGCGGGGGATGGGTGGGCGCACGGTCCGGAGGAGGAGAGAATTGGGGGCACCTCGTTTACATCCACCCACTTCTCCACCCACGCTGTAACTTTTCCTCGCCCTCCGCTCTCGTCCAAAACTATTATTATTGTTATTATTTGTAAATAAAAAATGACGACGACTGGAAAAAATCTTCCATGAGGTAAAGGAAGAGCAGAGATCTAATATAAGAAGGGGGAGCCCATTGCCGTAGTACTTATCCGGAGTTGGAGTCAAGAGAAAGAGAGAGAGAGAGAGAGTGAGAAAGGAGGAGGAGAGAGAGAGAGATAGAGAGAGAGAGAGAGAGAGAGAGAGAGAGAGAGAACGTGGAAGGAGTGGGGTTAGAGAGAGAGAGGAGGTGGTTGGGGTTGAGGGCTTTGTTGACGCTTACGGTAACGGAAGCGGTGCCGGTTTTCGGAATCTCCGGGAGGGTGCTGGATCGTCGACGTAACGATCGGCCCAGTTTCGTTTCCGGCTGGCCGGCGAAGAGAGCAGGCCCGCCTCTCTCTGCCGTTTGCTGTAGCTCTTCTTTCTATTCTTTTTCCCTTCGCTTTGTTTCCACTTTTTTTGCTTTCCTTTTTTTTAAGTTTGCTGGTTTTAATTATATTTTCTTCCTTCGTTCTCCGTCGTACTTTCTCAGCACCGCCTTCGTTTTGGTTTTGATTTTTTTAATATTTTAATCGAGCAGCTTGTTTGTGTTTGTGGAACAGAAAAAAATTTATATCATATTTCTTATTTCTTTTCATAAAAGGAAAGGAGGAAAGGAGGCCGTAGAAGAGGAGAGAGGTCAGTCGCTTTCGCTGTTTCCTCGTAGAAGGGCAGCCTCGCCTCGCCCTGCCCTCCTCCGTCTTCTTCTTTTCTTCTTGCCTCGTACTACCTCTTCCCTTGTCTCATCGTTCAGGTTTTTTTTAGTCCTATTTTTTATGTAAAACTAGATAAAAGGAAGCCTTCTCTTCTTTGTAACTGTATATAGTTTCTCCGTGTGGTGATTTCCCCGTCTAGGGTAGCATAAATTTCGGAGGAGAGGAAGATAAAAAAGAAAAATACCATAAGAGGGTAAAAGAGAGAGCACTGAGGGTTCAATGTTTAGGGAAGGACTTGCTGTACAACAAATGGAGTTTAATAGCAATCAGCTACACCAGCAGCGTCAAGAGGCTGCGGAAGAAGCCATGGCGATGGCCGCGGCCGGAGCGGTGGAGAACAAAGACAAAGGCAAGAGCATTTGGGTTCCAGACGAGGGACCAAGCAACCCGGCGGACGATCTCATGCTGGATATCGACGGAGGCGATCTCATATTCTCCGACGAGCCCTTCACCTGCCTCCCCAACTTCTCGTGCCTCGCCTCACCGGCGGGGTCTCCCTCGTCTTCGTCGGCTTGCAATCTTTTCAACAACGCAGGCTTCGCTTCATCCTCATCGTCTTCTTCCTCCAACTGGTCTTTTCTCTTCGCCCCGGAAGGCGCTGAGGGTGGCGGGGCCGACTTGCAGGCGGTCGCGTCCTCCTCCAACGGTGGGAGGATGCTGCCGCCGGAGGCGACGTCGGATCTGATGAGCATGGAGTTAGAGGGGCTCGACGTTCTCAGCGACATCGACCTCTTCGACCTCTCGGAGCAGTGGGACCCGGCTTCGCTGTTTCCCGACAACATGGTTATTGAGAATGGAGCACCGACGTCTACAGCGACAGCCAGCACGGGTGGGCAGGAGCTGTCACCGCCGTTGCATGTCATGGCTGGCGATGGAAGGCCACCGGGGGAGGTCGGAGTTGCAGGAGGCCCCGCCAGGGGGCCGCCAATGGCCGGACCGGAGGAAGATCCAGAGGAAATGGCGAGGGTCTTCTTCGAATGGCTGAGGATCAACAGGGACGCCATCTCTCCCGAAGATCTGAGACAAATCAGGATCAAGAGAGCCACCATAGACAGCGCCGAGCGCCACCTCGGCGGAAACAGGCAAGCCCAAGTACAGCTGCTGAAGCTCGTACTCACCTGGGTCCAGGCCAACCACCTCCAGAAGAAGAAACGCCATAGAGCCCAGAGCGAGCGCCAAGAGCGGCCGGAAGGGATCACGCAACCTCCGTTCCCTTTCAACCAGCAGCAGCAGCAGCAGCAGCCATTTGTGCCTCCTAATCACCATGTCCCTGTGATGTCCTCCGACGTCCCAGTGAACCCTAACCCTAATCTTGACTACAATTACAACGCAGATTCCCAGCGCAATGGCTGGATTCCGTATCAGGTTGATCCTACGACTGGCGCTGCATTCCCAGTAATGTTGCCGGTCTATGGCGGCGGCGGCGGCGGCGGCGGCAGCGGCGGCGGCGGCGGAAGCACTTCCGGCGGTGAGCCGACGTATCCCGGTGCAGCGGCGGCGGCGGGGGTTCCTTACTCTTACAACCATGGCGGCACCAGCGGCATTGTTGTCACCGGCCAGCCATTTTCTCCTTCGCCTGACATGCATGCAGTGGAACACGCTGCTGCGGCATGGCCGCCGCAATATACTGCATCTCCGGCGCAGTACGTGCCGTTCCCTGGTGCTGCCGGACCTCATCCGGCGCCTTTGCAGCAGCCACAGTACCCCGGAGGTTTTGTCAACAAGTACGCTGGCCATTCACTGTACCAGCAAGGCCAGCGGGTCAGTGGAATGACCTCGGCCACGAAGGAGGCCCGGAAGAAGAGGATGGCTCGGCAGCGGCGTGCATCTTCCCTCAATCACCACCGCAGCCAGCAACGGCAGCAGCAGAACCATCACCAGGTTGAGTCGAGCTCCTCAAGAGCTCCGACTGAAGGTGCCAATGGCAACTCCTCAAATGTTAATAATAATAATAATAATAATAATAGTAGGACCTGGAGCTTTTGGTCTTCTCCTTCCTCATCTCGTGAAAAGAATCCAACGGCGGAGGCTCCGCCCCCCCCCAAGTCCTCCATGCAACCTCCACAGCTGTCGCCATCCATCCCTCCACAGCAGCAGCAGCAGCAGCAGCAGCAGAAGCAGCAGAATTCCCACCGAGATGCAGAACCGGCTGCTGACAAGCGGCAGGTAGGCTTCGAGCAATTTTCCTTTCTCTCCTTCTAGCGTTGCATGACCATTGAGTTGGTAGGACTCGTGGATTCAAGGAAAATTGTGAATTTTTTTTGGATGCAGGGTTGGAAAGGGGAGAAGAATTTGAGGTTCTTGCTTCAGAAGGTGTTGAAGCAAAGTGATGTGGGTAGCCTGGGAAGGATCGTGCTGCCCAAAGTGAGCGAAATCCTACACGGTTTGAATTAGTCGTTGTTTCCATCAATTTTTTTCCCTTTTTCTTTTATTTTTGCCTCCCTGCTTCTGCACCACGGAAGGGTTTTCTTCTTGTTTGGACAACGGGTTGAAGCTTTTGATGATGCCGTATTACCAGAAGGAGGCGGAGATCCATCTGCCGGAGCTGGAAGCAAGGGACGGGATGACAATTCCAATGGAGGACATAGGGACCTCCCAAGTATGGAACATGCGGTACAGGTACTTGACGTTATAATTTCTTTCATCCTTTTTGAGTAAGGCCTCCCAAAAGAAGGAAGAAGAACCGCTTTTTATTCAAAGAAGAGTCTTCATGAGTAGTTTCATTAAATCAACGATAAAGAATGCATGTAGGTTTGATTGATGATATCTTCCACTACTTGCATGCATAACAAGTTCTTAGCGTTCACTAAGAGAACCTTGTGCTATAATTTTGTTTTAGAGAAGAGAGCTAATAATCATCCGGTGGTACAGGTTCTGGCCCAACAACAAGAGCCGCATGTACCTTTTGGAGAACACAGGTAAGCTAGGGAGGAAGTTGTTCATCTGGATGGCTGCTTCTTGTTCAATGTTTGCTCTTTTGATCCTCCCTCTATTGTTGCTTTCGGTCTAACGTTATGTTGGGGGGGGGGGATTCAGGAGAGTTTGTTCGATCCAACGGCCTGCAGGAGGGGGACTTTATCGTCATCTACTCCGACATGAAATGTGGAAAATACGTAATTAATTCTCTAACCACTCTTCCTTGATGTTTCCTTCAGCATTTTGTTCATGATGGATGGATAAATTCTGAAATTTTCAAGCGTGGTATGCAAACTGACAGATGATAAGGGGAGTGAAAGTTCGTCAGCAGGCGGAGAGAGGGCAGAACGGTAGGAGCGCTGCTAGGGGATATCTAAAGAGAAGCAGATGGGAGAGGGGCAGCACGTCGAGGATGAGGGGGAGCAGCAGCCATGACGACATCAATGATGAACAAGGCATGTCCTCTACTGGGCCAAGTAGTGCTGCTGCACCTTTTATGATCAAGATGGAAACCAGCCCATGAGAAGCCAGCCCCCGAGTCCCTTGTTCCAGTCTCTTGTTTGGTCTTTGTTTACAAGTATAGTGTTTTGTTGTAACCATTACTGATTATATATATATATATATATATATATATATATATGCAAGTAGTTATCAACAATGATGCTATGGGTTCGTATTCGCTGTCTCTTCTTGCTCGCTGCTTGATGATGGAAGTTGATCAGAGGAAAATGCCATGAACTTCTTTTCAGAAAGATGGTTAATTGTGAACTGCAACGTCTGATAGCCTCTCTCCTTGGAGATAAACATCTTGCTGTTTTCCTTTTGTAAAATATGCAGTCAGTATCAGTCTGAGATCACCATGAAGGTCTGATAACCGACATGCATGATCTATATCATCTATGTACCAGAAAGAATAGCTATGTTAGATTTGTTCAATTTACTTGTCTTGATTAATTTCTTAATATTTTGCGTCAACTGTTCATCAATTGAACACTAAGTCATCAAACCACGAAATCAGATGGAGCAACCTTCCTCAAGATATATATGTATACCTCTGACAGAGGAAACGGGAGTTCCTCGAGAAAAAATCTCTGGTGTAGACAACAAATTAAAAAGGACAGAATGTCTACTAGGGAACTACAATAAGAAATTTTTTCTGGTTGTTGATTTTATAAAGTTTTTGAAAAGTTCCAAGAAAAAATTTCTAAGCTTTAAGAAATACACAATGGAACCATCGAGTGCTTTCTCTCATGGTGCCAACCTTATCACTTGAGCAACAGCCGTTGAATTTAATTCTGCTAGGAGTCAGCCCCCAAGAAGAGGATATGCCCAGGACAGAAGAGTAGAAACTAGCTCCTCCTAATTTATCGAAAAAAATATTTAATATAATAGTGAGATTTTAATAATTCATCTTGTGATCCTTGAAAAGTCTTGCCAAATCATAAAGGAGCAATCTTATGCCCTTGCTCAACTAGGTAGAGCTATTCTCAAATTTTGCTACACTAGCAAAAGCAAATTTGCAAGGTTGTTGATGATTTTGAAACTCCTCTCTACCAAAAAGAAAAGAAGCTTTCTTTCGCATAATGACAAAGTGGAAAAACGATAATACATTTATGAGTAAACGACAATAACACCCTATCTTCTTTTGTTCTTATTTTTTTTGGACCTAAACACTAACTCAATTCGACACACTCTCACCTCCAACTAAGATGCCAGAATTCAATTTTAAAGTAATGATATTTGTCAAAAATTTAACCCTACCACCTAGGGATTTTCTAGGGTAAAAATTCCTAGTGTTAGGAGTAATAGCCCTAAGACAATCCATGTACCTAGCAAGTTATAAGAGGTAAGGACGAGCCTCCTTAATCTCAAATAAGAAAAAATTATACATTTTTGATTCTTAAAGTTAAGAATTCAAAATTTTTATAAGTTATGAAAAGGTTCGTCTCATGATTTTAGAAAACTCAAATCAAATTAGGAATGAGTGAACCCTCGCCATGAATGAAACTACATTCAAAATTTACTATGCTAATTCAAATCTCCATGATTATATATATTTAATTAAAGATTTTGAAAATCCTTGTGGTATCCCTGCATATTTGATAGAGGATACTAGAAATCTTCAAGAAAGTTTTCTTTTATATAGACGACAAAATAAGAGGATAGAACATATATTAGCAAACGACAATAATATAATGCTTTTTTTAATTGTCGGTTACTAATACTTTTGATAGCTAGCGTGCATCTAGGTGTCAGAAACGTTACGAACGCATGAAAGATATTTTTTTTATAGCATGCATATCCATTTACTATTTTAATATTTTTAATTTCTATAAAATATAGTTTTACTAAGTTAAGGTAAACACCAAATTGTAAAGTATACTTACCAATTGCTTTTATAATTTACTAGTTTAGTAAGTATAGTTTAGCATTGGATAATGAATCATGAGATTAGCTACAAGAATGACAAGATAAATAGTCAAACTTAGAACTGTGGAAGTGAAAGGTCGGTAAATAGTTGCGACTATACAGAAATCTAGTTTTAGGAGCCAAAGTCCTTTCCCTTTTGGTCAAGAGAATTAAGGATTTTAATGAAAAAATAAAAAAAAATGATAAGAACAATATAAGTAAATAATTAGCAAATAAAGGGAAGAGATAACTATGATAAACTGATGCAAAAACAATTTTACATTCACTTATAGAATTAGCAATGTACATGATAAGTAATATTAAGAGAAGCTAACTCAAACCATGAATTAGTGAACCCGCACTTAAAGCTATCTTCTCCATCATTACATATATTTAAATAATTAAAACTTGGAAAATCCTCATGATATTCATGTATGTTTAACATAGAATACTATAAATTCTCAAGAAAACTTTTTATTCCATGGAATATTTATTTGTAAAGTACAATAGTGCATTTCTTTTTAATCGATGGTTATTAATATTTTTGGCAATTAACATGCATTGAGGTGAAAATAAATGTTAAAAATATACTAAAAAACTTCTTTCTATGACATTCTTATCCCTTCACTTTTTAATATTTTTCAACTTTTATAAAATAATTTCAGTAAAATCAACATTGTATATGGCTATTAAAATCAAGAAAAGTCAAATTAAACCATGAATGGATGAAGCCATACTTAAAGCTACCTTCTCCATAATTATATATATTTAATTAATTAAAATTTTAAAATCTTCATGATATTTATGCAGATCTGACATAGGATATCATAAAGCGCATAAAATATTTATTAATAAACATCAGTACTGAATACTTTTTTAAAATATTTATTATTATGTTTCACATGAAAATTAAACCATTGTCCTTTTATTTAGGGGAAACTATCCTACCATAATAACATTAGCAAATTTTATTTATATTAATTTAAATTTTATATATGACATAAGAGTCAAACTTTTGCCTTCTTATTTAACTAAAAACCATTGTACTATCATAACGCCATCAAACTTTATCAAACTAATAAAATTTATTATATTTATTCTTATTTATTTTACTAAATATACTCATTATTATGATTAATCATATTTTAATAATTATTTTTGATAAAAATATAATAATTTTTCCTACTATTAAAGATTAAAATAAATAAATTTATTTTATTCTTTATGATATATATTTTTGAAACCATTTTATTAAGATATTTTAAAAATAAATAATTTTAACATATTCCTATATTCTTATAAGTTATTTACAAAATAATTTATTTATGTAAAAAGTATATGTGATATTTAATATATAATTTTGAATATATATATATAATTTTTAATATATTTCTAATGCAAAGTAATTGAAAAGCTTGACTGAATCGATAAGAAAATAAGACGAGTAACTAATTAATAACAAATAATTTATCATAAATATTGGGCAAACTATCATTTATTAATTTTTTTTAAAATATCACTAAACTAAAGTCATGGTATCTATAATTTTCTATAATTTATCATAAATGAAGAAAATATTATTTTTTAATATGGTTAAAAAATGCCACTAAAATAATGCCATAGATTCTATTGTTTTCGACAATTTATCATAAATGTAGATAAGATATTATTTATCACCTTTTTTTTATAATACCACTAAAATTATGTCATGAAGTATAAATATGGTAGCAATATATACAGTAAAATAGCACTTATTTTATAACACTTCTTAATAGTTACAAGTATTTAAGCTTAAATGCCATGAAAAAAATAAATATAATGGTGTAAAGTAGCAAATGCTATGATAATTGTGCTGCAAATATCAATTTTATTGTAGCGTCAAAATTTGCCATGCTCATTCAAATCTACATAATTGTATATATTTTATTAAAAATTTTCAAGATCCTTACGATATTTATGCACATCTAATTGAGGATACTAGGAAGTCTTAATAAAAATCTCTTGTACATAGATGGCAAATAAAAAAAGGATAGAATATTTATTAATAAACAGCAATGACAACTTGATTTTGTAATTGCCAATCTAATATTTTAACACTCTTTAGGTGTCAAAAATGTTATAAATGCATGAAAGAGAATATTTTCTTTAGCATGTTATCCCCTTATTTTTTAAAATATTTTAATTTTTGTAAAATAGATTCAGTAAATTAGAGTAAGTGTTGGACCCTAATGTGTACCTTTGAATTTGCTTGCATAATTTAGATAAGAATCTTGTTCTGATCATAGTTGGAGCCACCAAGTCTATTCCTATTTGGCATGGAGAACTATCTTAATCCTTAAAAAACTCAGAAATTGATTAAGATTCAGAGTGATAGCAAACTAAACACACCTCAAACCCATGATTGCAATCTGACTTGGATGCTCTATTTTCATGGAATTGATAGCAGTTGACGAGGGGAGAATCAAGCAAACCAAAAGAAGGCTCATGGAGTAGTCAGAGTCACAACAAGAACATCCTAGCTTTGACCTGATACATAGTTCAAGCCTGGAGGATAGAAGAGATGTAAATCTAAAGAATTCATTCTGAAAGCGCAGAGAATAACCATTATGAGCATCCAGAATTCAATGGGATCGTCACATAGATGGTGATAAAATGATTCCCGTACACTTCGGCAGCCCAGAGTCGTCAAGGTGGAAATTCCAGTGGAACCAATATTAATCGGATTCATCAGCAAGAATTAGCTAGCTATTGGAGTCCCTATCTGATGGCCATTATTTAGAGGAGTGAGTGAACTTAAAGTTATGTTTGATTTCCTTCGGTAGCATGATATATGGCCGTAACGTGGACCTCATTATGTGCCATGCAGTTGCTCTCAAGACTACTTCAGAGCTGTTCGTATGCAAGATTTGAACAAACAAGCATAACCCCGAAAAAGAATATATCAAATACCCAAACCATATACACATCATTGGTTCTCACTCCATTCGGTTTGCTTCCATGCAAACATGCTGTATTTTATGTTCTTGAAAAGCGTCCAAAGGTTCGATTTTATCCTCCACTAGTTTTCTAGTTTGCGCTGGACTTTACGGCCACCTATTAATAGAAATGAAGTCTTTGAGAGTGTGTCTGGGTGGTGTATTTTCGGGAGGTTTTCATTTGGAGTGAAAATTTTAAAATTTTAAAATAAAAATTAATTTTTTTTTGAAACTATTGTTTTGTAATATTTATATAAATTCATATAATTTTATGTAAATATTTTAATATTGTTATATAAATATTGAATATTTATGTAATAAATATTTAATATTCATTTCAATAATGCTCATCAATATTTATTATTTCAATATTAATATTTTATTGTTAATACTAAAATATTTATTAATAATATTATTGTACATATTGATAATATATATATATATATATAATACTACATTTATTAAATATTTATTTTTAATATTTTTAGTTATATATATATATATATATTTAATAAATAAATTTAATAAATATATAAAACAAATAAAATAAAATTATAAAATTATTTAAAATAAATATTTACATGTAAAATAAAAGAAATATTGAAATAAATATTTATGTAAATAATTTTTTGTAATATATTTTGATGCATAAATAAAGTTAAATATTTTGACTACTTTTAATTGAATTTTTAAGTAAGAATTCATAAATGATTATTTTGAAGGATTTGTAAATTTCATAAAATTTTAAAATTTTTTCATAAAAGTAACAAAATTTTTTCTTCGGGAGCAACTATCCAAATAGAAAATTTATGAAATTCTAGATTTTTGAAATACTATATTTTAAAATACTATATTTTAAAATTTAAAGAATTTTTAAAATACTCCGTCTAAATACAATCTAAATCTATTCTTAATTTTTTGTGCTCAATTTTACATAGAAATTAATTATGAAGTTCTATTTTTTTTATTGGAAAGGATTTAATCTACTTAATAATTGTTCAATTCATATCCAAAATAAGGATCTTTTTGGTTTTGCAAAAATCTGGGCTTCAGCTTAAAACTTTTTGAGGAGACATTATGAATGTGGATGAGTGAAACATGGAAGTCTCTTTTTTTTTTATTGTTTTTTGATAACAAAAATGGAACATTAAAATCTCAGAAACAAAGTCCCACGGGTATCAGCTTTCATCTGGAGATTCAAATGCTCTTCGGAGGTTTCTTTCAACTGAGCCAAATATTTCATTTCTCGCTTTGAGTGACAGGTCTGGCGTGCCTGTGCTTAAGTGGACTGGTAGAGGATGCTGCTGTGATGTTAGGCCAAATGTTCGCTTTCAGCTTATGAACAGTGGAGCATCTCTGTTTATTTGTTTGTTCTAATTATTTTGTATCCGATGGCTCAAGCAATAATTTAGAAAAAATAGAGAGAAGCTGGTACAAGAAAGAGGATAAAGAAGAGGAGCATCCTTTCATTTTCAATTAAAAAAAGCGATCAAACCGACTTAGATATGATCTTGCTTGTACTTCGATACATCACCATTTCCTATGCAACGAGGAATACAAGCTTTTGGACGATCTCAACTTTGACTCGTCTCGCATATGGGCCTAATTTTAACCCCCTGGAAACTAGCTTTGATTGGGTTAAAAAAATAAAATTTTAAGTATATTACATGGAGGTCAAAATTTATAGTTTGATAAAACCTACATCATAAAGAAAGAATTAAGTAAACAAAAGAAACCATGGGAGTAATTTTTTTTTCCTGTTAAATTTATTTTCTACATCCTTAAAATCAAAAGATGCTTCATCAATGCAAAATTGAAAATGGAATAATACATAGCACAAGTAATAAAACAATCATGGGTTCCTCATAATTTGCATCAGACAACAAGTATGAATTTGCTGCAACCAGTCAGTAATGCTACACTCATGAAACGTATGATAATAAGATAATTTGCTCATCTCAATCCTTAAGAAATTGTAGATTTTATTTATTTATTTATTTATTTAAGTTTCTTGTTTTAATTATATCTAAACTCATCCAAAATTATGATAGCTCAATATTTCTTGAGCTACTTGAGAAGAAAATGAACATATTTGATTAATCTAGTAGTTGAAACCATAGAGTTCTAAGTGCTTAATGTGAGAGAGCAAATAAAAGCTTTTTCAGAATATTGCCTAGAGTCAAATAATAGATAAATACTCATGCCTTCTTTGAGCTTCGACTCAAAAATAATTAGAATATTGAAAGTCCATGTACTCTAAGTCTTATTATTGCTAGATTGCTCCGTGCGCAACTTTTTAGCTTTTCATTCATGTTTCTATACCATTTAGACAAGAATTATTTAAAAAATAAATTTTCAAAAAAAAAAAAAAAGAAAGAAAGAAAATGTGGAGGAATTACTAGTATGAGCTATATTTAATTGCTGCCTTTAAAATATGAAAAGAATTTACCGGCATGAGCCATGTTTAATGGCTACCTTTAAAATACGAAAGCTTTCCATTAATTCTTAATGGTAATGTCTTCTATGTGACACTAATGATGAATAAATAGAACATGTTGCAGAGACAAAAAGGATACAGTACAAGTGTTTGGAAATTTCTACGTCGTGCATGTCTGGAAGAAAGTATTGTCTGGTTCTGACCCTTAATAGGGAACTGTTCATCCAATGGGCAAATGATGATTGCCTTTTACCGTTAGGTCAACTGAATGTTGTCGTTTTCGAATGAGTCAAATGTAAATCTTTGGGACAATCTACGGACCAATCGAGTATCCCGCCATAAATCTTCATTGAATAAAGCTAAAAAAAAATATAGCAGATAGATTGCTAGATGATGCTTGAATTAGTTTTTATGGGTAATCATAATGCACGTGTAATGCTCAGGACTAATACAAGGTCAAGGTGTTGCAATTGCGTCATAGTTCATTGCACTCATCATCGTATGATTAGTGGTTCCCAAATTTATTATTTATCAACCTCCTCAAAAAAATATATTCATGCATAAGTTTGACATCAGGTAATGTCAAACAATTGGGTACGCGTGTCGACTAATATGACTTGTTATAAGTGAGTTTGAGTTGCGTTTAAGTTCAAATTTGAAGTGGTTTTAGCTTGGACTGTGGGAATGCAAAGCCAGAACAAATTAGGTTGAATGCTCATGAGAATCAGAATTTTTCTTGGTGTTCAAATATCTTCTTATCAAATAAATCTTTTTTTCATGAATTTTTTTCTATTATATTTTTCACTAATGACATTAATAAGGGTGTGAATACCTTTAAAAATTAATATCTAATTTACATTGACTAGAGCTATATTTTTATATAGTTTTTGAAGCATGTTAATGCAAAATGCTAATAGAATGGATATTGATTTGAGAGGTGGGTGGGTGTGTCCGTGTGTAAGCGTAAATAATGAGTTTTGGAGAGCAAATATTCAATAAATTATATTTAAAAGGTAGAAAAAGTCTAATCATAGAAAAAAAAAAAAAAAAGTGATTTCAAAAAACTAACTTGATACATCAAGAATATTTTATAAGTTGCCTATCATCTCTACTAGAATTTTTAAGTATTAAATTAGTCAATAAATACTATACACATCTTTTTTTATTAAACATAAGCAAAAAAAAAAAATTCTAACCATTAAATATTATACATGTGTCAAACAAGAAAAAACAAAAAATTAGTTCTACTCTATAATCGATCCAAAATTGAACCAATCTAATTGGGTCAGTTTTGAGTTGATTTTGATATTTAATTGGATCAGCTTTGGAACTAAAATTTTGGAATCAATCTTAATTAGGTTGGTTGTAAGTTTTAACCTAAAATCGATTCAACTCGAACCATGCTTTAAATAGAGTGCCTCTTATTATAAGTACTCTGATGGTCCTCGATGCAAAAGACTCAGCAATAGATTCAGTAGTAACTCCTTCCATTTCTCATAGCATTATGGTTTTTAGAACAAGCCTATAACAAATCTCACAAAATTATTGCAGAAAGTCATCAAATTTGTTGAGTGTTTTTGGACTGTTGTGCTACCCTAACCCCTCTTCAAAGTAAGATACATGACAAAAAAGACCTCAATGCCTTTCTCCAAAAAAAAAAAAAAAAAAAAAAAAAAAAAAAAAAAAAAAAAAAAGAAGAAGAAGAAGAAGAAGAAGAAGAAGAAGAAGAAGAAGAAGAAGAAGAAGTCATGCCTCACTAGTTTATAATTAATATTCACCTACCATCTACATGTAATACTGAATGCTTATAACTAGTACTCATACTAGTATTCACTGCTTCATGCCATCGCAATTAGGCTTTAGTTTTAAGAGCCGTTTAGTTGATGTCAATCCACCTTGTTAATCTAAAATTATCAAGCATATTATTATATTCAGCAATTAGATATGGTAATATGAATGGCAATATTTAATTCCTGATAATTTAAAATTATCATAAATTAATAATTTAATTATTAAATATAAAATTATCAGAAATATAAAATTTTTAATAACATTATATTACCATAAATCAAACATCACCTCACTATATTGCTGTATCAAAATGAGAGAAGCAAGCAACGCTAACAGTAGCGATGATGAATACGCCAAAGGATAAAGGATTCCAAAAACAAATATTACTTCTTTGTTGACGATGCCAATGTGAACTTAAATATTATTTTTCAAGGGGCTTTTGTCGAAACCAAAGTAATCCTTCCATCAGACATTTGTCGATTTGGCTGCTATGTTTGTCTCGATGCGAACTCAAACTCCAGTCTCCTTCTTTATCTCTCTGGAAATTGTAGTCAAATAGGAAATCAGTTATGGATAGGAGAAAGTTTGGTCCAAGAGAAGGATGGATAAGGATTAGCCAAATGGCAATGCTGTGCTTCTTCGTTGCAGATGATCCATCCATCCAACAGTTTGCAGTCATAAAATGCTCATGGATGTCAGATGTCTCGTTTGGTGAAGCATAGAAGGGCTGTGAAGGGGTGTAACGAGATCACCGAAATCATTGACTCGTGTCTGCATTCGAGTGGGAACCACGAACGTGAGGTCACTGGGCGGCTACAAAAGGTTAACGTGGATCACGCTCAAGTCCTGTTGGATTTCGTTTGGATACACTTTGGATCATGCTTGATCTCCGATCAGTTGACTTGAACTCAAACCAACCCAACACTTCCTCTCCTACCCTCCCTCCCTAAACTCTCCACCCTGCAAGAATGTGTGCATGACAAACACAACAATATAGCATATACCTTCATCTGTTATCGTTGCTCGTAATAATGGTGGACAGAAGAAGTACATCGTATGTTAGGAGCTTTAAATTTGAATTTTAAACACATATTTGTACACAAATCAATTGGATCAAAATTTTCATCCGTTTTAAGGGTCACTGGATATGCAAGCATTATTATTATAGGCTATATATCACCCATGCTATCATTTTTGCTATATTTTAAATTTGAATTTCAAACTTTATGATTGGATCCAAATTAATTGGGTCAAATTTTCATTTGGATCCATATGTAACTATGTGTATATAAATACATTATATCATAGTAGTCCGACAATAAATAATTATTATTCTCAAATTCTCTTAACTCCAAATTACTGTTCTTAAAATCTTCTTTTCTAGGTAAAAGAACCTAGATTTACCCAAGGATATCAGATAGAGCAGCTCATATTAGAGATACAAACAAATAACCACTCAACTTTACTCCCAGATGTCGCCAACCAATGACTAATCTAATATGTTTCTCTTGAAGTTTATGCAAACTTACAATTAGATAAGAAATCTCTAGTCTAATCTTGCATCATGATACATGATATGAAATATTATTTCAAACAAAGATTATTAATTTTACAAAAAAAAAATGATGCACGTATTTTACATCCAAATTTTTAATTAATTAAATATTTTAAAAAAGATATTTTTAAATTTATTCTAATATTTACGTGCTGGACCGATACATAGAAAGAACAAAATCTCACATTTAATACGGTTATAATAGGCTGAATTACTTATTGGAAGAGTTCAACTCTTCTAAGTGTGTGGTATTATCCGAATTGGATTTATATTCTACATGGATTTTAGAAGTTAGACGGTATCTAGATAACTGTACGGAATACAAATCAATTTATGTCCAAAAAGTTCAAAATATATTAATAGCATCCCTACCGCATCCAAGTTTATTTTTGACATTTAGATCTTTTCAAACTTTTATACAAAGTGGAAGAAGGTGCCTATTTTCCTTCTTGTTTTCCTCCACTCTTTTAATTGCCTCCTTTGTAGTTGGCTGGATGTTTTTATTTTATCTTAACAGATATTGGCAAGTTTTGGCCCTTCTTTCTTCTTAAAAGCATTTTTTCTTTTTATAAAAAAAGAACTTTCAAACCTACTTCTAGCTTTATTTGAGATTGAGACCACAAGCTAGCGTACAACTACTACCATTATGAGGTCTAAAAAGAGTCATATATATATATATATATATATATATATATATATATATATATATATATATATATATATATATATAACCCGAATCACAAAAAAGCAATCTTATTATGGTGGTAAGTGTTATCCTCAATTTATTTAAGGTTGTCAAACCTCTTATTTGACTTGGCCCGTTTGAGTGATAAAATTGAGCAAAATTTGATGCTAAATTGTTAGTTTGAACAAGTTTTAAAATGCTTAGATTAATATCAGAATTTTGAACTCTTCAATCATTGGCCTGAAGCTCACTAGCTAGTACCACAACCATCAACTTTCTATGTATTTGATGCAAGTTATTATTTTTAGCTAATTTAAGTATCTTTAATATGTATTTTATTTTAAAAGTGCCATGATAGCTTCAAGCTCCGGCCTAATCAAATCGAGGCCTATGCTTGGAATTAGATTTGAGCCTAATATCTATGATCAAGTTTGGCTTGTTTATGATCTCAAGCTCCATCCAAACTAGACTTCGGCGAGATGATACTGTTTCTAAGTTGACGCAGTGGCGAGGCCTTATCAGACCTATGGAAACTGGATGCCTCTGTTGTATGCGTGCGTTCGAGCATAAATTTCTCCGTCAAGGCTTAAGCCGAGTCAATTTGGATGAAACCTGGTCGTGGTTTCAGATATAATCTTCCCTTAAAAAATTAAGGCTGGACCTGCGAATGGATGTCCAAGGGCTGCCTGAAGACGAGGCGTCCCAACGCATTCAATCTGCCAGCTCATCGAGGTTATTTTACTGTGGAGTTTCGCCTGTGTGTCAAACGCTTGGAAATTGGTGCCAAATTTTCGGTCAAAGAACACCTGCAGAAAGGTGGTACCTGCCACGACTTTTCAGAGATCAATTGGTGCGTAGAGACTTCCACCCTATCGACTACGTTGAAAATCATGTAAAAAGTGAGGAAAGCTCACTTCAGCAGGCTAGAAAGTAGTCTAAACAGAACAAAAGCAAAATATGGGACTTCCATTTATTTGCAAGCACAAGTTAAAAAGCAATGAAAATTGTACAAATATGCTTAAATAAAAACAGCTCTTAAAACTGATACAAACTTATATAAAGTTCACCATTAGTTGCAGTTGGTCTCATTTAGGAACCATGGCATGCCGCTGGCAGCAAAAAACATGCAATTTTCAATGCGCATTTCTTTGGAAGCGCACACAACCGTAATCTCTGATGTCAAAGCGCAAAACCGCAACCAAGATATTCACTAGCCAGTGAGAAAAGAAAATTGTTTCACTAGCAGCCAAGGAATGATTAAATGCATTAAATTCCTAAGATATTCACCGTCCAATGTTTAACATCAAAAATGCTACTAGGCTCTCCTGTGGCTTGTCTTCTCAACGGCTTTAGACTGGTTATGCAACGTTATGTGTGGGTACGCTTATATAAAATTTAGTGTTCTTGAAGTCATCCAGTAGTGGATTATGTCCATCCTTTGTCCTCGTCTTTGTTGGCAAACCAAATTCTTCCATAAAGGCTGCCGTATCAAGCTACACAGAGAGGACAGAATAACATTTAGGGAGAGAGAGAAACTTTGTTGAGAATAAAAGAAAGGAGAAAATGACTCTTGATGCAACATGCTTTTTTTCTTTCCTCTCTCTCAAGTGAGGAAAAAGAGGGGAAACCACCCTCAAGTCGAGCGCTCCAGTTTAACCTTGAAAACCAGGAGTCGGATCAACAATAGGAGGGACTCAAAGGAACAATAAATTTATTTTGACCAACTCAAACAATATGACAAGGAAGCAAAAGTACATTTCCAGACCACGATGGAACCATAATTTAGCAAACCTTGCTTCTGAACAATTGAATATTCAGAAAAGATGGAAGCATGGCATTGCTATTCCTCTAGATGGTTCTATTGAAGTAACAGATCAATTTGCTGCATGAAGAAACCAATTAGGCACTAAGGATCTTCTGAAGAGGAAGACAAGGAATATGGCAGTGTCCTGACACACATGTCCAGACAACCCATGACATTCGACTGATGTTACATGACAATCTAATGCAACTAAAGCTGAACTCATCCTCTACAAAACAACAATAGGCGCTTATAATGCAAACAGAATAATGAAACTTACAGTGATGGTCCTCCTCTTCTTTACTGGCTTCAAGGATTTAGAATTTGTTGGTTCATTCAACCAACCAGAGCAGTGATGATCAATTCGCTCCAACAGCCAGAAGTCTGTTGGGAAGAAGATATCAGCATCACCCTGCCAAGCGTGACAATTGCCTCATGTTAGGTTGGGTAGCAACAGCAGTGCAATTTTTTCTTTAGAAAGGGTGGAGTCTTTGAAGTTATACGGTTACAGATACTCTAGATGGAGATGAGTAACTTTCAGCCTACAGCCTAGCGTGGTCCAAAAATTTCATTACTCAAAAATGTGTAAGTCACAGTAACATAATGTGATAAATATTGCATAAACCAATCATTATAGAGGTCAGATAACCATACAAAATCATCAAGTCCTAATCCTAACCATTATTTACATACTCAAACCTTGATTATAGCTCCATCCGAAATAAAATATGGAATAATAAATTGATGTGTTAATTTCATCAGAGAAAACAGAAAAATATGCAATTGTGCAAGGCAAAGAGAATGAAAATACAAAGAAATTTAAGGCCCATTTGGTACTGTTTTTGCTTTCAAAAACCCAAGCAGAAAAATGAATTAGACTGAACATGTATGAGGAAATCCTTCTGTTTTTTGAAATCGTTTATAAAATCTTTAGAGCTTTTGGAAGCACAAATTTATTGCTTTTTAAAAAGAGTGAAAATAGAAGGAATAGCAGAAGTTTCATGCAAATGTTATCTTCAAGGTCAATCTCCATGTGCTATTTCACTAATTTGTAGAGAAAAAAACACAGAAATTGCAACAGTGCCAAACAAGCCTATAGCATTTTCATGAGTACGCCATAGAAAGGACAGCTCTAAAAATCAAGGACACTAGAAAGTGCAATAAAATATAATAAATAAATCAAGATGCATGAAAGAAAATAAAACGTCTTTTAACTCATCTCATGATTTGATTATGTTTTGATGCAAGAGTAAAGATACATCTCTCATTGTAGAGACATCAGAGAAAGCATAAGAAGTTTGTAGTTTCTGAAAGGAACCTAAAAAGGATAAATAGAACACCTTCCTATTATACAAATAACAGCCCACAAGTGCAACATCAAACTTAAACTCCTTTAGTCAAGGTAAGCTATCAAGAAAAGGTAATTCAAAAGTAATTCACACCCATGCTCTGCTTCAGTATCTCTAAGAAAGATTCTGATCAAGGTATGCTGTACCCACCTGTAACGACCATATTGAACCATACCGCTAAGATACCAGTATGGTACTGAGGTCTAATTTAATACGAACAAGACCGATCCGACCAAGCAGAACCGTCATGTATCATTTGATATTGACTCGCACTGACTACTGAACCGAGAAATGTATCGGTATGGTTTTTTATACCAATTTGCAGACCTCAATTCAAACAGAGAAATTTCTGATATAAATGCAGAATAAAATAAAGCTTCCTTTCAAAATTGAATATTCAAATAGTAAAAATTCATTAGCGGCAGAAATGAAAAGGAACTGTCACAAGGACTAAGGTCTGTTAGTAGTTTTAATTTGGAAGCCTAGCTTCCTTGAGAACATTTAAACAAATGCTACCTTCTGGCTCCTCTTAGCCAGCAACTTTATGACAGTGGATAGGGTCATGAAGATAGGTTTCTAGATTGGAAACTTTTTTCTCTTCGACTTTAGAATTTAAATTGGAGATATCTATTTTCAATTTCCACTGAATTTGGCAGTTCTGGTATTTTATTCAATAAAGTTAAGGTAAATGATTGGGATCCCCGTTTTGCTTCCTTTTTTGTAGAATGGAGAGATTCTAGAATCAGCCAAAGCTAAGAGAATCCACACGTCTGAGAGTTGGAGTTTCCCAAGTTCTTTTTTTACAAAAGCTGATAGTCATCACTATTTGCTAGCAGATTTAACAACGACAACAACATCAACAGCAAAGCCTTAATCCCAAACTAGTTGGAGCTGGAACATAAATCCTTTTTTTCCATTTTACTTAGTTTAGAATCATATTTTCTATAAGATGCAAAGATATTAAATTTTTCATAATCACTTCTTTCCATATAATCTTTGGTCTACCTCTACCGCTTTTCTTTTTACATATATCAAATCACTCCTTCACACTAGTACATCTCTAGGTCTACATTGAAAATGTTCAAACCATTTAAGTTATCCTTCCCTCAATCTGCTCTCAATTGGTGGTACCTCCACCTTTTTACGAATGACTTCAATTTTTTCTATCTTCTCTTCTATTGCCACACATTCATCTCAACACTCTTATTTCAGTCACATTTATCTTGTGTACATGCAATCTTTTAACCATCCAACATTCTATACCATAAAGTACAGCCAATCTTAAGCTGTCTTATAATTTTTTTCCTTTAACTTGGCAAATATTTTATGATCATATAATATTTTAGTTGTACTTCTTCATTTCAACCAATTTACTTAAATCATCATTCTCTATCTCTTCTTTCTTATGAATAATCAATCCTAAATATCGAAAGTGATCACTTTTAGAAATTTTATGATTTTCAATTTTTATTTTACATTCATCTTTATTTATAATTGTATTAAATTGCATTCCATATATTTTATTTTTGTCCTACTTAACCTAAAACTTTTAAATTCTAATGGATTTCTCTATAATTACAACTTACAATCAACCCCGGCCTTAATTTCATCTACTAGTATTATATCATCTTAAAATAACATACACTATATAATATCATCCTGAATATATCTAGCAAGTTTATTCATAACTGATGCAAAAAGGTAAGGATTAAAAGTAAATCCCTGATGTAAACTTACTGTAATTGAAATTTTATTCGTGTTAATACTAGTAGTTCTTACACTAATAATTGCTTCATTGTGCATGTTTTCTGTAATGTTGATATATCTAATAAGTACTCCATCGTATTGCTTGTAGTTCTTAAACTACTTGCTAGTAGATCTGGCTTGAGAAAATGTTAGAACAGGTAGAGCTCCCCAAGTTTTCAAGCAAGCAGTTCAATGATGACTTAGCAAGGGTTCTAGATTTGGAAATTTAAGGTGAGAAGACTGATGTGCAGTCCTCTCTCTATTTCCCTAGAGGCCAAGGCCTTGGCCTTGTCATGGGCCTTGATTTTACAGATTTAAGTGATTGAGGAAGATAGCACCTTTTCCATGCTTCATGGCTAGAAGCCATTGGTATCAAAAAACAAGTTCTTGTCAATCAATAGGGAGAACTGATTTTGACCGTTGATTCTGTTCTCTTCCCATGTTTGTTTGCATGTATTTTGGGTGAGATTGTATATTTTGGAGTTTTGAAAATGAGCATCATTCTAGATACCTTGTTATATAGACAATCAAAAGTTGCTGTCCTACTGTTAAACATGGCTCTGGTTGCTGAGAGGAATAATTACCATTTTGGTAGTGTTCCACCTCTATAATTCAGAAAATAAATCATCACATAGGTTACAATCAAGGCATGCAGCCAAGTGATACTGGCATGTCTCAAGGCTAGCAGAGACTTCAAACAGAGCCTGTAGTAGCTCTCACGACTAGATAATTTTTATTCCAAAGATATATTACATATAATATATTTTACTAAAGTTTTGTATGACTGCAATTTCTGATTATTATACATGATAGTACTAGGAACATCCACTGCACATAATAAACCTGTCGTGAACTGTGGAAATAGTTAATGCACTGTTCTATTTATTACTGCCTCATGATTGTTGCTATATACTCAAAAGTCAAAACGATCTCAGAGGGAAAAAATTCAGGACAAAAACAAAATAAAATTATTCTGACAGCTAAAATTATATGATGTTGCAATGCTGCGATTCACACCGCTAGTTTGCAATATATTCTATGGTATTAATAGTACCTACACATTACATAATCTAGAAGCTATATCATGGAGGAAGGAAACCAGAGATAGAAAATGCAGACCTTTGCATCAAGGTAGTTGCTATGGTCAACAGTGCTCCCATGTTTCTACAAAGCCAAAAAAGCAATTATTCTACAGCCAGATTTATTATATCTATTAGAAGGAACTATCACAGACAATTAAATTGCATTAGGGCAAAAAATAGGTTTTGCATAAGTATGTACCAATGTGATGATATGATTGTCTCTAATTATTATTTTGCAATATTTTAGGATGACATGTTATAAGGGGCTGTTTGTTTTCTAATTGCATGAATTTAAACACAGGCTAAATTTTGGAAAGCTGCAATCAGAAATGCAGTTGCCAAAAGTGTTTTTTAGTTCTTTGTAATTGAAAATTGCAAATACAATTGCAGATGTTTGGTTGTATGCTGCTGCAATTACCCCCTAAGAAATAGTAAACTCAAGTGAAGAAGTTTTGCAATGCTAGGACACTCTAATGTCCTCACCACCCGGCCGTTATCCTTAACTAACTTCCTAGATAAACTCTTGTGCAAGTCTTACCCATTTGCTTTTCAACTGAATATCCCATCTCAAAGTTTATCCAAAACAACCATGAAACCCAACGAATTTTCATCCTTACCCCATCCTAAAACCCATCTTGCTCCCACATATTGTAAATTTTAAAAGTAATAGTTTACTGTTTGTGAAGGACAAGCAACCAGTGATATAACATCCCTGAAACATAGATGTAAACAAGCTCAAGCTTGGGCTTAGTTTGCGGCGCATGGACTCAACACTTTAGTTTGGCTACTGCACTTGGATTATAAGGCTTGATACAAAGGACCTAACATTCCCTCTTTGTAAAACTTTATGAAGGTTTTGCCCTGGTTTCCTAACTCTTCTTCTAGGGTTGTTGCTTTGGCATAATTTTTTGAGAGCTTTCTTCAGGATTTTCCTTTTGTTAACAAGGAAAGTTAAAAAATCACCATACAATGCCATCCTACTAGGGCTATGGGGAAATAATTCAATAAGGCTTTGAACTTTGTCCTTGCCTAGGAGAACACTTGTTCTCACCATCGGTACAGGCAAATTGACAAGCCAAATATTGTACTCTAAAAAATACATTTTAACCTTAAAATTTCATGGCAAGCTTAATTTTATTATTTTGATGAGTTATGCTCAAGTCGGCATAGGTAAGTATAAGGTTTATCATTACTGTGATCCTATTTAAGTCTAAAAACCCTATAAGTTTGACTAAGTGCTGATCAAAGCCTTACAAATTATATTTTAAAATAATTTTTTTAATATTTTATTTTTTTAATATTTTTAAGTTAAATTGATTTTTAAAATTTTTATTCGAAGTGAAAGTACTCTAACTTGATATTTACTAAACCGCAATTTCTTGAAATTCTCTAAATTTGTTCTTGAAAGGGAGAGCTGACTTTTTATTTTTAACGAAATTGATTTTACTAATATTTTTGTTAAATTCAAATAGAAGGTATTTTTCTTATTTCCATAAGAAATCTTAAGTAAAAGGAAAGAAAAAAATAAGAGGTGAGAAGAGAGAGGATGTGAGTTCACAAGAGCTCACATGTCACCCATCCCACACTCAAAACCGGCCTGAACCAGATGGATCGGTACAGTTCAAGCCAATTTGGACCGGTTCGAGGTCCATACCAAACCGAAATTGAAAAATAAAATAGTTTTCGATTGGGCTAAACCAACCCGAAATTGAAAAATGAACTGGTTGTTGGTCAAGCCAAACTGATCGGTTCAATTTGGTTCCAAACCAATCAGTTTGGTTCGATTTTGCTTACCATAGATGCTATTTTCCTCCTAAGGAGATTAATGGAGATGTATAAAATAAAAAAACAAGATCTTCATATGGTTTTCATTGATTTAGAGAAAGCATATGATAGTCCCTAAAAAAAATCTTATGGTGGGTGCTAAAAAAGAAAGAAGTGCTTGTTAGATATATTAAAATAATAAAAGATATATATGATAGGGCCGTTACTAGTATAAGAACTATAGTTGGTAATACTATTAAATTTTCTATTACAGTAAGCTTACATTAGGAATCTACTCTTATTCTCTATCTTTTTGCTTTAATTATAAATGTACTTACTAAACATATTTAGGATGATATTTCATAGAGCATGTTATTTGCAGATGATATAGTGCTAATAGATAAAATTAAGACTATAATTAATCGTAAGTTAGAACTATAGTGAAATGCATTAGAATCTAAAGGTTTTAGGTTAAGTAGGACAAAAACAGAATACATGGAATACAATTTTAGTATAATTAGAAATGAAGATGAATGTAGAGTACAAATTGGGAACCATAAAGATACTAAAAAAGACCATTTTCAGTATTTAGAATCAATTATTCATAAGAAGAAATTGAGGATGATGTTGTCCATAAAATTAAAGTAAGTTGATAAAATGGAGAAGTGCAATTGAAATATTATGTGATCGTAAAGTATCTATCAAGTTGAAGAAAAAGTTTTATAGGATAGCTATAAGACCATCTAAGCTTCATGGAATGAAATGTTAAATAGTTAGATATATATATATATATATAAGATGAATGTGGCGGAAATGAGAATGTTAAGATGAATGTATGGTAATATAAGAAAAGATAAAATAAGAAACGAAACAATTCGTAAAAAAATAGAGGTAGCTCCAAGATAGTTCCAATCGAGGATGAATTAAGAAAAGGACGACTTAAATAGTTTGGACATGTGCAACATAAACCTAGAGATGCACTTGTGCAGAAAAGTGACTTGATTTATGTAGAGGAAAAAAGAAGTAGAGGTAAACTGAAAATCACATGAGAGGAAGTGATAAAGAAAGACTTAGAATTTTTGCATCATACAAAAAATATGACTCAGAACAGAGCTGAATAGAGAAAAAGGATTCATATAGCCGACCCCAACTAGTTTGGGATTAAGGCTTTGTTGTTGTTGTACTCTTACTCGTTAAAATGACATTTTGGCTTTCAAGTGACCATTGACAGCTGTCAAAGATTTACTTGATTGAATAAATTGTATGAGTTGGTATATTCAATTGAGAAAACAAAGGATATAAGTACTCAATTGAAAATCTCAAATAAGTTAATGTACTCTTGATGTAATTATCCCATAAATAAATCATTAGACATCCTATGGTAGCTTCAAGCATTCAAGTATTATCATAACACTCATCGCTTCCATCTCCTCTAGATCTATAATTATCACTCTCCTCATCCTCTCAACCATCCTCCTCCATTAGTTCTTCATTATGAGGGCTTCTTTAGACCAAAATGTGCCTCAAAATAAAGTTTACACAGCTCTCATATAAATGGCGTAAAAAGATTTATAAAGAATTGTGCTAGAATTAGATAAGCACTTGCCTAAATATATCTTGCTTTGGCCTAGATGCTTGCCCACGCATTGCCAACTAAAGCAACCTTGTTTGGGGACTATTGAGGTGCTCAGGTAAGAAGGCGCCTCATTACTGCTTCACCTTGCATGAGCACCTGGAGTGCCTTTGACAACACTAAATTACCCATGCTAAACACTCAAAGGAACATCTCCCAAGCTTCAAACACAGAAACTACAGAGAACCTCCTCCAAATGGAGTACAATTGCTAGGCTATAGGTCAATCTACTAATAATGAATCAAATATGCACAAACAGCTTTCATCAACAATTGTATATGGATAGAGAAAATGAAGTACTTATATACACATATAAGATTTAAGAAGAAATTGGAAATCAAAATAAACTCGTCGTAAGACTTCTATAAGCATAACTGATAGTTACCAGAATAAAAGTTTACCTTACTGGAAACCAGGGGAGCTCTATCACCAAGTATGCTAACATCAGGGAGATAGCTGAAGTCAGAAGCAATAAGGGACATTTTCGGTAAAGCTGAATGTAGAACCTCCATTAGTTGCTGCAGGTTCAAGGTCATAAGCAACTTGTGTTTGTCTAGACATGAATCAAGAAACCAATGTAAAAATAACATGGATATTATGACAACTGCCTACCAAGCAACCAGTTGGCATCCAAGCTCTCCGGGGCTTTGGAAAAACTTTGGACCAAAGATGCCTAGATGCTGAAGTTAATCTGCTCTGCCAGCCAGAATGGTCTTTATCCATGCCAATTATCTTGACACACTGAGTAATTAACTGATCTTGTAATGGCTTGTAGACTTCTGAGATTTGCAAGCTTTCTTGAGAAAGGGACAAGTAAAATGATATCAACAAATTTATCAATGCCTAAAACTAACATCTAATAAATTCAACCTAACCCTGCAATGATACACAATATGTAGCACACCAATTATAAGCAAGTAAACAATAAATTGAAAACAATTATATTAACACTTGACTTTAGTTAATATACTTAATCCAGTCAATCCAGTACAAAAGCAGAATGTTTCTCAATGAAACAGCAATTGCTGCTAAGCTGATACTCATGGGAAATAAGACAATGAATGCAGGGATAAGAAGACATCCGGGAATCTATAGATGAACTCTCTCCAAAATAATCAGAGAAATGCATACAAATAACAACAAACAAATGGCAGTTGACATTGTAGCTGCCATGTTATGCATAAGAAGATAATTCATAAAATGATTCAACTTCAGCATTCCTGCAGTTGAAGTTTAATAACTAAGCCAATCTTCATTGGTTTAAAAGTCAATGGCATTCACATCAGACAATTTTGACGGTTGAAGATGATTAATCCATTGAAGGCACACAATCTCTATAAAAGAAGATAAGGTTTTGAGGTCACACGAAAAATGTCTTGTAAAATAATATCAATGAATATGGAAGGGTGCCAAGGACTTCTAGAGAAAAAAATTTTAAAAAATCTAAAAATAAAAACATAAGACACCTATACAGTGAAGATGGGATAAGAAATAACAAGGTCTAAGCTACAAATCAGAATGCATATGATAAGAGCTTGAGCTACAACCATGCAGGAGAAGCCTCATAACAACAGGTCCACCAAACCTCCTACAAAACAGAGCATTGCTTGAAGTAGAATCAATATACCATGATCTTCAAAACTATACCAAGATCGATTTTTTTTTTTTTTTTTAAAATACTCCTTGATGCATGGATTTTCAAGAATTTCAAAATTTTTAAAGCATGCTGAGATTTTAAAAGAAACTGGCTTCAATGTATGTAGACTTGTGGACTAGATGTAATCAATCATAATTCTTCTCCACAATTTTTATGGAACCTTCAATTCCTACATTATTTAAAACGAAGGATCACATCTTGAAGCAATGGAAAAGGATAAACCAACATGTCATGTGAACCACTTTAAGAGCTAGCACATTCCCTCTTTTCCTCTTGTTAGTTACACGTAAATGTAAGAGCCTAGATGTACAAGAAGAAGTACAAAGGAGGAGAATCTTAGTGAAGATAGTAATTGATCTAATAAGAAGCATAGGAATGTAGCAGGTGATACCTAGTGTATCTTCTTGTTAGTTATTATAGTGGTCAAGCATTTAAAATGAACATAGTTTTATAGATTATTGCAGATTCACTAATGGAGAGTCTTGCCATTGGGATTGGGATTGGAATTGAAGGGCTGCATCGATCTTTAATCTTATCATTGTTATCCTTCCTTGTGAACGTGTGCTTGAGAATCGACCAAAAGATGGGTAATGAAGCTGCCCATCTATCAAAGCTTCCAAGGCACAACACTCTGCTACGTGATCATTGCAAGGCCAAGCCGAGCATTATCAGTTTTGTTGATAACCAAGCTCCAGTGCATGCTTCTTTAGATCATGAAATATTGGCAATCCCTTGCAAGCCCATTATCTTTCCCCTGCTCTATCCCTATGCTAGCCACCACCGTCGAAACACGCTACTGTCATCAGCACCATCCATTGCCCCCTAGATGAGGTGGGGTCATGAGAAGGGAGACAAGGAGATCAAGATAAGGTAGCTAGTCCTAGTGGCTAAGTCATCATGCTATGTAAACTAAAGAGAGGGCATAAACACCACATGTGGGATGGCAATGAGATGAGTATCAATGCCCACCACATTTGTCCTTCTTATTCGATGCCTCATTTAGTATCTGTGCATTGACTAATTTTATGAGAGGCAAAACTATCTACTCATAGTATGCTGTATCAATGTGTACTACCCTATACCAGGCATATTGCAGCATAACGATACCAAATCAAAACTTAGTATAAATGCATTCCGAGTGTTGGTACATTGAATTGACCCACGTATCGGACACAACGACATTGTACCAGTGTGGTACCAATATGAGGTTCGGTACCGAGATATTGAACCTTGCATCTACCCATCAAAACAAGCCCATAGGCATAAAATCCGAGCAAAACTTGCCATTCACATAAGAGTAGGATTCGGAGAAAATTTTCATATACAATTTCATATATTTAAAGTATCATATGGATCATGATTTTAAAAATCATGGAACAAGATACTACAACTAGTATTTTACCATTCCATGCAAAACCAGCACCAATACAAATTCCAAGACACCAAAATAGTTATATTGAAACATATCAGTTATAGCTGTCTATCCAGGCCCATACCAGTGTATATCAATAGCACTATACCAACCATGCCAATTGATCTAACAGGTTTTCAATTTTAGAAGCTATCAATTTCAGTATCATAATATAAAACTATGATATGCATAGTATTGATATTATGGGAAACTGATACTGGTAGTGCCATGGAAATTATATACTATTGGATATGTGTTTTTAACCTTCATTGCACATGAAATGATGTATATCAGTATTACTATAATATGTAAATTAGACCTACAAATCCACACTAAAAAGAAAAGATATGACAAAAATAGAGTTCCTAGAGTACAAAAAAAGGTTATTCGAATGGCTGGTACAAGTCTAAACCAATATAGTAGGGTAAAAATCTGTACAACTCACATTAACATGTGTCAATGTGATTCAAAGTGATGTGCATCGATGACAATCAGTACACACTACTACAGGCCCACACACATCATAAATGTATGCACTGTTGTACGACGCCAATAAACATGACAACATGGTACATATAGCAGTTAAGGTATAGTAAGGATGAGTACTTTAATTCATCTATCAATTTGTGTCTAATGAAACTTGTTACATGAACGATGGTTGAATACATTAGGATGCAAGGGATGTCTATAAAATTGTTTAAAATAACAATAAAACCAATAGAATATGGTGCATAATGAAGAAAATGATTTATCACAAGCTATATGTATGTTGTCACATGCTATAATATAGGCTGATGATATTTTTTTAAAAAAATACAACAAATCAAATTATACAAGTTTAGGATGTAGTCTTAGAGAAGGCCTTTGCCTAAAGATTTTCTTTAAAAGGCCTGTCTAAAGTGGAAATACAGAGATGGTTGGATCTTCAATCCACTGTAAGCTTAATCCAGCTGGCTAATGGACTGGATTTACAAGTTTGGAAACTAGGGGCCTGTTTGGTATCACTTGTTTTTTATTTTTAAAAGTAAAAATATCAAATCCAATGTAAAAAATATGCTTGATTACATTGTTTTATTTTTTGTTTCTAAAAGTAACTTTCGTTTTTATAAAAAAAAAAGTAGATGTGAAAAAATTTCACTTCTACCTATTTTAGAAGTAACTTTTTAGAAACTAAAACAAATTTTTGAAAAAGTAACTTCTTAAAAGTATCTCCTACTATAAAAAAATAAAAAATAACATTGGCTACCAAACATGTTTCTGTTTTCAGATTTGTAAAAAATAAAAAGAAATAGTGGCTACCAAACATGCTTCTATTGTCAGAAATGTAAAGAAAATAAAAACACAACTCCTGTTTCTTTTTCTTTTTTTTTAAGAAAAAGGTTACAATGATAACAAATGCAGCCTAGGCGTTAGAAAATCCTTCACTGCTAATATCCTTTATTGTTTCATCACTAGAGGGGGTCTTCGCTATCCTTTCTTTTCTTCCATAGAGCATTCCTCCTCTCTAGATAAAGTTTGTACGTGGCTTTCCAACAAAAACAAATTGAACACAGGTTAAGTCTTAGAGAAAAAAAGGTTGGAACATCAGCAACGGCTGCAAATTTTGCTCTGGTGCCAGGGAGAGTGCTGCTCATTTGTTTTTACATTGCCCATTCATGAAAGAGATTTGGCATGCCTTGAAAATATGTCTAATACTCTAAGGACACCTAGCAAACCTCCTATCCCTATGGACCAAATGGAGAGACAGAATTAAATCAGATTTTGAAGCTACTTGGGACATACTTATGTTGCATGTCTGTTGGAGAAGCTGGAAGGAAAGAAACGCTTCTATCTTCCTGAGAAAACACTCCTTCAATCTTGTTTACACTGTGGCATTGAATAATTTCAAGCAGTGATCACTCATCTGTAATTCCAAGTCCAAGAAGAATTTTGAGAAGGACTTCCAAGCTCTGAAACAGCAGAATCTTTAGTAGTTCACCTTCTCCTTGGTCTCTCACTTCATCGGTTGTCTTATTTGACCTGGTTCTACCTTCATCCAGTATGTGTTTTTTGCTTTCCTTGTTTTTGCTTTTAGCTTCTGTGTCTTATCTTCATATCCTTAAAAAATTAATACAAGTTTGTACTGAAGGATCAGAACCTAAATATTTATGAACATATTGATTTAAATCATGATTTTAACATCCATGTCCTTGAAATGATAAACCACCTTTATGTGCATCGTATCAAATATATTCTCTTTTCTTGAATCGCATCATAAATATTTGTTACAACATAAAGGTTTGATGTTCTCATGGATGCCATGCTCTTTGACAAAGCAATGAACTTTTTACCGTATCCTAATCAGAAAACTATGAAGGGAATGTAGATTAGAGAATATTCTCTCTTTTCTTTATGTATGATTTATAACATAGAAGCCTAAGGTCTTGCCATAAGGCCTACCTCTAAAACTTTCCAATGTTACATACAAAACATCTCTTTATTTTCACTTTCTTGTTCCTTCTTTTTTTCACTTTCCAAGTGTTTTACATCCAAGGTTTTAAATCTCATGGGATAGAAACATTCCAATTTTTTCACAAAATGAGATGCTCCATGTTTCGTCCTATCTTGATCCCCGACCCAGTTAGGTGTTTCAATAATTGCTTGTAATGCTTTTTTCTTTAAAAAAAAGTTTTTTGTAAAGCTTTAGTATTTTATTTGAATTTTAAACATATTTAAACTTCAAAGTTATATTTTTATGATAAATTAGATCTATTTAAAATTGACACTATAATGTATTATGTCTGAGATGAAAGGGGACAGCTGAGACTGATCCCAGAATCTCTCTGGGATGAGATGAGACGGTTGGAACAGCCCCCATCCCGTCGAAACTTGAATCACTGCTCACAGCCTTATACCTTGGCACTCAAAAGTTCTCAAAAGGTTTCTCTTTCCTCATATCTTCTTTATTTCTTCCCCCTCATCAGTCTCAACATTGGATGTAACCATAGATGTTTATTAGATGCTCTTTCCTAATGCCCGATGTGTATTGTACACATCAAGTTCTATTTAAAAAGGATTACATATTTTTAATCAGACCTGGCCACTCTGCTCGTTTAAAGAGACAAGGTCCATTATACCTCAAAAGAAGTCGATTACATTTCTCTACTTTTACCAAGGTAACATATGTTACAACAAATGAAGCATAAAAAGGAAGAAACAAGAAATTTAAATTAGGAAAATAAGCAGAAATTAGAGAAAAAGAGAGAAGAAAAAAAAATCAAAAAGGATTCCATATAGTTCCATATCCATTTTGATTCTTTTTCACTAATCTATCCTACTGAGTGAAAGGAATCTATCCGTGAGTTCGCCATATATTTTGTTTTACAACATTGAGCCAAAAGTATTGCAATACCCAATTTATTTTGTATACAATAAGACCACAAAAATTAAATCTGTCATCGAGTAACTGTAGTAGGTTTGTCCTAACATATGAACCCTAAGAAGAAAAGAAATAGTAATTACATGTGGTACCCCATCTCCGTCATAGAACAAGAAGAAATAATCCCATCATACAATGCAATAAAAAGGATACTAATTATGGTTGCAACTTCAGCAAGTAACAAACCTGTCCTGTGCTTTCTCAAGCCAAACCTCCATCCATGGAGAAACTTGGTTTGGAGAAATGACAAGATCATGTGGAAGATTATCAAGTACCTAAAATTGAACAGATAAGCAAATTAGTCAAGTAAAAAAGATGGGCATTAAATATTTGAATAAAAAATGTTGACATTGAGCTTGTCATTGCCCCGCATAATCACTTCTATTGTTACCATATTAATGTATCATAAAGTTCAAAACCTCAGCACCAATAGAATAGTGGTATCTCTACTATAACCATAGTAATGTATAACAAGCAAATTGTTTGAAATATTATCCCATCAATGCTTTATGTAACACTAAACAAAAGCAGTAATACTTTTTCACCTTTTAATATAACTATAGCAATATTAGAACAAGTACCTCGAGCATTATAACCCAGCAAGGCTGTGGATCTGCAGGCCCTGTATTGAGTGAAAAAGAAAACAATATTTAGGTCGTAATTTAATGATAAATATCAATTGAAACATTTCAAGGTATCTGTACGTCATAAAAGAAACATTTCAAGGTATTAATATTCCAAACACATCAAAAGTAATATTGCGAATTTATCCATATGATATGCCTGAATAAATCATCTACCTTAAAGATTTTGAGCAAATTGGCTCATCAGCAAAGGGTTACTTAGGAAAGACAATTTCCTATAAATATGTTTAGAGTAGCTGTAGATACAATTGCGCATGTATTTGTGTTGCACTGTGCTAGTCATGGCACAACATGACACAGACCAAGCACCATGCCCACAAAAGGCAAAAGCAAGTTTTGCTTTTGAAACTAAAGTTACATAACCATTTAAGCTGTTATTCCAACAAAAACCTAGTACCATAAATCAAAGTTTTAAACTCAATTTCAGTCCTGATTGGGCTTGAGCAATTTCAGTTCAAGCAGTTCAGATGGTTTAGCCAGTTTCAATCCAAGATTTAGAAATTCAACAGTAAAAAAAGGGATAGAAAGAATACTATTAGAGATACCAAGATGCCTCGCTAACTAAATGAATCCCAGAAGAATTAGAATCCCTTGCAGACCTTGCGATAACAGATCTTTCAGTTCTATCTCTTTTGTTCCTTCTTCCCTGCAGTGAATGTTGCACTTCATCAACCAAATTTCTCTTCGAAACATTATACTTTTCTTTAACCACCTAGATAACCAAATTGGAACATCTGCTTGCTAGATGTTTACAAGCATCACTTCTTGCCAAATCAGAAACTCTCATTCATATTCCACTTTATCTTCACCACCATTTTGATTCCCAGTTAAATGCAAACAAAGTTAGCTCTTTCCTCCTCCACATCCAACCTGCTGTGCAGCCCTGGAAATGCTAAATGAGCACTTAATAGTCCACCTATTTGTATACAGATGTTGACCAGTTGCACTCTTTCCAAAATTCTTTCAAGTCCATAAGTGGAACTACAAATCAAGGAACTTCACCCAAAGTTAGTGCCTAAACAAATCTATTCACATTTATGCCTTCTCCCTTCTCCTCAACACCAACACATTCCCATTTATAAACTTAACATCCACTCCCCAGAACTTTAATACAATCTTCTTCAATGAAAAACCTGTAAAAGAAGCCACATTTGAATCCCTTCTGCTGGTTTAAGAACCAAGTAACTTTTACAATATAAGCAAGAAATAAATACCTAGGCCTCATTCAGGCTAAATTCCTGAGAACTGAGAAAATGTGTGCTCCCAAATTTCTCCTCCTTTGAGTCCTTCATTGGTCACTACTGGAAGCAGCAACATTACCTTCATATTACCTGCGCTGGAAATAGAAGGCTATCGTCAATGTCCTCATCTCCACTCCCAAATATGGCAACCTACCTATCAATGCCTCTAAATGATTAAGCATTGTGGTAATCCATGCTTCATAGGTTTTCTCAGCTTTACAACAAGATTTCCTAGAAATTAGTCGATGCTGCCTATCAGACCAGGACAACTCACATTCTTATGATGCTTTGGAAAAAGCCATGGCCGAATCCTTTAACTATAAGGTCAACCAAATCAATGAAAGAGCTAGCACAAGCTCCCCCATCCATACCAGATGAGAGGTTTTAGGAGAAAGAAGAAGGAAGCACTAACTAGGTTCTAGGAGGATTAAACTTCTTCCTATGGCCTGACTATTTTACTAAAACTATCGTTTACCAACTAGGTTATAGGAGAATTAAACTTCTTCCTATGGCCATGACTATTTTACTAATACTATTGTTTACCAGTAATAATAGTATGATACTTCCACCATTGGAATTGTGCTATGTAATAGAATTTTGACTTTTGATTTGTCCCTCAAATTTGAATTAAATTCTGTATATCAAACACCCTTCTTTCTTCCACTTCATCCACGTCAGAAAATATTGGAGGCTAGATCCCAGGTTGGATGATCTTAAACAACAGCACCAACTAGCTTTCCTAGTTTCATGGCAGATCCCATTTCTGCACAAACTTGCCCAGCCTAGGTATGTATACAGCAATCCATGAGGGTTGATGCCAAATTGAGAACCAGTTATCATTGTCAATTTCCAGCCTAGGTATGTATGCAGAACTATCTCTACTATCTTGCCAATTTCCAAATCTCTCTCCCTCCTCTTTATTCTAGTATTATTTGCTTTTCCATTAAAACTGCTACACGGTGTTTTGAATACCATATCATTTCAAGTGGCAAGGGGCAATATCGTACTCTGGGCCAACAAGGTATCAATACGACTACAAGGCTCGATCACCTCCCATGCCAACACACAGCACTTCTGCTGCACTGGCTCCAACAACATATATTCAAGGATTTAAGTATTGGTGCATATCAGTCTGCACTAGACATACCCAATCATAAAGTTAAGGTACCAATAAACTACCATACTGATATCAAACTGGTTTCACCTCTTCGCAATCCCAAAACCAAGAGGTGGTACCAGGTGTTGGTACATACCATACCATGTGTTGGTATGATACCACACCATGGTAAGGTACCAGAATGGGTGCCAGTACCAATACTTCAAAGTTTAAACTTTGTTACAGGTTGTTTGCAGTTTGTATCACAGCATACCATACCATATCAGCAAGGTACCCATATGAGACTGATACCAAGACTTAAAATTGTGACTACCAGAAAAGAAAAATTAACAAACATATTAATCATGATAATATGGATATTGAAACTAAGAAAAATGACACTAAACAGTGACAATATCAACATGTGATCTATTATCCCATCGCTAATAGAGAGTATGATGCAGAAAGAAACCACAGACATTGACATCAAACCAGTAAACTTATTTCAATTTCAGAGTTAAGCAAAAAGGAATCATATAAGTAAAACATGAGTATGATAAGAAACAATATGTGTGCATAAAATAGGACCAGTCAAGCTAACTGAACAAATAGCAGCAATACACGAGACTCGTCTTACCCCATCCACTTATATCCGTTGCATCACGGCATTCTACTTTGTACCTTGACAAATGACTCTGAACTTCTCCAATGGTTTCTAACTGCCTTTCAGCAAGAGATGGACTAATTTCTACAGATCTATAAATAGAAGGAGAAACACGCTTAGATACTTGAATTTCAAGCAAAGGAAAAGGCATACTAATTAAACAATAAAGTTTTTTCAGCTATTTGATAACCAAAATCAGGATACACTTATGAAGGCAAATTTCAGTACCAACATTAAATGGCTGTTAGCGTTCAGCTTGTAAAGTAACATCAAGGCATGTCTCAAGTAGACAGCAGAAAAATTATATGATCAATATAGTGGAACATCTAAAGTAGACAGAAGAACTTATTTGTTTTCAATATCATCAACATCTGAACCTTTTCCCATCATATTTCAATATCAAGCATGGAGCAGAATCTAAAGGGGAGAAGGTTCAAAATGAAGATTGAACAAATTCTTAGGACAATCAACCAACTTCACATCTATGTTCTAATAGTTAATACAGAATTCTTTGAAAAGCCAACTTTAAGCAAGAGAGGCATACAATGACACCAAAAGGCTAGTGAACAGGCGTGCAACTTATCTTACTGGTAAAATTTTGAGCATATGAAAACAAGGAGAACCTGCCTGAGCTAGAAAAAGTCATAGAAAAATGACAAAATTTGATATAAAGATTTTCATTCATCTTTAAGAGATAATAAGCCAACAAACAAAAATGAAATGCCATCGACCTTCAGTTTCAATCGCAATTTAAAATTATGAAGTTCAAGATTTTTAGTTTCATGAGATAGAGCTATCCCAGTTTTTTCATGGAGCAAAATGCGCCGCTGTCCCATATCATCTCAACACTTGAGACAGGATATGTCTCCAGACGCGTCAATTGGGATGCTAGGATAAGGGTGGGATGGTCCCATCCTGACAATTATGGTGGCAATCCATCTCAATGTCCCATATGATGACCCTCCAAGACTTAAAAATCACAATATGGTTCACCATGCAATTGAGTAAAGGTTCACAATACTGATTTAAATATCCAAACAGGTACTATATTCGTACAGCATCAGTACAAAGTTCAGCATATCGATACTTATTGCACCTCCAATACCAAGCATGGATCATTACTAATATGGTAAGATATGCCCAATATAGAGTAGTACGCACCAGTACAGTGAACCTTGCTGTTGAGACAACCGATCAACACAAATATTCTAGTAGAAATTGTAACATAACTATTGGTGCAATGGTGGAGATCATTAATAAATTACTTAGTTCATCACAGTACAATTCTCTGAAGACTCTTAATGACTCTAAGCGGGTGAACTCAATGATTAAATACAGTGAAGCTTGAAAAAAAGCAAGGATCAAAGTCTCTATATGTACCAAAAAATTACAATTCCTATTGTGCAAGGAATTTATTGGCAAAGTCTTACCTTTGTATTGTACATCTACATCAATAAGACATGATCTTATATTGATGCATATCTTTCAATATACACCAATAGACAATTCATTGCTATAAGGGATTCAGCCCCAATTTCCTGCACTAAACCCATGTCCAACCACCTACCACATGTTGATTACCATTCAAGATAGTCTGGAACTATTTCTTGTCAATTTAATTTTCCCCCTTTCTCTTGGAGAATTTGAAGGGCCGATCTAGAGATTGGAAAGGTAATGACAAAAATTCACCATGCAATATCGATCCAATGATCGCAATAGATATTTCATAATAATATAAGCTTCTCACCTCATGGTTTAATGGTTATTATGTGTATGATGCCTACAATTTGATGCTAAAAATAATTGCTATCAGTTTAAACCAAGAACTACCTTAAAACCATGTACATGTACATGTTAAACAATAAGCAACATAAATATCTAGGACGATTTAAAATCCTAGATTTCTACATATCAGATTAAAAGTTTAAAATTGTATGTTAATTTGTTTAAGCATTCTTTTGGTTTCATTATAATAATATGAAGAACTTGCAGTTAAGGCATAGAAAGAAAATAATTAAAATAGTATATCTTAGCATGTTATGATTTGAACTAATGAATCTTTCCATGCCAACAAATGCCAAGTGACAGCATTACACACTTACCACGATGATCCCTAAATGACAAAAGCATGATATCCAAACAGCATGCATGACAACACCACATTGACTTACAACAAAGAATGCATGCAAAGAAGTGTATTTATAGACATCTATGGTGTGTGGGTATGTGTGCATATACGTATGTATAGATATGTATATTGTATAGATCTATCATCTCCATCAATTTTCCAGATCCCTTTTTCCAATTTTTTTTTCATTTAAAACAGAATATGATAAGGCCCCAATACCATGTAAGTAGTGAAATGCAACTGTAATTAAAGAATGTTAAAGCAAACTCAGCAAAGAGTATGGCCATACATATATGTCATATTATTGTAAACCTTTGCTGGTGCATTCAACATCATGTAATCCAAAATGCACTTCGCACATGTTCCAGAACCACCCCCAATTTCAAATATCTGAATCAATATAATGCAAAATTTGAGTTGAATTAGTCATATCCCCACCAAAAAAAAGACATTGACTAGTCATAAAGTAGAATTAATAATGTCAATTACAACAAAAAAATCAGACTAGTTGAGCAAAAATGTTAAAGAGTAGTCAAACTTCAAAAGCATCAAATAGCTGAAAAAGATAGTCGGTATCACTACCCTAGTCCACAAACCTTATACCAGCTATACAAGATTAGTAAGCCAAAATCTCCTGAAATATTAAATATACTAATACCCAAGTAGAGAATTGTCAACAAAAGAAAAGCACAACCAATTCTTTTCAAATAAAAATTCAAATTTATTTTATATTGTTTCCTGTGCATAAGCCAAAACTAGCAAAGAGGCATAAATTTAAAATCTTGATTAAAGAGTAAAACAGATTTTCACTTTTTTGTGTCTCTGAAGAAAGATATGGTCTAAGAATAAACATTTACACCTGGAACATTATGAAGTTTTGACTCAATCCTGGGTTTTCACCATTTATTTGCTCAATTTATATATATCCTGACATGTGGACTTCTTAGCTATTACTGCCTTACACACCTCATACCAAAATCCCATATTAATTCCTTATCTAAGTATCTAATGTCATGATTGTTGAATATAATGAGTCCTAAATTGAAAATCGTCAAGACATTTCCTTGAATTAATTCATCTCTCAAGACTCTCTCTTATCATTTCTTCCCTCCCACCATCCATCAGCCCCATTCCATGCAAGTATACTCACCATAGACACCAACTTGTTCAGCTGGCCAGTTCATAGGCCAAGGACCCATGCATAGGTCAATCCATTAACTGAACCTTCATGATCAGTCTTCTTCCCCCTCCCTACCTTTTCTTCCCTTTCCCACACATGAAGCAGCTCTTTTCTAATAGACTATCTCTACCAGCATTCCTTGCTGGAACTTTGCCATTCTTCTTTGTAAAAGGTTCTGCAGACTTGTTAGCCTAGATCTTACCAGAGAAGATCCAACCCTCCAGCCCAACCAAATCCTCTTCTCATTAACAACAAGGTGAGGTTTTCCCTGGCAATCTTGACCTATATCAAGGTAATGTTATTAGGAAACAAAAAGTAAGATAGGGTCTTAGTTGCTAGACAGAAGGGGGAAAAAAGGACAACAAAGCCTTAGATGACAAGGGTCACAAATCAGCTATCATCAGGAACTTTTAGGCAGCTGATCTCCATGTTGTTCACAATGGTAATGAAAGCATAGTGAATGAGCAGTGGTTGGGGTGACCAATCAAAAGCATAATGCCGTAAGGAAGGGTAGCATTGGATAGAAGAAACAAGGCACCATCATAGCAGGCATGGAGGGTGGGCAAGAGAAGAAAGAACAAATTGAGATACTAGATGATCAAGACAACGAGTTTCTAAGTCTTTAGAGCAATATAGTATCCATAAATTGTTGTAATTACTTGAATTGTTAGACATAACTAGATCTTCAAGAGTAAGGGTTTCTAAGTGTTTAGAACAATATAATATCCATAAATTAACTCCGGTTAGGTATAAAGTTTTATGTATAGTCAGTCCCAAGCCCAAATAATGAAGGAAGGTTGCAGTAGGTTGACGACCAGCATAAAGCTATAGTCATGCTCTACAAACATGAATCCCATAGAAAAATCATTGAGACTAGGGCAATCTTCGAAAGTAACAAGCTACATTGGACCCAAATGTAATAAAAAGTTTTGCAAGAATAGCTAAGATGATCCTCGGAGGCAATAAGTCACGTCGACACCAGGTGTGACAAAAAGCAAGGGTTCTTACACCTTCATGGATGGATATGAGCAAAGAAGCTAGTCTAAAAAAAATAAAAATAAAAATAAAATAAAATAAAAATAAAATAGAATACGTTTAACAACTTGAAATATAGGGTCATCAATAGAAAAATTAATGGAACTAACAAATACAATGACTAGAAGGAGAATTTATGTAACTTGTTTGTAAGAGACTAAGTAAATAGAAAAGAAAGCAAAAGAGGTAGAAGGTTTTAAACTTTGGTATACATATAAAAATAGAAATAAAATGAAGTAGAATTATAGTAAATAAGAGTTTAAAAGATGAAATTGTAGATATTAAAAGGAAAAAAGATAAAATAATTTTGATTAATTTTATGATAGATGAGGAGTCAATTAATATTATTAGTGCTTATGCTCCTTAAGTAGGTTTAAATAATGTTACAAAGCAAAGTTTTTGAGAGAATATGGATAGATTAATTCAAGAAATTCCTTATGGGGAAAAAATATTTATCAGAAGATATTTGGACATATAGGAAAATATAATATAGGTTCTGAAAGAATGCATTGAGGTTATGTATTCAAAAATAGAAATAAAAAAGGAAATGTCATTTTAGAGTTTGTAATGGTATTTGATTTAGCATTAGCTAATATATATTTTAAAAAGAAAGATTCTCATTTAATAACTTTTAAAAGTGGATATGATACTAGTCAAATAAATTTCTTCCTTATTAGAAAAATTTATCAAGTATTTTATAAAGATTGTGTTATATCAGGTGAGAGTATAACCATGCAACATAGATTAATGATTATGCATGTATGTATTCAAAAATGGAGCAGAAAAACTGAAAAGTATAAGAATCCGAAGATTAGGTGGTATAATTTGAAAGGAGAAAAACTAATAGCTTTTAAGGATAGAATGATGAAGTAAGAAAAATAGAGTATAGATGGAGAAATCAATATTACATGGGAAGAAATAGTTAATAGTATTAAAAAAGTAGCTATAGAGATATTAGGAGAGTCAATGTGTCCATAGTTTTACGGGTGTTAAAATTCCTCTTCATGTTTCACAAGCTTATAAAGTCCAACCAGAAAACCAACAAATGTAATCCTTCCATCTCACCAAGTACATTTCACATAATGTAAAATAGTTGAAAGAGAAAATATTTTTATGTTGTCTTTCACCTCCCCTTAACTTACAAGGCAAGCTCCATCATCCTTTTTAAGGTGTCCAACCATGATCGATAAACTTGGCGACACATGGATGGTGTAAGGCTAGATATAACATTGGTTCAGGACCTGAGGTATATTTTGGCATCTGAAATGGATTACTTCCAAACTTCTCATACATTTTGACGAAGGTGATCACAAAAAGCATGCACTGTTTATGGTTTCTGTAAAGATTTGCGCCTTTATTCTTTTATTTTATTAATCAACCAAGAAAGCTCAATGTAATGCAACTTGAATATTGGTCTCTATAAATGGAGGTTAAAGAGGCAGAATGAGCATATATTTGGGGACATTGGTAATAGTGGCCATGAACAACATTCATTATAAATGGAGGTTGAAAAGATGTGCACTTTGTGGTTGTAATGGTGGTGGTAGTGGGACAAACAGAGATCAAACCTTTAATGGAATTGAAAGGTTAGCTGTACGCATTATTGCTTCCGCAATACCATATGCATACCATGGCTGCAGTGATGGAAGAACAGAAATCAGAAATAACAATTAACTCAACTGAAAAAACATTGGTGAGTAAAATAGAATGACACATGCTCAGATCAAATAAGATCCACTTTACACAAATATTCAGATCACAAATCAAATTACTTTAGGCCTCAAGCCCTCAACAAAAGGGAAAAGAAATGCACTTCTATCTCCAAAAAATAAATTTAGAAGCTGATAGCATCTCCTTTTCTAATGATTAAAAATAATAGCAAGCATATTGGTTTTGAAAGCCCTCCTGACAGCAGTCAAATTACCTGTCATTTAAATAATGGTCATCATGTAGTCACTTTCTTTCCACAACTACTATATACTACATGGACCTCAATTTAATCTTGGTAATAATTAACAAGAGATTCGATGTCCATCTAAAACAGATCAGTTTCAGTTATAAAAGATGACAGTTGCTACTTCTGTTATAAGAGTAAATAACAGTTCTGAGGGATGATCATTATTTGGGAATATTGTTGTTAATAAGACCCTGACTGAAAGGATGACAACTGGAATGAAATGATATGGTTTACATTGAAATCATTCTGAGTCATTTAAATAAAGATTCAAGTAAAGAGATGTGATCTAACTGGGCACATTTACCACATAGAGATAGCCTCGTGCAACTTGATTGCTGAACCTTCATGCAATGCCAGCAAATCTAAAACTTCATTCCTCTCCAATTTAATACTTCAATTAGCCTCGTGCAACTTGATTTCTTACCTTCATGTAATGCCAGTAAATCTAAAACTTCATTCTTCTCCAATTTAATACTTCAATCTCACCAACCCTCTTTGTTGGCAAATGGTAAACATGATAATGTGCAATGAAAGGGCTAAACAGCAAGAACAGTAGGAGGATGGTGCACAGAGAAGAAAGCTTGAAAGAATAGAATATGAAACAAAGATCAATTAAAAGAATGGTGAAATGGTTGAAAGAATAGCAAGGAAAAGAGGTGGGGAGGGGGGAAGGTGGCAATGCTAGGAGATCTCTAATCAACTCAACAGAATGTAACCCCCAACCATGAGTACTGTCTACATGAAAGCAAAGATTGAGGTATTGGTTTATACCACAATATATCATATAATACACAAAAAAGCATAATACAGAAAATATGTGCACATATGTTATTTATACAGAAAATATGTGCACATAATACAGAAAAAGCATATACAAGTCCATCACGTTATATTCCAAATACATCAAGATCTGAAACATTAGTTTCCATTTTGGCTGATTACGAAGTTTTAATTTCAGCAATTTTGATGGCTTCAAAAGTTTCACTCTAAGTTTCGAAGTTCCAATCAAAAAAATAAAGAAAGTTTTAAAAACAAAAAATAGAAGATAATAGAATAATCCAAGAAAACTTATTACACGATATTTTAAAATTTATGTCAAAAGTTTCATTGTTTTGTGTAATTTCAAAAATCTCAAGATGAATCTAATGCTACATATAAGTGATATTATCAAGAATACCGCTACTTTGCATTTTGTACTATGAAGATATACATTACTTACTTGAGATTTAATTATTTAGATATTCATTAAAATTCCCAATTATGAACATTTTTTGGTGTCAAACACATTCAACTTTCTTCTTTATTTTTTAATAGCTGCGATCAAGGTATCAAAGTTAGGCATTTCTTTCTCATATATTTGAGATTACAAGGGTGTTTAATCAAATACACATAGTTCAGGAATGTTACATTTATTTGGTATAAAAAAAATTTATTTTTGTGAAACATATTCTAAAGTTTTTAAAAAAAATTCTTTTAGAGGATAATAAATAAGAAACAAAGCAATTTTTCAATATATATGTAGAGGTAAACTTAGCTACATTCGAATATAACTAAGTTTATGATCTAGTCATCTTTTCCACCTTTGAATTCACATAGATCCTGAAGACACACCATTTTTTTTCACTTTTTTCATCTTTAAGATTCATGAACTGTGTGAATCCAAGGATGGATGAGGTGATCTGATCTAGACTTGATTACATTCGAACGTAGTCAAATCTACCTATTTGTATTCAATCAATTTCGACTGAAACTAGGAATTAGTTTGGGTTTGGTCTCTCCCAATCAGCTTCGTTGAAGCTTAAAACCTTGCAAAACATAGTATTATATACTTTTATGCTCCTCTTCCTTTTCATATCTGTGGTTAACCATCTGCATAGTCATGTTTCTGTTTACAATAATACATAGCTTTTTGTATTTTTTTCTCGATGTCTTGTTTTGGGAATTTGAAGGCACAATAATATAGATTATGGAAAGAAATGGTACAAGGCAAATTTTTGATTATACATCTTATCAAAGGCTAGAATCAAGATGATCAATGGTAAACAAGCCTTGTGCAATACCATTACCATATAGGCTCCTCAAAACACTGACAGAAGTAGAAATTTACGTGATAAGTTTGTGTGAGAACATAATTTTGTGACACTTGGCAACTTTTGTCATGGAATTTGATTTTTTTTTCCTTTGTTTTTAGTGTAGTTATATGCATTACTTTGTGCAGTAGATTGCTTTAAAAAGGCAACACACTTGTCAAAACATATGTGTTTCCATCATTAATCAGTATAAAGACAATAAAATAGTCACAGTTAAAGATACCGAATTAAGTTGCATGTCTTAGCATTCTAATTATAATTGTTCTTGCAAACCAGTTTTATCTTAAATGCATGCCAAGTGACAACATCCTTCAACAAGGAACGCAATATATGTTACCATTAAGTATGCACAGGCACCATATGCAAATACTTTAAGTCTGACATTAGAGCAAATGAGGGAGACAACATGGAGAGTTCTTTGATCCAAATCAGCTAGCACATTGGAGGGGTGAAAGGAACAAATGGGAAGAAAAAGAGGAAAAGTAAAGAGTGACAGAGCTAAATGAAAATGCGAAAAAAAAAAAAAAAAAAAAAAAAGAACTGGGTTATCTAGCATCCTGTAATCCAAACAATGTACAAACAACCACTTAGGGGTTTGAGAAAGCTAACTGCTTGTAGGTTTGTTGTTTATATGCAACACATGAGGTCTCAAGTCAGACTTCAACTCTAAATCAAAAATTGGGTTTGAGTAGCTCTTGAAGATGCAGGAAATGACTATTAGTTATTCTTGACTGCTTCTAGGCATCTTCATGAACAGGACATGTTACCAAATAATAGAGTGCATATTACCACTAGCTACCCCTCGAGATCTAATTTTGAGCATTTTCTTATTCTAATAAAATCAGCCTCATCAAATTAACTATCGAACATTTTCAGCATTGAAATTTATAACTGACAAGAGAAGGGGGAAAAATCCAATAAATTGATTTCAAAATACCAAAATCTCTTATGCTACACATTTGAAATGCCACATACATACCAGAAGAGACCTTACCTTAAAAAGTTCCACTGGAGTAAACCAAGCAATATCATGCTGCTTGTAAAGGTTATCCAAATGCTGCATATAGGCACTCCTGTCTAGAAGATAAAAATGTGCACAAAGAGTTGAAAAGAAGCCGTAAGAGAAATTCAAAACAGTGCCAAAAGCATAACTAGCTTTTAATTTGACGAAAGCAATTTGAAAGGAGGAGGAGGATATAAGTATGAACAAATCGCAGTTTTGATTTAAAACTATGGTCATTACATCGGTCAGATGGACCTTGTTTGCAAATATTCATTCAACTGGTAAAAAAGGAAAAAAAGACTCCAAGACATAGGCATAGGAATGCTGGTTACATAAATCAAAGATAAGGTGTGGTAAAGAAAACAATCAATCGTGACACAACGCTTAAGCTAGAACACAGAATCAGACACAGATTTTAAACAAGGCCCTAATAATTTTGCACCACTAAAGTTTCTTGAACTTCGACCAGAATTTGACAACAAGCAGAGATTTTTCTACAATCTTGCATTTAAACAACTGTACTAAAACACCACAATTAGGATCACATGTCAGCTATATGGCAAGAACTCTAGCACCAAAGTAGGTCACCCAAATGAAAATATCCAATCCTGCATATTCCATGCATGCGAGCATTGACATTCATTGGGATATAATTTGGAACATTAGCGTTAGTGGCAAATCAAATTGGACGTAAAAGTGAAACTTTTTTCCTGTTCTACGTGCCCTTAAGAAGTTCCACACCACTATTCTGGTGTATGCCCAGGCATACTCTTGGATGATCTTGATTCTCCATAGAATCAACTTCGCATAATCCTTGACCGACTATTCTCAAATAATTTTGATCAAGACTGTGTCACTACGACGAGTTTTCCTATGGATTTTACGAAAACTTGCCTAAACCCTAAACCCTTTGTCTCCAAGAGCCATACCTATCCAAGAAATAGAATTTTAAGAAAATCCACCGCTTTCTCGGCAACAACTGTAACCCGGATTGTAGGAGGCTAATTGTAAAACATAATTAATGAGAAATATCCCTTGTTGCCCGAATATAGAGATTCAAAATCTCTTCGTGGGAAAAGAAGGGAGAAAGAAGTGGCAAAGTATGAACCTTGGAGTTGATTGAACCGAATGCTACTGTCGAGCACTCCCACGGGCCCCGATCTCTTGGAGAAATATCCGTGGTTCGGATCATACAATGCGGAGCGGATGTAGTCGCGCACCTGGTCTCAAGCCACAGATGATGCATGTGAACAGAAAGGGAGGGAGAGAAGGAGAAAAAACAAAAAAAACTTGGAAGTTATGGCTTTGAACCGAGTGCTGAAAAGGAGGTAAATAAAAGCCGACCAGAATGGGCTTGTCACCAACGATGTCCGTCGAGAAAAAAGCCAGACGCATCCTCTGGAACTGCCCCCTACAAACAACTGAGGAAAGGAAACGAATTAAGAGAAAAGAGATTCAAGAATAAACGAGAGAGAGATAGAGAGAGAGAGAGAGAGAGAGAGAGAGAGAGAGAGAAGCGAGGGAGGGGGTGAAACAGCGAACGTTTGGCTGCTCGGAACGCCGGAGGAAGCACCATGACTGAAGGTCGCCAACGCCGACTCGGGTCTCGGAGGCGGCAGGGACTCGGTTGGCCCCTGAGGCCGGACTTGCTAAATAGCCGCAATCGACGACGCGTGCGATGCATGTGACCGGATCCGGTTTGGCTCATATCCAGCCCGATCCAAACCAAACCCGACCGGTTTGCAGCGCTCCGAAGGAGGAGAGTAATCGGAGAAAAAAACGGCTATGGAGCGAGAGAAGGAATTGGAGACGACGTCTCTCTGACGCTCCGTCTGCCAATTAGAAGCGGATAGGTGAATCCCATCATTTAGCCACCGATGAAGGTTTGAAACTGGGTTCTTGAATCAATTTGGTCCAAAACACTGCATCATAATTCAAGGGTACTCCAGGAAAAATCTGGTTTCAGCTTTCGGTAGAGAGATGGCTTTTAAAAACTTGAATATTTTTCCAATGCTGAGGTTAGCCTTGTTGTTTTTCAGACATTTTTTGGGGAAACCATCCGTCTGAAGAACAAGCATTCACTAGCATTTGCTGGGGAGTTATATCTGTGCATTATAGCATGTTCACAGAATTTTCTGAATTTTGAAAACGATTCAGTTATAGGACATATACAGAGAGACACAAACACAAAGAAAGAGAGAAAGAAATAAAAAGTTATATTTGGCTATATTTGCATATGATTAAGCTCAAATCTGATTATCATTATTATCATTAGATTTATACGAATTTTAAAGTCAAAAAATTATTCATTAATCATTATTAGCTCTTAAAAAAAAATTAGATGAATTAAACAAAAATAAGTAAAAAATAAATAGAAATGGATAAACAATAGGCATAAACACAATCAAAATAAAATATTAACTTTTTTTAAGGGCGATGATAAATATTTACTCCACAGAATAAATAAGAGCATATTTAAAATAAAAAGCTAGTCTAAATTGATAAATACCTGATATAAGAAATTTCTGTTTACCACTTAAATTAGGTGTTTATCATTTAGATTAGTTGTTTATTCTTGATATGTTAATGTTTATTCGGTAGGATAAATTGTTATCATCATCCCTGAAATACTTTCATTATATTTGCATTTATTGTTTGCCCATTTTGTTTATTTTATATTTATTTCATCGGACTTTTTTTTAAGTAGCTAATGATGATTAACAAGTGGCTTTTTGGCTTTAAAATTTGTATAGATCTAATATTAAGAGTAGCACTAAATTTGGGCTATAGTACATACAAATGTAGCTAAGTTCTATAGAGAGAGAGATATATAGTCAAGCTCTAAATTTGATCATCCTTTTAACCTTTGAATACACAAAAATTTCAAAGTTACGCCATATTTTTTACCTCTGAGATCTATGATCCATATGAATTTAAGGATGAAAAGTGCAACTGAATCTGGCTTGGTAGCATGCAAGTATAGTCAAATCTAATTATATAGATTTAAGATTTGAAATCTTATGGAATAAAGTCTTCTAGTTTTTTCATAAAATAGAATGTACTGCCATTCCATTCTATCCTGAAATTTGAGGAAAAAGATATCTCAGGATACACTAATTAGGATATTAGGATGATAGTGAAATTGTTTCATCCTGATACTCGAAACAATAAACTATTTCGATATGCTACAGGATGTTCCACCGAAAAGTGAAACCTTGTTTTAGTTAGCTCCTTCCAATGTTCTTCTACAGGGTCCATAGGTTAAGGGACTTGTTATGATGTTTGATTCGGTACCCACCTCATTATATTTATTTGATTCACTACCTTAACCAGCATGTAAAGATTGTTCTCAACCAAATATGGTGGTAAGGGATCTTCATTAACTTGGGAGGATTTATTCAGTGATTTCCTTAACATTATGAGAGCATATCAAGGAACTCATGTCTACGTTTCTGTGTATCCATTCTTTTCCCCCTCGTATAACTATTTGCGATGTGGTGTTACTTTCCTTGTACCTGAGTTGTCCTCCGTAGGAGAGTGTATCTACTCTTCATGCATGGAGTTAACCTTGACCATTTACGCAGCACATTGAAGTGGATTTTGAAATTGCCTGTTTAATATCAATCACATCAAATAGACCTGTTTGATAAACTATGAAGTGCAACTACTTCCCTTAATGGATCATTTTATTGAGTCTCATGTTACTGAGATGGACTAGGCAAGGATGCAACTTGGTTCAGCATCCAATACTTGATGGTTTTCTAAAGAGCATCTGAAATCTGAGCTATATAAAATGCACCTGGCTAAAAAAGTTGCTGAGAGATTGACCAGATGCTTACACTCTGAAATTTCCATTAATGCATTTAAGCTGTTAATGAGACAGGTTTCAGCCTTGAAGAAAACTTCTGTCAGCAGATAAATTTTTTGATTATGAAACCAAACAAAGGATTAGAAAAATTAGAGTACAACATCACATGGAGCTTAAGACCATTTGGTTCAAGATAATCTATCTTGATAATTTTCAGTAATATGAGATTATCATAAACCATAATAATCTGATTCTCATTTGAAAGGTAGAAGATATCTGAGATTACCAATGTCCGATAATATTAAATTATGCTCTTAACTTACATATAAATATTAAATAATATATAATCTAATTATCTATTTAATTTACACTAGATAATATTTTAATATTTATAATATTTAAATAAATAATATTTCTTAAATCAGTTTATAAAGAATTTAGGTTTTTACTAGAATATTTCATATTCTAGCAAAAAGAAGAAATGATCACTTTTATAATAAAATTTAAAAATATTATAATTTGATTACTATATTTTGTCATTATAAATCAAACATGAGAATCTTTCATTCCTAAGAATCTGATTGTCGAGTATAAGATTATCAGAAGGTGATATTTGATTCACAATAATGTAATATTATTAAGAATTTTACATTCTTTTAATCTTACATTTACTAATCGAATTCTCAGAAATTAAAGGTTACTGTATTTAGTTCGTAATAACAAATTATAGTAATCAATTTATTATATTTTTTAATTTTATTTGAATATATTAATATTAAATATTAATAATTAAAAAATATTTAGCATTATAATATATTTTTTATAAAATATATATTGGACCTTTTATCTTTAATCAATTCAATTAAAAAAAAAATTGTGCCACCAGGTCATGTTCAGCAAGGCAGAGAATCAACACCTTTTTACAGTTACCGTCGCATTGATGCAAAATATCATAGCAATCTTTTTATTTTTATGATTTTTTTACAGTTACCGTAGCATTGCTCAATTAGAAAACAACCATTATTTTCATAAGAGCATCCAATGTGGCTTGAGATAAGAGCATCAGACTCAAGCTATCCCTCTTATCCCTCTACAACTCTTTCCCCCTAGTTTTGAGACGGTACAAGAATAGTTCATTGAGCCCACCAACAAGTCCATATTCAAATATCCTTCCATATGGTAGGAAAATGATTCTTATACCCATTAATTGGACAAAAACGCATGACAACTTATGTTCTGAACTCATAAAGAGTTAGATATCTTGTAACATATATGAGCTCAACTCGAGTTTGCTTGGCTCTAGCTTGTCTCGTTTGAGTCAAAATTTAACAAGATTTCAAGTTGATTTGATAGACCTGTAACTTGTAGTATAAACTAAAGAGCAATATTAGAATTTCAAAACAAGCCATCATCTTGCCTTCCCTTTATTTGTCTCCTCTCTCTAAATTCCTATCGAATAAGGTTTTCAGATGCTTGTGATGTCAGATAAAAATTTTGTTGGGCCAAGAACTACAAATTAGACAACTCCATAGGCAATTAACTCATTATATTTTGATAAAAAATCATGCAAGGTTGCACTAATAATCTTTATCCTACCACATAATAAAAGAATTATTTATGTGCACTTCCACCCAAATTTTCTAGTGAGAAGTCCAGCGACAGGATGTTAACACCAATCCGTGTACACATGCATGGATCCATCCTTTTTTTTTTTTTTTTAATTCACTTCTTTGCAATTTACAAGGCAAGTTTACTTAACATCAAAATCGTATGAAAGTGATTTAGCCCTTGTCCATGTAGCCATCGAAAAGTAATCCAAACCGGGTCAAAGGGATTTCAGAAGGATTATATCAAATATTTTTAATCTTAACATTTTATCAGATAAAAATTTTTAACCTGTTATTTTGAAGATTTTTTTTTTTAATAGTATTTTCAGAGCTTATTTGGGTCAACTGATGGTTGCTCAACAGCGATCCCTTCAACAAGCGCATTAAATTGAGTCTTGGTTTGGTGATGGCACAGCCATCTCTTCAACAAACGCACCAAATTGTACCTCGGTCCACTGATGACTAAGGGTGATAGTGATAAAATTAAATACGAGATAGGAACACTATTCGATTCAAACCTAATATAAATAAGTTAATTTATATTAATTTTAAATGCATCATAAATATATTAATATAATTATGGCACAAAATTATCATGTCATGTTGCGAATTGATCCATTATTCCAAAAAAAATTTGTTTAGAATCTATTTAGTTGATAGTATATTAAGTGAATCATATTAAATAGAACAAGCTATGTCCATTCGTATTAAAACAAGCCAACGAGTCGTATCATAACAATTAAACGCGATTTGTATTATGCCATGTTACTTGTATAATAATCAATGCCTTTTTATGTTAAAGCACGTAAATAAGTCATGTCATATCAATTCAAAACAATTCGCAGCTAAGTCTATCTTTCTCTATGTACATATAGAGATGGAATAGGTTATATTTGAATATAATTAAGTTTTGGTTATCTTTCTCACCCTTTAATTTACACGAATTCTGAAATCATTCTATTTTTTTAATCTTTTTATGTTTGAGATTCGTAAACTGTATGAATTTAAAGATGAGGAAGATAACTAAATCTAAACTTAGCTACATTTGAATGTAGTTAAGTCTATTTCCTTTTTTTTTTTAAAAAATTTAACTAACTTCTGATCACCTTTTTCCTTAAATTCACACGAATTTCGAAATCATTTCATCTTTTATATCTTTTCATATTTGAAATATATAAACTATGTGAATATAAAAATGAAAGATACGATCAAATAAATTTGGCTACATTTTATGCTACATTTAAATGTAACCAAATATAACTATATATATATATATATATATATATATATATATATATATATATATGTATGTATATATAACAGATACACACCAAAATACGTAGAGCTTATATCTACACGTCGCACTCTCTCTCTCTCCCCATCGCACTCTCTCTCTCTCTCTCTCTCTATATATATATAACAGATGCATACAAAAACACGTAAACCTTTTATCTACGCGCCACCCGCTAGTAGGCTCACCCGCAACCACACCAAAATCTCTATTTAAATAATTTTATTCAACAGTAGATCGCATCTCCCGCATCCGGCATATAAAATTTCAAAAAAAAAAAAAAAAAAAAAAATCTTAAGATCGCTCGACCCCCGTTGCCCCCTCCGTCGCATCAACTCTCTCCCTGTGCCCCGTCATTCATCTCCCAATTCCGATGGCGATGGAAACCTCTCCGCTGCCGCCGTCCGTTGACCCGAAGAGCGGCTTCTGCCGCAAGAGCAAGACCTTCTACAGCCTCCGCCAGGCCGCGCCGCTACCGGACGAAAGCCTTCCCCTCTCCGCCAGCGCCTACGCCCTCTCCCTGCTCCCCTCCACCCTCCCCTCCAACCCCGCTCTCATAGACGCCGCCACTGGCGCCGCCATCTCGTACCCAGAGTTTGTTTCCCGGGTCCGGACTCTCGCCGCCTCCCTCCGCTCCCACGCCGGACTCTGCCAGGGCGACGTCGCCTTCGTCCTCTCCCCCACCCGCCTCGACGTCCCCCTACTTTACTTCGCCCTCCTCTCCCTCGGCGTCGTCGTCTCTCCAGCGAATCCCCTCAGCACCGCCGCCGAGATCTCCCACCAGATCCGCCTCTCCAAGCCCTCCGTCGCCTTCGCCACCGCCGCCGCTGCTGACAAGCTCCCCCGCGATCTCCCGGTCATCCTCCTCGACTCCCCTCGCTTCCAATCCTTCTTCTCCGCCGCGGCGCCGGAGCCGGCGCCGGCGCTGGAGTTGCGGCAGTCGGACCCGGCAGCGATCCTCTACTCGTCGGGGACGACGGGGCGGGTGAAAGGGGTGGTTCTGACTCACCGGAACTTCGTCGCCCTGATCGCGGGGTTCCACGCCGCCCAGGAAGCGGCGGAGCCTCTGGCGGAGGGACCGCCGGTGGCGCTGTTCACGATCCCGCTGTTCCACGTGTTCGGATTCTTCATGGCGCTCCGGACTGTGGCGCTGGGGGAGACGACGGTGCTGATGGAGCGGTTCGACTTCGGGGCGATGCTCCGTGCGGTGGAGCGGCACCGGGTGACCTACATACCGGTGTCGCCGCCGGTGGTGGTGGCGATGGCCAAGTCCGACGAGGTCGCCCGCTACGACCTCTCCTCGCTCCGCCTGCTGGCGTGCGGCGGCGCGCCGCTCGGCCGGGAAGTGGCGGAGCGTTTCACGGCGCGCTTCCCCAACATTGAGATCATCCAGGTGCGGATAAGCTCGACTAATGATTTAATCTCGCACTAATTACCAAATTAACGTAATTGAGCTGGATTTAAGTTAATTTTTAACGCTTAGGGGTATGGTTTGACGGAGTCCACGGGAGGGACGTCGGCGACATCGGGGCCGGACGAGGCGCTGAAGTATGGCTCGGCGGGGCGAATCGGCGCGAATTTAGAGGCCAAGATAGTGGACCCCACCACCGGAGAGGCCCTGCCTCCCGGTCGGCAAGGGGAGCTCTGGCTTCGAGGGCCCACCATCATGAAAGGTAATTTAATACTTTATTTATTTATTTCTTTGTGTAAGGAAGGTAATTTAATACTTAAAGACCAATTTTTTATACTTATTTAGATTTAAAATAATTATTTCTTAACAATCGTGCAGTTGTTAAGTTACACCACGGTCATTATTAATAAATTAAAATTATATAATCAAAAAAATTTAAATAAAAATTAATAAATAATAAATAAATTTAAATTATAAATATATAATATATATTTTTTTAAAATTATAAATTAAAATATTATAAATTTTTTTCGTTATAATGCGACGTTTAGAGTGGCTTTACATAAATTTAACGTTGACTTATATAAATTGTTGCTATAATAATAATATAATGGCTGGTATTGTTGCTATTATTTAAAACTGCCGTCGACGTTAGCAAAGAGGCCCTCAAGTTCTCGCATTACTTTGCCTCAAAAAGCTCGCGCCATCGCTCATAATTCGAATGGATCACGGAATTTGCTACTGGATCTCTCGGTGAGTGAGCGCAGGGCCCACTTGGAGATTACTTATGGCTGACCCGGCCCGCAAGTGCAGCGAAAAGTGCCGTCCAGAAGTAGAGAGATGAATGATTCTGGTTAGGTGAATGAAATGGACGTGGCAGTGGAAAACAATCAAATATCACATGCAACGCATTAAATAATTGATGATGGTACGTATTTGTGGTAGGAAGTTGGAGCTTCTGTTTCGTTTTGGTCGTGTGGAGCAACCATGGCCAGATTCAGTTGGTGAGTTCTGTTTCTAGATGGCCGCAGCCCAGAAGGCGACTACCGTTTGCTTTTTGATTGCACGTCATTTCTGCCGGCACTTAAATGAGAGTGGTTCGCAATAACAACACGTGGGAGAAGGATCACGAACCGGAATGGTGTGATGAGAGGTGGTCGTGACTTACACGGGACTGGGCCATTCAAACGGCATGATGTTGGATGACCACCAACTTGGTCACTTGTTTGGCATTTTTCTCGTGGATATCAAGTCATTGGGTGCACAATATGATATTAGTATCATCTCACAAAATAGTCAGCATGGGCGGGGGGCATGGATCATTTGTTTCTAACCTCAGTTGATGGTTTAAAATAAGTTATGATGTCATAGTTAATATAAAAAATAACTGTTAATTAGGGATTACTCTTTCATAGCGCTCCTCAACCTATTTACGTTTATTAAATCCTACTGAGTCAATATTTCTGAATTCAAAACTCCATTTAACCAACAACAATCAAAGTGAGAGAATCTAATATCACAGTGGTTTACTTTTAAGTGCTAACTGCTTTTTTGTTTTGTTTTTTTTTTTTAATGAATTGTCAAGATTTGTTTCTGATTGTAATTGCTGAAAACAGCTGTTATAACAGATATTGCTTTATTTCAACTACATTTAATAGAAAAATTGTGCTAGCAAATAACAGCCAATATATCCAATATGACAGTTTTGGAGGGGGGTAGTATTAAGCTGGATTTTGGTGTTTATTGAAACCCAGCCTGTCAAATAAGCAGCTGACCAGGAGTAGGTAGCTGAGTTGCACTAGTAACACGTGGTGTATGGTAAGGAATTAAAAATGATGTCAGAGCTGAATAAAAAAGAATAAAGAAAATTCAATATTGGAAGATATACAATAATTGATGATGGATGTGAGGTGGAGATAATGGCTTACATATTTATTTTTGTCCAAAGTTAAGAGTGGGACAACTGTGACCTGGTCAAAAATTGGTTGGCATGGCTAGCCTGGTGGGATCATTTATTTTGTCAGCCTTCTTAAGCATCACATGGAGGTGAGTTATTTTTTTTTCTTGGAAATCTAGCAAATTGCTGCCCACCTTTGTTCCCTGATATTCATCTATGACTCGTAAGAATATTTTAGTAGATTAGGTGGGACAATTCAAGATTTGGTACCTGTAACTGTGTAAGTGCAGCCTCTCTCCTGACTTGATGCTCATGAGGACAGGAGAGCGAGTCGTTTGGTGAAGGGGTATGCATCCCATTTGAACAAAATTCTACAAGAGGGATCAGACCTAATCGACCCACTTCAAGTATTATAAAAAGTTATGCATGTGTCTGTGGACATGCCACATGTCATGCAAAGATTGACTTTTGTGTTTGAAGCAATGACAGAATGCAGATGCACTGGTAATATCTAATATAAAAGAGAAATTTTAATTGGTGCATAATTTTTCATGCATGACAACTTTCTGAAGCATTGCACTATTCTGGTGTCTTCTGTGAATCCTGTAGAGCTCTGCTTGATATCTTTGATGTTCTTACTGCAGGTTACATAGGTAATCCTGAGGCAACTGCATCTACCTTGGATTCAGAAGGCTGGTTAAAGACAGGTGATCTTGGCTACTTTGACCAGGATGGCTTCCTTTTCGTAGTGGATAGATTAAAAGAGTTGATTAAGTACAAGGCATACCAGGTGCTTAAAACAAGGTTCTGCAAATTTTATTGTTCTTTACCAGTTGTTTAACTTTATTTTATCTAGTTTGATATGTATTTTCCAGGTCCCCCCAGCTGAATTGGAGCATATACTTCAATCCCATCCTGAAATTGCTGATGCTGCTGTAATTCCGTATGTATCTACTGCAACAATATGATGCAAATTCAAAAAGAATTTTTTACCTTCAATATAAAACAAGAGAAAAAAGTATTCTTAAACTCGTGTTTTCTTTGCATGACTTTCATAGTTTGTAAGACTTGCACTATATTTTATCTATGATCTTCTCTAAGTATAAGCTTGTAGTTTTCAGAAAACAAGTATACAAAATCAAAAATTGCAGAGACAAATGCCTGTAGAAAGTCAACTTGTACATTATCATAAATCCTGAATGTTGTCATAGATGATATTCTAAAGTTTCTAAAGTTTGCCTTTTCTTTTTCTCTCCTTTTTCTGATCTTGCATTGTAGTGCTTTATCTAGGGGGTCCTAATAAGAGGGGTAGTTTTGCTCTAAACATTGAATATGATTTCATAACAATTCCTGGAAAAATTCATTTAACTGCCCACCACTTAGTAGTTTATATTCAAACAATAGTTCTTCTGAATCCAGTTGCTGAACCATTTTCGCTTATCGAGCTTGAGTCATGTCAGGGTTGAGGAAATGAATTTTTGAGGTCAGCTGTTGTCAAGATTGAAAGGACAGGGAAAAGAACAGTGATTTGGATAAAGGAGTTATAAAGAATTATGGACACCTTGACTAATGAGACTACCTTAGAAACAACTCTCTCCCCATCTGTATAGGGCTGGCTTTAAGATCAAGAAAGAATTCATGTAATATCATTAAACTTTTGTAAGATCACCTCTCAACTTGACACCTCTAACTTGCTGCCGAATTTCTAGTCAGGACATCATTGGACAATTGGGGGTTTTCCATTAAATCAGCATGTTGTTGGCTAGGGAAACCTCTGGAAAGAGTGATCTTTTTGACATATATATGTGTGTGTAAGACCGATGAGAGTTACCATGGCAATAAGCTTGCCACAGAATGGAAGATACAAACTATAGGGTTGAAGTGGAAAAGATTGAAGATTGTAGTATGCAATGAATCACAACATTGTGACCACTGGAAGGAGCAATGGCAACTTTCATGTGTACAGCATAAGCAAGAGCTGAGATATGGTAGAGATTAACTAGGTCATCCTCAAACATATAGTTATCAGTTGGATTAGGAGGAGACTTGCTATCATCCGTCCTAAGCTTTGGATGGAGTTCAGTGGGCCTCAATGCAACCATGGCGTCGATGAATTGAAAACTAAATCGTACTAGTTGTATAGTTTCAATGAGAAAGCAAATGATCTCTAGGGCTGCATGTATTTCCAATACCTGGAAAATACCAAAGAGGGTAAATGTCTAAATTTGACAATGAAAATACTCCTTGATAGGATGATTTGACATTTATTACAAATGATACTCAAGTCATCCTATGAAGGAGATGAATAATGATCCAATTGGTTAGCATGTAGATAAACATGAAAGAATATTTATTATTGACAAAATCCTCAGCCCTAAACATTAAGCACTTGTTCAGTGTCTTTGACTAGGCTTTAAGAGCTTATTAAAGACCATGATGCCAGAACAAAAATGAAATCACGTTGAGGTTCGATGAAAGGGAGAGGATGAGGCTTTCTATGTAGCATAAGAATATTAGCTGTTATTCTACATCAAGCTGATGCAACTGCCAGTGATGGCTAAATATATCAACAACCAAATGATGATTACATCGAAAGCTTGGGTCTAAGGACTACTGATTGATACCATTTTCTGGTTAAAGCTGCAGCCAGAAATCAAGCTTTTAATGCCTGATTAATCAGTCATCTGTATGAGTCTAAATCTTGTGGATATGCTTGCATAAATAAGGATGTTACTGGCTGGGAAGTGAACTAGATCCTAGCTTTGGGTACCCCTAGAATTAGTGAGCTTGTCATACCTAGCCATGAAAAGGTACTGAGTTGAAGACAAATACAGACCATTAATGCACAATCACCTACATAAGGCTTGGAACATGGCATGCCAAATAACAGCCAACACTGATGTGGTGTGATAAACATCAACCTTTAAACGAGATAAAGGCTCCATTTGGTTGAGCTTTTGAAAGATCTAAAATTGCTTTTAAAAGGCTTAAAAGCACTTTTGATTGATTTTATGGTGCTTGATAAAATTTGCAAAAGTACTTTTAAATTCTAACAGAATATTTTTAAAGCTCTAATTGGAAAAATTCTAATTTGGAGCTTTTCCTCAAAAGCTCTATGGCATGCGCAAGGAAATTATTTTCATTAGATTTGAAAGTCGCATATTCAGATCAGGAGAACAATAATATTTAACATTTTAATAAAATAATAATACAATATAACTATAATAATATAATATAGTATAATATAATATATTATATTTAAATATTATTAAATTAATATTATAATATATTACAAAATAAAATGTAATTATTATAATTGTATGGAAATATTATTATAATTATAATATATTGTGCAGTGTAAAATAAAATAAAATAAAAATATTATAAAATACTATAATATAGTATATGAATATAATATTATTATATTATATAATGTTATAATTTTAAAATATTAGTATAATAATATATTATAATATTATATTATTATATTATTAAATAATAATGATCATAATTTTAATAAAATATTATAATATAATTATTAAATGAGGTAAACTTGGCTACATTCGAATGTAATTAAGCTTAAATTTGGTCATCTTTCCCATCTTTGGATCCACGCAGCTTACTAAAATCCTAAAAATGAAAAAAAGTGAAAAAGATGGGATAGCTTCAGAATTCATGTAGATATAGGATGGAAAAGGTGACTGGATTCTGAACTTGGCTACATTCAAATGTACTCAAGTCTACCTCTTATTAAATAATAGTAAAATAATATATTATAATAATTTTACATAATAGTCATTATTACATAATAGTCATTATTATATTAGAGTATTATTATATTTTCTTATATTATATTATAATACTATAATATGGTATATTTTAATACTGTAATAATAAGTTATTATTATATTATAATATTATTAGAATAATTTATAATAATAATTTTTAATAGGTTAAATGGTTGAAAGTATTATGCAATGTCTTTTATTATTTTTATTTTGAAAGCACTTTCTTAGTTTGGTTACTAAATAGATGTTAAAATCTTATAGTATTTTAAAAATGTAGTAAACAGATAGAAAATAGCTTTTTCCAAAAGCTTTACCTTCAAAAGCTCTACTGTCATTAGCTTCACCAAATAAGGTTGAAGTGTAGGTTAGCTTGCAGCTGATTAAAGAAAAAAGATACTGACCCAACGCTAGTACATGGGGGGGAAGAAAAGTATGCCAATGACAAAACCAAATGCACAAAAGAGTGAGGAAATTTTTGGACAAATTTGTTTAGGAGTCATATAAATAGCAGGTATTAGCAAAATTTTATAAGAATTATATTGAATAGATCAGAAGCATAGCGCAGTCAACTTAGATGTGTACACACTTGGGTTAGGAGTTCCAAGATGTACAAGAGACAGTGCTTATTTTGTAGTTTTTACATGGGTTCCCTACTGGAACAGTATGCAGGTTAGTAGAAATGCATTATAAGAATTTACAAGATAAGCAGACAATAGTAATGCCAGATGTCATGTTTGGATTGCTTACATAATATAGTAAGTGCACTAGTGGTGTTTTGTGGTGAAACAATAAAAAGCCATTAGAAAATCTTAGTTCCGAGGAAAGCATCTATAAGGAAAGCTGCTGTAATTAAAGTACAGCAAGCTATGTGCATGGTTGTGCCTTTTGTCTGATTTTTAGCTAAATGCAATTTATTGCAGTAACTGATCTGTATGTGTTTTCTAACATGCCAGGTTCCCAGATGAAGAAGCAGGACAAATTCCCATGGCATTTATTGTTAGACAACCTGGGAGCTCTCTCAGTGAGGAACAAGTCATGGATTTTGTTGCAAAACAGGTATTTGTCGTTCCTTCAACATGATCTCAACGTCTTAGCCCGGAAAATTATAATTTCAAACTTACCTTGTTATCAGTTAAGGTACCTCTAATCAGATTGAAAAAATTGAAGGCTATGCTTTACTCTTGGATGTTTCATCCTTTTTCCAGTGAAAAGCTTCTATCTTTGGAAAATTATATTTTACCTTAAAACAAAATATCTACCTCCTGAAATATATATATATATATATACCTGATGATTTGAGTCTTTGCATGCCCAGCATCCCCTTTTCGAAGTCTAGAAAATAATTTAATTTCCCATCCAAGTCTGTCAAGTTAGTTCCATCTAATTCTTCCTCTGGCATTGAGCATTGTTCTAAGGATAACACTTCAAAATCTTTTTATTAAACTTCTTCTTCCTCTTCTTCTTGTAACTCAGCTTTGATTATTGTTGCAGGTTGCTCCATACAAGAAAATTCGCCGAGTTGCTTTTGTCAGTTCTATACCAAAATCAGCTGCTGGAAAGATACTAAGAAGGGAGCTCATAAATCATGCTTCAACTATTCCTGCATCTAAGCTATGATGTCAACTCAGTTTCCTCTATCTTTGCTTTTTAAGTGGACTCAAGCTTTTTCAGATGTTACCAGTGACTTCCCCACTTGCAGGACCAGGGGAAGCTGACACAGGAGGGCATGCTTAATAGGACAATCTGTGTCCAATTTCATGCCATTTTTTCTCTCACCATGTGGCTGGTATGAAAAAGATCATGACACTACTATTATCTCCAACTATCTTGGTTCCTTTGCCCCCCAAGAATTCAGAAGCATTATATTTATGTTCCATGGATGAAATACTAAGCAGAAGAATGAATTCCATGAGATGTTGTTGACCGTTATTCTTATTGTCAGTCCAGCAACTGGCTGGTCTAGACTAGGTCAAGCATGATAGGAAATTATAAGCTGGGTTTGGTTGGGCTTGTTATTATAGAAGCATAAGTAAGGGTGGCAATTCATTACCAATACAAGGAGAGTGGTCCGGAAAAATGCAACTTTGGGCAGAGGGAGTGTTCCAAATGAATGCCCAAACAAATAAGGTATACCATCTATATTTATTCTAAACAGATACAATACAAATCAAAAAATAGTTATATCTATATTTTTCTAGCTAATATCAATATAAGGTAGATATTATTTGAACATAAATAAATATTTTGATGAAATTAAATAAAAAATTATCATTAATTATATAATCATAAAGAATGGGAAGAGAATCAACTATTATGGTCACACTTGGATTCTAAGTAGGTATGAGGTTGGTTGTCAAATCTCGACAAAGATTGACCTGGTCAAAGGCCTGGTTCACTGGTTTGAACAGATTTATATTAAAATATTAAAACTTTAAAATATTGAAAATTCAATGTATAATGCTTAAAAAATGAAGGAAAATGATATTTTGATGAATTAATATAATGTTAAAATTAATTTATCTTTTCTTTATTTAATGTGAATCTAGTTTAATTGGGTTTTCAATTTTAATTTTAAAATGTTGGTTGATATAGTATTGATTGAAATGATTTTATCTGTGATAAATTCTGTTGATGATGACCCTTTAAGTAGTTTCTCCGTTCATTCATTTGAGACTTATTGCTGTTTTTTAAAAAAACTTGATTTTTTTTATTGAATTTTAGATTTTGATTTGAAATCAAATATTCTTTGAAGTAGATCTCAAAACTCAAGTTCGTTGCGTGTGTAATCCGACTTGAAGTCATACAAGAATCCCAACTTAAATAAACTTTGGATTTGAATCGACTTAGGAGCAACTTATCGAAAATAATATATATCTCAGCAGTGCAATACAAGCAGCTGCAATGATATCCTTCTTGCCATACCTTTCCTCCACTCGAGTGAAAGGTTATGGGTGCTTAGTTGGTATTTTTTTTTTGATAAATATTTTCTTAAAATTTTTTTTCGTTGACACTCATTTTTTTAGAAAAAATAGATTTTATCATATTTGATCGCAAGAAATTTGCATAGAAAAATAGTTTTAGAAATATTTTTTTCAATTTGGTTGGTAGTAATTTTACATGAAAAAAATATCAATTTGATTAAAGGATGCATACAAGAAAGTTTGAGTCAGTTTAGAAATATTTTTAAAATTAAATTGATTTTGAATTAGCTTCTTAAAACCAAAATAAAAACTTAACCTTCAATAAATTAAATCAAATCATACCAAAAAGTTTGGTTTGATTTTGTTTTGGCTTATCAATTTGCATGTATATGCTTTAAATGATCATAAAATTAATTTTATAGTTAATTTTATGTGATCAAATTATAACTCAATTATTCGTAATCAAAAAAGAATATTATTCTTACATAGTTAAATTATTCATATTTATAGTACAAATGGCAGTCCTATGATATATACGCATGATTCAATTTAATTTATATTAATTTTTTTAAAATGCAAACTGATTTTTTTTTAATTTAAAAAATTTTTAAGCCGTTTCTAAATTGAGAGACAAAAAAAATTAATTCAAGTAAAACCAAAATTACCGTTTCAATTAATTTTGCGGTTTAGCCAGTTTTTTTTTTTTTTTTTTTTTTTTGCATATCTCTAACTATAATACCTTTCAAATAAAAAATTTAAATAATTTTTTATGAAAGAATTAAAATATTAGAGGGATATGAGACGGAAATAAAAAAATGGTAAAAAGGTAATTTTAATGTTTTGTTGTCAAAACATGTTTCAACGTAAAGAAAAGAGGATCAAAAACAAAAAATCATCAAGGTATTTGTTTTTCAATATATATATATATATATATACACGCGCGCAGACACCAAACTAGGGCCAAGAGATTTAACGTTGGCAAATCAATAGCGTGCACGTCCTTCCTTGCCACCTCCCGGTCTTTAGTGGGATTAAAGTCAACCATCCCATGCAATTTTAAAGCTCGAATCTCGAATCGTCAAACGCACACGTCATGCCAGCGGTCGCCCCCACCCACCCAAAGCCCACGAGCCGTGGCTGGCAGATGGTGGATTTTGATTTCCGCTGCCGCGTTCTCAGAGATCAGCTGTCTTCCTATCAACACCGGCCAATGCCGCACGCGTGTAATTTCGGTGGGGCCCACAATTAGGACGTCGGAGAGACGACGCGCCGCTCCATTCTTTTCCTCAACCTAGCTGTCTGTGTAATAACTTGGCAGCCGATAAACAACGAGGAGCCGACCGCTGCGACCCCCGCCCCGCCGCGTGCAGCAAGGCCTTCTCCAGGCTCGCTGCCTCCTTTTATACTATTCTTTTCTTGCAACTCGTCCAACTGCCATTCCAATGCCAAAACCGTCCTCTTGGGTATTGTCGAGCAATAGAAAGATGCCACGTAGGCGATCCAAAGAAAGAAGACGGAGAATTCCAACGATCTCCGCCCCCCGTCCCGGTTCTGCCTCTGCTTTTTTGAAAAAAAAAAAAAAAAAAAAAAAAAAATTATAAGAAGCATCGGCTTGTCGAAACCTTTCTTTCTCCACTCCCCCCCGATCTCGGATTCCCCTACTCTCACCTCCATGGCCGAGCATTCCACGACCCTAACGCTAGCGGAGGACCGGCCACCGCCGGCGGCCACGTTGCCGGCGCTCTCGCGGCCGCCGTCGCGTGCGCCGCTCCTAGAACCGGACGAGACGCTTCTGGGCGCCGCCCTCCACCGCCTTGTGACCTTCCTCGCCGCCCTCGGATTCCACCACCAGTCCTCCCCGCTGGCCTTCGTCCTCTCCGGCTTCGCCTTCGCCCTCCTCGGCATCGCCGTCCCCGTCGCCTCGATCTGCCTCTCCCGCTGCTCCGGCGGACGCTGCGAGGAGTACCACGTCGAGCGGTTCGAGATCTGCGTCCTTGTGTCCGACTCGTCTCTGGCCGCCGTCTCCCTTGTTTGTATCTCCCGGAATCTGTTCAAGTATGGGATTCGGAGGTTTCTCTTTGTGGATCAGCATCACGGCCAGGCCGAGAGGTTCCAGAAGGACTACTTACGCAAGATCCAGGTCGGGAGACGCTCGTTCTCTTTAAGATCTTCTTCTTCTTAAAAATTCTGGTTATAGAGTGATTTGATTGAGGTGAATTGAGAAAGAAATGAAAAATTGCTGCTTAGTTGTTTGCAACTAGCAGTTACTTGCATAATTTAGAAAGATAAACCTGTTAGGATCGGATTTTTGGCATTTTGCTTCGTATATTTGATTCAAAAGGTCAATCTTTTCAGTGGTTGGAAAATGATCCGCACTCACAATGTTTCTTTAGAAAAGTTAATACTGTTTCTATTGCATGAGAAAGGACCTGATGTTTGAGAAATGAAGCGGAAATATGATTTATATAGTCTGATTTTATAAAGCTATCTCCATTGTAGTAAGAGGGAACTGGATAAGCTTAGGTATTATTAGGAATTTGCTAGAATCAATAGACTATGTTGCAGGTTATAACTTTGGTGGATCCGGTTCCAGTGCTTTATCCACAAAACCAAGCACAATCTGCAATAAGGAATAAGACAAGTTTTCCTGCTACCGGTGTGGGTGTGATTTCAGTCCTTGTTCCGACATTCATGCTCCACCTAAACATGATGTTGGATAATTGTAGCTTTACTTTGGCACATTCATTGCTAGCAATCTTACTTCCTTTTCTTAAAATCTGCAATCCCTGTTTTCGCACGTGGTTCCCTTGACCAACAAACACCTTAAGACTAGAGCATTTCTATCACCTGTTCAGTTTTCTAATTGGAAACATCCAATGTATTTAACCTTCCAAAGTAGTAGCAATTTTCTTCGTTATTTGTTTCTATCCCTGTTCTAAGAGTCTTGTGAAATCTTGAAAAATATATGCATCTTTGATGTTGCTTATTGCTAATGCATCACCATCTTGTCTTCTTCTTCTTCTCCATGGAACTGTTCTAGCGTTTTGATGATTTATGGTATCCATTGCTGGTCTTCTTCATTCTGAAGATATATGGCATCTATTTCTGGTTCAGAATCCAGTCAAGGATCAAAAACTCAATTTGGGTTTCAGTTTCAGCCCATCAAATTGAGTTTGCTTTGGACAGTTTTGGCACAAGTTGCAGCTCCAAATTTTGGTTTTTCAACTTCAGTTTCAGCAGAGTTAATGGGAAAGGTTCTTATGCATTTTAAAATATCTTGCATTAGTGATTTAAATTATGGGTGATGATACCTTTCAGCAATAACTCTTAACCATACCAGTGCCATCTATTTTTTATCAGTAACTCTAAATGTTTGATCCTACTGGAAGGATGTTATCAGAACTCTCTCTCTCTCTCTCTCTCTCACCAAGTTTTTTGAGCAAAATTGCATTAGATAGCCAAGACTTTGTAGTTTACTTTGGTTTTAAGGTAAACCATTCCAAAATTCAAGATTACCCACCTTTTGTCAGCCATCACTTATGCAGCATGATCTCTCATATTCTCTGTACCGGTTAAAAGATTCTTACTGATGTAATTACAATGCATGTCTGGATTTTTACAGTCTCATGCTATTGAATTAATAAAACTTTATTTTCATTAGATGAATGCAGATTTTACGTACTCCCATCTAAATTCAGAACTCCACTTCATGCCTTATGACAGGATTTCTTTTGTCTACTCCGTTGGTGGATATTGCCATGCCTTCTTGTGAAGACTGCATGTGAAATCTGTCGCTTTGTATACATCTTCCATGAGTCAATATGGAAATCCATTGTGGTTCTGTTAGCTTCAATTATCTCATGGGCTTATTTGATCACAATTATTTTATCTGCTTGTCTTTTGTTCAATTTGGTTTGCAATTTTCAAGTTATTCACTTTGAGGACTATGGTAAACTTTTGGAAAGAGATGCAGATGCTTTAGTATGTTTGGAAGAACATGAACGCCTTCGTTATAATCTCTCGAAGATCAGCCATAGGTTCCGCATATTTCTTCTATTACTCTTCCTATTTGTCACTGCAAGTCAGTTTGCGGCTCTTTTTCAGACCACAGGATATAGTGGGGAAGTCAATTTCACTAATGCTGGTGGATTAGCTGTAAGTTTCTTTTTGTCAATCATACTAAGTAATTTATATATTTCTTTCGTTGTTTTAATGACATCAGGATTACTTTAGGAGCTGCCCTTCTAACTTTTTCTTCAAACTGGCAGGTATCTTCAGTTGTTCAAGTTGTTGGTGTAGTCCTTTGTTTGCAGGCAGCTGCTAAAATTTCCCATAGGGCGCAAGGCATTGCATCAGTAGCCAGTAGATGGCATGCATTGATGACATGCAGTTCTAGTGATTCTTCTCAAATGAGAATTGCAAACAGTTCTGCTAATTTGGAGGTCATTCCAGCAAATTTATTGTTGAGAGACTATTCAGAAAGTGACTTGGAGTCATTAGACAGTGCTGCAGTGCAAAACAATTCTCAATCGGTTTCTTATATGTCCTTGTTGCACAAGAGGCAAGCCCTTGGTATGTAATCTCTCCAGACCAAACAGTTTTTTGATTCTTCACATTTTGTATGTTCTTAGCAGTTCGGAAAATCAGTAAAAGTTTTCCAACAAGTTTCACTCAGTCATGATCCTTTTTTTTTTTTTTCCCTGTTAATATCTGTGCAATTGTTTCATAATTCTAGTTGATTATTGCATCTGACTTTTATTTAGTTCTATTTAACCAAATTTGGGCATTACTGTGCACAGGCCTTACATACTATGAATCATGGAAACTTATTCTGACAAGAAGCATGGTGCTCTTAATAGACATTAGCTGCTGAGCACATATGCTATTAATAGCATAATTTTGATATCTTATTGACTTAAAAGCTCGTTGCCTTTTCATATAATTACATTGCTGCAAGTAAATAGTTACATATATTACTAAGTTAGGAACAATTGAAGTTATTTTCATTCTTTCCAGCATTTAATATTTTTTTCAGACTTATTTTCTTAATTTCATCCTAACATGTGTCATTTTTTTTCTTTTTCTTTTTTTTTTTTAAATGTGTAGTCTGATCATCATCTTGATGGGCAATTACGTTCATGGAATTTAAGCGATGAGCTTCTTAGACATGAACCCATCAAGCGAATCTGTATGATATTATGCACTGACCTTAGCTGTATGACACTCGTATATGTTCTTTTCCTTCTTAATATCAAGCTATTTAGTTAATGCAAAAACCACCATCTGTTGCAAAGAGAAAGGCCGCATGGTACTTGAGATGTTGACATGTTCAATTGACCATAACTGAAGTCACCATCCTCAGCAGTGATTCACAAGCTTTCAGAGACCAGTAGGTCATTCTCTGCTCACCTAGCATCATCAGCCTTGCTCATCATGGAGAAATTGCTTTGCCTTTCTCCCCAACTTCCATTTGGCTGGCTACAAGTCTCATGCATCAAGAATGCTCTGGAACTTGTACAAGCTTCATTGATAGAAAAAGCACTTGTTTCAACTTCTGCTAATAATTTTTCTCAGTGGACATTTCTTAATAAGTTATGTAAGGCAAAACTAAGAGCATGAGCATCACTTTAGGTTGAATTTGATAAAACAAGTTAATTCGGGCATTTTTAGGCTTGAGTTGTTTACACTTACGAGTAAATGCCCTGATTTTTGTCCTTTATTGTTAAAAATTTTGGAAAACATGATAGAACATTACAAAGAGAAGAATACTAGATAATTCAAGTTTAAAATAATGCACAAGTATTGTAACATGCTTAATATTTAATTGTCCAAGGCAAATGATCCTATAACCTTCGCTTCCAAAAAATTTGATGATCCAAATCATCGTATGAATTAACATGTTAAAAAAAAATCGAGCAGTTCATATTTCATAATCAAATCATAATGTTTATTGCTTGAACTAATTTTGTGTCTCTAGCAAAAGCTTTAATTTCCATTCTCATTTCTTCCAAGAATTTATAATTCCGAAGATGCTACTGGTTATAGGCAAACATGTCTAGACTAATTCACTATTTAGAGGGAAATGCTCTATTTTTTTAATCTTTATATTTTACAAAACATTTGGACAAACAAATATAAGCTTAGATAATAAAGTTCGTAATATTCATAATCTGGTCCTACTTTGAGCACTGATCATCCCTAAACTGGAAAACCATAGATCATAGAGCAAAGGTTCCAATTTTCATTAATTTGAAGAAAAATATTTAAAAAGTTTATGAACTTTGAGTTGAGGAAATTCAGCCTCGCCATTTCTCTATGCTTGTTTCGAGAATAATCCAGTGCGAAAATAAGCTTGTTGAAACAATGTAACAAACTGAAGCAGAGTTGGAAGAATTAATAAGGAAAGAGGAGATAAAAAGCATGCATATAAGTTGTAATCATAAGGTGAATCAAGAATTAAGAACTTCCAGCTACACAAGCGGTGAAGTGCTGAACAGCAGCAATGCAGCAACATATACTTGGTCATGAAATACAACGGTTGAGACAATTTTCTGAAGGCAACATAAATTTTCCTTTGTCCTCTCCCTTTCTTCTCTTTATATTACTTGCGTGTATTTTAAAAATTCTGATCAAACTGAGGAACTAGTTTCCTCGTTTCATTACATTTCAGTGAAAGCTTCTAGGTCTTGAACCTCTCAAACCACCTTTAACCTTGGTTTAACCTGATGATATCTTCTTTTCCTTGCTGATATAACATTGAGATTATTAACAGAAGGAGATCTCTCTTTGCAACAAGGGCTAGTAGCATGAGGTTTTTTCCCCTTCTAGAGTTCAATTAGGTGAAAATTGAAACGTATGTTTATGCCTGAGGTAATAGCACTCTCTCTTCCTAATTTCAAGTATATGGGCAGCCAGGCATCGAACTACCATTATTGTCGGACCATTGGCTTGTTCCAAAATGAAAACGTGCTGAAAGGTCATGTTAGAGGGAGCAGAATGGTACACAGTGCAGTCTTTTCACCTAATACTTGGTGACAGTTCACATCTATCACCATACTGCTGTAGTTTTTAAGATTTTAGTTAGCAGTCATCCTATCACAGGATGCCTCAAGGTCCCCCCTCATCGTAACTTTTGTTCATTTCTTGTGCTTGCAATGGGGAAAGGACAACTACATTAAAAATCTAATTGTATCTATGCGCATTAAGGGAATAGGGTGTCAAGTTCCCTTCTCCTTAATCATATTTTTCCCTTTTCTTTATCATTGTACATGCCTTTTGCGAGATTATTTTCCCTCCATTTCTTCTGTTTAGTTCATTTCATCTATATACGCAATTCGCTTGTACGGCTGCTAATTGACTCGTGTTTTAGTCTCGTCTCTTTTCATTTTCATGTTGTTGTATTGGCCTTGCAGTTATGTATTTGCAATCCAACCCTGGCGGAATCACCATCTTTGGGTGGACAGTTGACCGTGCATTGATAAATACAATCTTCTTCGTTGAGCTGGCGCTGGTTCTATTTGTGCTCGGCAAGACCATTGTCTTTACCAAGTGATGTACGATTATTCAAAAGCCTCATCATACCATTGACGCCAGTTATCAATTCACATACACATTTTACAAAGAGGCAAAAGAGGATAACATCTCACCTTCTGGAGGGGACCGATGTGGAGGTTCAAACAGGCATACCAGAAAGCACAAGGCCAACTGGTTCTCTTTTTTGGTTATAAGAGAATTGCATAAAAACTTCCACAGCTCATGCATACTCTATTGCATGCATGCCTCACTGACAACCCCTACCCTATTTATTACTGGCTGCCAGTGAGTGGAATGGTAAAATGTTGCACCAACAAGCAGTGCAACATTTTTGTTTGAAATTTGTGTCACCGTAGCATTGCTTGCATGATAGCATTACAGAACCACGGGGTTCATTTTTGGCAGCTATGGACTCGTAATATAGGTTTCTTCCTAATATGAACATGCATGCAACAACATATATATGATCTGTAAACCAATCAGCATCCTTTTGCCTTAGTGGTACCGAAAATTTCTCACTTGAAAATTCATGCAAAATTACTCATCATCTGTGCTTTAAATATGTATAACAAACACATGGGCAGTTTTTTTCTGGCAATGCTAATAATCCTTTTGTGCTTCAGACATCCACTAAGATAATGTGGGCTAAACAATTTTTACTTATTAATTTATTTTTTAGTCATCACTCATCAAATAAATACAGGTTTAGTGATGTTGCAAGGCAGGAAGGGAGGTTGATAGAAAATTTCTTGTATATCACATATGGCAGTGTTGCTTGTCATTGAGGCTAAGGGACCAAATAAACATCTATTTCTGAAGGTAGATCATGCCAATGGAGCTACAGTAATTTGGACAATTGGTCTCTCTCTCTCTCTCTCTCTCTCAAGAATTGAACCATTGACCAATGATAATATAATTTTGCAGGTGAAAGTGACAATACCAAAAAATTGAAAATAATTCTTTTTCATAAAAAAAGTTCGTACCAGAATGCACTTAAATCTTTTCTTCAGAAGAATTAGTTAAACCAGAACAAAACAAATTGGGCTTACAGATGCAATCAATGTTTCTTCAGTGGATGTCGGAGAACCAAGGTTAGAGTTGGCAATGCTGCATTAGATCAAAATATGCAGCCTCAAATAGAAGAGAAGAAGCACTTGAGTGTTTCACCATTTTTGAAACCACACTTTTTGAAAAGAGCAGGATCAACCAATACTTGACATATTCTGAATGATTGCAAAAGGAAGTCATGCAATCTGTGATTTATTTATTTATTTTCTTAATTTTAAATACAAGAATTACACATTTATTTCTAAGTCAAAGTGAAGATAGATCCAAGAATCTAAAAGAATAATTATTTACTTGCTGGCATTAAGAGTTTCAAGATCATATGCACTACCGCTAAAAACGAAAGAATACTTGTGAGCTTTACTTGCAAACAATATGACTTGCTCTGGCTGCTGCTTTCTAATTTTTGTGACTCACCGTTGCTTGTGTAACCGTGAATCAGACAAAGCTGTTGAGCCTGGATGCGATTTTGGCAGTTTTATAGTCATCTCTAAGCTGAATGAATCTGGAGTTGGAGCACATACAAGAACAATAAATGTGACCATAAACAGTGTCAGCCAGCAACAGACATCAATAAATGGCCTAAAGCAACTGGAGGGAAATCAACATGTTTGTGATGTATACCTTAATGCATCTTTTCGTATGCTTGGGGTTCCCTCAAATAAGGAAGCAAGACTTTCCGGTGCAACAATAAACACATTTGCCATGCTGTTAAAAGATAAAGAATTTTAGTCCATCATAAAAGCAAATAAACAGTTTAAAATACTATGTATAAATACAATATATACTATGATCACATACATGCCCAACAACTCAAATTTTTCATCAACTGAAGGAGCATTAAAGCTGCGAACAAATTCACCATACTCCGTTATATCGCGCTTCAGGCGCAGCCCACCACTGTAAATGCAACATATCCTAGATAATTACCATAATCAAGTGGAAGGTGTAATTGTTCAAGAATGTGCTTGTAGTTTCTGTTGATCGTAGCGTTGAAGCTGCAGAAAAGTTAGTGTAGGATAATGATGTGAAATGTACACATATTTATATGCCTATAAACATGACTGATCATCAGAAGAAACCAACATCAAATGTCTAGACCTCAATTCACCTTCATAAATTGGTTTTTGATGCTGTAAAAATAATTTTTGAATGAAGTTATTTTAATGTGGTAGATTAAAATTTGTTATTGTATGGTACATGAATATATAAAATGACATCTTGAGGAGCTTGTGATTTGATATACCTTACTGGATGAAAAATTTATTATTGAATTGATGTATAGAGATACCTTGCTAAATAGTATGAGAGTTGGGCACTGAGAAGAAATAAGTGGTAAAGGCATTTATTTTGTTTTCTGTAAAAGCTAAAAATTGGAGGGAGAGAAAAAAAGTTCAAAGCCATAAGCATCTTATTATTGAATAGATGTATAGGGATACGTTGCTAAATAGTATGAGAGTTGGGCACTGAGAATAAGCATGGTGGTAGGGGCATTTATTTTGTTTTGTGTAAAACCCAAAATTTTGAGGCAGAGGAAGGTAAAAAGTTTGAAGCTGCAAGCACTTAAATGAGAGAAAAAGATGCAAAGACAATAACGGTTGTAAAGAGAGCCTCGCCATACCATAAGAGAGCGGTTGTCAATAGTGCAATGCGAAATAATTCAAAGATATGAACAAGAGATGGATAAGAACAAGGCCTTGGAAGTTGATAGGCCAAATGTGATAACCATTAGAGCGGGAGAGTGAAACAACTCAAAACTATCTAAATGATTATGCAGGACCAGATGGCAGCATCTATTAACCAAATACTTGAGATTTTCATAGACGACTTTCATAGAAAGAGAAACACAAGTAAATAAACTTTATTGATAGAATGCTAAATCTGATAGATGATCAAGCAAAAGCAATTGCATTCAATAAATGAAAAACATAGACCAAAAACTTGCAATGATTATTTATACACAAAGTTAGGCACAAAAGAAGTCTAAATAATACGGATAAACACCTGTGATATCTGAAACACATTAAACTGTCAGTTCTAGCAGAAGATTATGAGGAAATTCTTCTCTCCGATAGTTTATTAGCAAGGAAATGACAAAGGGGAATTTTCTTCACAACCCACAACATGCATTGTGCATTCTAAATGCAATCTAAATTCTAAATCTGTTTTATTCTTCTTCTTAGCATTGGAGAGTATGGAATATTTTAGTGCATAGTTGCATATGTAAATGCATACATAGAAAAACAAATATGTGCAACATAAATGAACTAAAACAATGTCACTTCTTCCAACAGCACGTAACAATATAATGCCTTTGATTTTTTTCATGAATATAAGAATACTTGAATAGTTTGTGACCCATGACTTTTCAGATATTCATGTGTAATCTGATTATCTAAAGGTAGTTCAAAGAACCATCATGCCAGTTAAATAATTGTGAATAATTCAATAATTTTTAATAACTGATGAACGGCATCACTCAATTCTAAGTATGTTGCAGTGAGGATAATTGATGCATGATGGTTGAAGACTTGAAGCTTGGTAGCTTACTGAAGTTGTTGTATGGGGCTGGTATTTTCCAGGGATTAACGAGGGCTAGCATTTGAAATCAGATTCTAAATGCAAGAACTAAAAAATTAAAAATACAGTTCTTTGTTTGGAGCTCTAACCAAAACTAAAATTTAGTTGAAAGGAACTTGAAAAATTTTCCTTGAGGATTTAGGAGAGTCAACTGGGGCTCAGTACAAGAAAATTTAGTGTTTTCTTGACTAATGTAGGATTTATGCATAAACAAGTAAATCTTAGGTTTGTTGAAACTTCATAGAATTGGATTTTGTTTAGAAATGAACTGAAAAGATCAAAAAGAAGATTGAATATCAATGTAAAAGTGGTGGGTTAAGGCTGGAGTTCCTAAGCATGAATTTTCAAGAGATCAGAATATGCAGCAAAGTACTCGAGAAAGATTGCTAAGGGAGAAGTTTAAAAGTTAAATAAGTGAAATTGTAGCACCAAAATAATCAAGTTTTGCACCTAAGGTTGAAAGAGTCCCACCATCAAAATGTAGAGTTACAAAGTTGCAGCATTGAAGAGAAGGTAAAACAGTTGATCTCATGAAACAAACAAATAGTTTATCTTTTGTGTTCCCTGTAGCTAAAGGATGTAATGTTCAGAAGGAAACTTTTCTTCCCTTGAAGGAGAAAAGGCTCCTATTTTATAACTCAAAACAGTGTTAGTTAACCCTTTCTCAAGGAGACCCACTAATGCATAAAAGGAAACTTATCAAACTTGCACAAAATCAACCCAAAATATTTCAAGACTATACTCACCTAACCAATTCCTGTAACAAGCCCATGGAAACTAATATCATTGACAAGAACAGGAGAAATTAGAAAATCAAAACAACGCTGAAATGTCAATTATCTGACTTCCCTTGCAAATCTAAAAGCTCTATTTACCCACCAAGAAATTTCACATCAATCAAATGGTTTAATAATTGTGCATTCAACCTATTTGGCTGGATGGATTAAGCTCTTTCAACCATCCATGTGATGTGTGTCCATCAACTGAGAGACAGGGATCTGTTTTGCAGCATTAAATGAGATACTTTTCCATGATGCTGTCCTAACAGAGAAATGGGAGACTTCTCTAGGGAAGCTATTTGACTCTACATGTCTATCCATCATATCTCAGCCAGACCCTTAGGTGTCATCTTGGTCATTGGCTTCTTTCTTGTATGATATGGTGCTGATAGAACCAGTCCATCAAGGCAGTGATTTGATATAGGAAAGCATGTTGACAGAGCCTTCCTACAAAATGTTTGTTGATATTATATATATCATCTACATAATTACCTAACAATCTCAATATAACAAAGTAGTTTGAGGTTTGAACATAGTGGGAAACTGGAGGCTCCAATAACACAACACTATAATCAAAGAGATGATGCTTTGATACGAAAACTGATGTAAGAAAGAATGAGTCAAAGATATTTAACATTTGATGGGCTTCAAGATGGCCAAAAAGAAAGGGTATAAATTTGGATGCGATAAACCATAGAGAATGCTTCCTGTAGAATTTCAATACTGGATAATTCAGGCTAAGCGTAAATAATAGAACTTGAGGAATTACTGCAGATTTTATAAAAGGAAAGGCTAAATATTAGGTTTTCTATGATTATAAGGCAAGACATGAACGGACTAGAAGGTTGCAAGAAAATTGACAAAATTAAGGCCATGTAGAAACATGGGGTATAAGGATGAGTGTTGTTTCACTCTATCTTATTAGAAAGGCTAAAAGGAAGTATTGTATAGAGATGACAAAACGGGGGGAGAACAGATAATTAGAAAGTTATGCAGATTGCAACTTAGAAATACAAAGACATCATATGGTCGCTGAAGACGTTATATTTTTAATAGAATACAGTCACATAGAAGAAAAACTTTCAAATTTAAATGAACAAACCAAAGTTAATGATACATAAAGGAATTCACCCGTATGTACTAATACATGGACCATGGCCATAAGAGAGAGTGTATCCATCTGATTATAGGCACAGAAAGCAATGGAGATAAACTTTAGGCCAGAAAATGCAGAATATAACAGCTTGGTCACAGATAGATTTTATGCTGATAATGATTGTCAGGAAAAACCAAATATACAACAGCCCTAAATATCTATTACTTTATTTTCTATGCATATTTTAGTCCATTTAAGCTAAATGCAACTGACACTCAAGAAATGGATCTAACTTGATCCATGTAATTAAATTCCAAATGTTTAAAGAGAGCAACAGAAGTGTTCAGTAGCTCTTACGCCCTACCAGCTTAAGAAAAACAGTTAACCATCAGTCTAACATGCAAAATGTCTCGCCATGCTTCAAGAAGACTTTTTTCAACAGATCTGACATCTATAATAAACAAAGAATAAGAATGGTTACCTTGGGCTAAAAGTGAACTTCTGCCAATGATTAAGAAGCCCTTTGTGCAAACGATTTCCCTGTCATTTCATTCTTTAACTCATCAGAAATCAAAGGTCGTGAAATCAAATGCCACAGTAATCACAATATATAAAATAAAGTTGCACAAGAAGGCACATGGTAAAAATTGAGCATACTGCTTGAGAGGGAAACAGGCTGATAAAAAATGAGTTAATTACTCGAGAAATATATACCTAAAGAAAGTTGATAAGGTAGTACCTCTCTGGATACATATTATTTGCCAAAATGTGCCTTTTATTTGCATGCATATAATGTCTAAGAACATCATAAGTTACAGGATATCAATTATCCAATATCTGCTATTACTATTTGTAATGACCAAGGTTTCGTAGCCAGCAGCATGAACAAGAAATTTCTTGTATAGTCTGACTAATGAATGTCATAGTACTGTTCTCTTTTATTTTAAAAAAATCCAATTTGGAAACAGGGAAAGAAAAGAAGAGATGTCTAGCATGAAGCCATGTGCATTAGTCAGTACACCCTTTACCTTAAGATGAAAAGAATACATAAAATAAAATTTACAGTTAATCCAACTCTTGCAGACCAACTTCAATGAAATACCACTTCCTCTTTTACCACAGAAACTGTTGAATACTCCATCTCAAATAAATCATGTGCATGACATGCATGACAAGACATTCCATTATTTGATGGCATCACAACTGCCTGTCAAACATTTCTTCCTATTGAATCATGTGTTTTCTGTTGTTCTGTAAATTAACTGGATCACAACTGTCCAAAAAATTCTCCTTCCACTTGATCAAAATATCCCTCAAATACACTTTGATCAGCTGATTGGTTGCCATCCAGGGATTAAATGCTCTGCCTCTTTGTTTGTTGACAGCAACCAAACTCTCTCAAATATTGAATCTTAATCCCATCAAGTATTCACCAACAGCCAGATGACTTCCCCTTGAATCAGTGCCGTACATTGTACGTGCCAAGCTCTACAATGGCTAGATGTTGAAGATTTAACAGTGTTTTAAGAAGAAATGATCAGGTGGGAAAAATTTTTACAAAATGCTGTGCATATTGGATGAGGCTAGTTAGTCAACAATGCATAACACAACTATAAATTCAGTTGCATTGCCCCAGTGTATCGCCAGGGAGAAAAAAAGTGAATCAGAGGAGTGTCCAACGGGGGGGCCGGGGGGGGGGTTTGTTGCTGATGCCCTTATGGATTACTTATTTTGGGAAGCCCATAGTGTATGTTACCAGGTCATTTTGTAATAAGAATGATTTTGCTACATAATCATATACTTACTAGCTCAGTTAAGAATGACTGTTTATTGAGACCTTCCAAAGCAGCGAATGCAGCATCAAGCACACGAGACAGGAATGCTACAACTCTGACAATCACCCAAACAAACCATTAGATAAATGGTTCTATGCCTGTACTAATTCTCTTTTTGGTACCCAATTTATAGTCAAAAACACCTTATGCAGGCATTTGTGGGTCGGTGATCAGGAGCAGAAACATCATCAGGAGTACGGTAATCTGAAGTCTTCTGCTCTGAAGAAAGCAGTCGTTCTACCTGCATGAAGGTTTAATATAAAACAAACAAACATTTCAAAAGAGGTACCACAAAGTTTCCACATTAACAAATCAGTATATGATAACAGATAACAAAGATATCATGCATGTACTAATAATGCTTAAGAGGAAGCTGTATAAATCTGCATAAAAGCCACAGAATGTAAATGCACTGAAAGAAACTGGAAGAATTCCCATATGGAAGATTCTAAATAAAAATCAATGGACTGCAGCTGGGATAGGACACAGGCACAGGTAATTGTAACCATTCAAGATTGGTCCTTAGTTGATGATTTCATCAGACTAAATGCATATCAAATATGTGAGGAGGTCACCAAAAAGAAGGTTTATTGGTTTACGTTAACTAACACATACGATTACAGAAAGCATATCAGAGAGATATAGAAGGCAGAAACAGCAAAAGCTAATTGAAAGAAGAAAATGGTTAAAGGAATGTGTGAAATAAGAAAACTTTCGATGCCAGGAAAAAGTTACACATCTGGCACAGGAATGGGACAACCAAGGCACTTTTCAGCAAGTCAAGGAAAAAGCTGAATAAAAATCTCAGGCTCCTTGCAAGAATAGATTATCCAGACCCTACAACCTTCTTTGGATACAATATTATTTACAAAATAAATGCATAGTTATGTCAAGTGGCTTCATTGTAGATCACTGCTCAACATGTTTTCTTGTAGACAAGATGATCATACTCAAATGTAGATGTGCAGAAACTGGAATGCATACTTAAAAACATACTATCTCTGGAAGCATATGATCACATAGCTGGAAAATCCTTGAGGTACAGACCTCAGCTATCACAGTGTCAATGCACTGCAGAAGTCCCTTGTGAGCAGCACCCTCAACGGTGGACACAGATGTGCTCATCCCTTCACAACAAGCCGCATGAGCACCATCCACAGGAAGTAAGAGCCGTGAAATAGAATTTGAAAAATGCTGAAGAAAAAAGGATAATGTAAATGCCAATCTCACAATCTGATAATAGTAACTAATTAACATTCATGAAGAAAGGTTTACTTGTTGAAGTAATGCCACACTGCTAGCACATCGTTGAACAGAAATCATGAAAGATCTAAAACTACTTTCACCAGCAGCAGCAGCTGCCTCAGCCTGCAAATCATTAGCAATGAACTGCTTAGCCCTTTCAGCCATAGCCCATAAGATAATTCTTTTTAGTATAACGCACATATGGGACATATATGGGTCGTTAAAAAATATTGTAGCTTCACAAATATTGAATGTAGTTATCATACAGCAGAAGCAGCTGCAGCAGCCACCCTCTTACTGACACTTGTTCCAATTAAGAATCTGTCCCTTAATGTGGCCGCCTCATTCAGACTCTCTCTGGCCCGCTCAAGCCCTTCAGTTAAATATTCGCTTACCTGTAATTGTTTCAACAGAGAACTCACAAATAGGGCCATATTCAAAGGTAAGTAAGCCTAATTAGAGGTACAATTTATATAGATCCAAACTTACTTGGTCCAGAAGACAGTTGAACACTGATTTCACATAAATTGCTAGAGTAGCAGGCTGTAAAAACCAACACCATAATGAGTGAGTTCTTGATCACAGCTCCAAAGCATATTCTGTAGGATTCTACCATCGTATATATTTAATATACAAGAGTCCATTTTTCTAGGTAAATGTGATCTTCAATTGCATAAGTTTGTGAGATCACAAATACACCAGTATTTAAACTTGAGTTGGTAAACATCATTACTGCTCAGCCTCAGAATGGTCATCGAAGATTAACAAAACTTCCATTAAGTCACATAACAAAACTTCTATTAAGTCATGACCTGCTGCAATGTTTAAAATACACACAAGTTCAGAAGCACCAATTGTAATTCAACACTTGATTGGAGCAAAATGTAGGAAGCATGATAAAGATATGAACTCATCTAGAGTTGCACTCCAGTAGTACAATATTAGGAACTACCTTAAAATTCAACTATCAGGTGGACAGACAAACGGAAATTGAGATGCTCCATTTAGGGATGGCCTGCCTATGCATAAGTGCACCCATAGTTATAAAACTTGGACTGGACCAGACTGGCTGGTTCGACTGGTGAATTGGATCTTGACTGCTCCGGTTCTTTAATTAGACCAGTTGTACAATTGACCCTGATTAAAACCGGATGAACTGGCCAATTTTTATTGACCCGATGACCTGGTAAATTTGGACCAATTTTTTATGCCCTTTAAAATTATTTTTTTCGATATAATTTATTCAGTATTATTTTTTATGAGATTTTTCATCTTTTAAGCCTAAATCCCTCTTTCCCTCTTGACTAGCCAATCTGACTCTTTCTCTCATCTCTCTTTTTCTAATTATTTGAAGGATTTTAAGTATTTTTTTTTTAAGAAATTTGAGATTGATTTCAAGCATTAATGTGGATATTAAATTCTATTGTAATTTATATGGCTTAATTTTAAGGATTTAAAATTTAAAGTTATCAAATTAGTTGAATTTTACAAAGAAATTATCTTTATTTATCATTATAGATCAATTTTTTAAAATTTTAATTAGTCATGTGATTCGACCATTAAAACACTAGTTGGACCATTGAACCATTGATCTGGTCCCTTCATCAGGTCAGTGTCTGGTCTGATTATGATAACTGCAGGTGCACCTTAGGGGCAAACAAAATTAAAGTACAGATCAAGAAATTTCCTTGTTATCCTTTTACAGAAAACAGGGCAGAAGAGGATTGTTTTTGTTTTTAGTGACAATAAAAAATATAAAATCAAATTTTTTTGTTTTAATCTTTTGGTGAAGATATGGATATTAAGAATAGTTTTCTTAAGGAAATTTGTTGATTGTTGGTTGTCCATAGTTCTCTTGCAACAGGAATCAGATTGCAGAAATTAACATAAGCAGAAGTGAAGGGAAATTGAGGTTTAGAAGAGTAGATGCATGGAGATCAGAGATTAGAAGTGCATGAGAGAGATTAGAAGGGAAGAGAGAGAGAGAGAGAGAGAGAGAGAGAGAGAGAGAGAGGGGGGGGGTGCAAACCTGATCTGAAGGAATCCTTTGGTTCTTTCAAAACAAACCACCTACAATGATTTTTCATCCAGCCCTTCTTCCACAAGAAAACTAGGACTCTTGAAAACCAAGCACCATTTCCAAACTCATCAGTGCAAAATTCGGAATCCCACATATAACTTAAAAATCTAAACAACTTTATGACTTAACCATCCCAATTTATACATAAAATAGGACTCTTGGCACCAACATTAACTTAAGGTAGGACCCAAAATGTTAATTCAAAAATTACCTAATTTAAAGTTGAAGATACAAAAAAAAAAAAATCTGGAATCAACTGATTTTATATTCACCATCAGAAATGCTTGCAGCCAATGTCATTTAGATTTTTGTACCTAATTAAGATCCAATGAAATTTTTATCATTATCTGTACAGGTATTGACTAGATGCAGAATTTTTGTTGATCACAAGTTTAAATTTAGGAATGAGAACCTTAAAGTAACTAATATTTATTAGTACTATTTTGCAACTTTTAAGCCATTATATTAGTGCTGCACATTTAAAAGAGATACAGCACACCACTAGGAAAGTCATTAGCATTTAGCAGACATAACTCGTCTTGATTTTGGAATCAAACATATCAACGATTTGCATCCAGAAAATATGCTTTCTTTATTATACCATTTTTTTGCATAACTAGTGATAGATGCGTAGAACATCATAAGAACTTTATATACAACAACATGGCATTCCATGTTTACTTACATTAGCCATACTGCAATCTCAAATTTGCAAAATGCATGCACAGAATATACTGAAATTTATGTGGAGATTGAGATAGGACAAACTTCCAATTTCAATTTGGCATAACTCATTCAGCTAGAAAGGAATTTTATTTTTACCACCATATTGCAAGAGTGATCCTATATTTCCTTCCATGTTTAGGAAAGTAAGTTGTCAGCAAGGTTCAAGGTCCCAACACAATGGGAGGGTACTGCTGGTACTATATAGTTCTAACAGAAAACAGGACCACCACTCCTTGTGGGACACATAGTTTTACTTTTATGGGACTGGGGCATCCTTCGTCTCAACTGAAACTGGCCAGCAATTGTTGGTACTGAGCATGACCCAACCAGGTTGCCTAATCTATGAAAAAAAGAAGAAAGAAAAAGAAAAAGAGAGTAGTAGAGGGCACTCTTTCTTTCCCTTGCCTTACTCATGGGGATATTGCAGGTTGAGACTGAAAAAGAGGGAAAGAGAGGTGAGAGGAAAAAGAGAGAGAGGAAGTGATGTTTCATTTGTATTTGCTGCTATTTTTTTAAACTACTATTGAACTACAAGTGTCAGCACCAGTGCCTGCCACTATAAACCCCATCATTGTCTCAAAAACCATTTAAACATGAAAAACATATTCACTAAAAACTTATTGAAGATAAAAAAAATTAAAAATTGAGAACAAAAAACAAAAAATTATATATCCCCCTATGGTATTAAGTAGTAGGACTGTCCCAAAAGTAAAGTAGTGCCAAGTATTAAAGTATGGTTTAATTCAGTAAGTTATAAGCCTTGATGTACTTGTCTTGGATACTTGGATGAGGCAATAAAATGTGGTTAAGAGTTTTAGCCAAGATGTCGCGCCGTGACATGGAACAATGTTGAAACCCTCTAAAGCAAGGTTTTACCTAAGAATTATAAACAATCAGAGAAAGGTGTATTGCAGGTTAAAACAGACAAAAAGGGAGAGAGAGGAATGCCACTATAAACCCCATCATTGCCTCAAAAACCATTTGCACATGAAAAAAATATTCACTAAAAACTTAATTAAGATAAAAAAAAAAATATTATACATCCCGGTATGGTAACAAGTCGTAGGACTGTCCCAATGGTCAGAGCAGTGCCAACTAGTAAAGTATGGTTTAATTCAGTGTAAGTTATAAGCCTTGGTATACATGTCTTGGGTAATTGGAAGAGGCAATAAAATGTGGTTAGGAGAGTTGGCCAAGATGTGATGTCATGGCATGGAACAATGATGAAAGCCCTCTAATGCAAGCATTTACCTAAGGATTATGAACAATCTGATTAGCCATAGGCTCACCGGACAGCATCAAATTGGATAATAAATAGAGGGACATGTCAAGCTTTCTAATGTGCTAGCTACTTGAACAGAGTGCTTAAATTTCACATCTTCTTCTTAAAATGTTCGTTTCTGGCCTGAGCTTCTAATTGTGGATTTTTCCATCACCTCATGTCAACAATTCACCCATGTGAACTCCCATTCTTCTATGCACTTCTAACTTAATTTTTTGTTACCTATCCAGATAATTCAAATTCATAGTACCACATCTTCCTGTTCATGGATTGTGACATAGAATATATGTACAGCAAGCTAGCTTGACCATCTTAGACCATGCACTGGTTGCTATTCACTTTTCTCTGAGAATACCTTCCCAAACTAGAGGCACTCCAAAGTCTAAATCATGATCTTCTCAGTTCTGTGTAAAATCAAGCACAGGGATTGCTATTCCAGTTCCACAGGATTTATCATGTGATTGAACTGTTCCTTCAATTAAAGAGACTTGTAATCAATCATCTCTCTCTCTCTCTCTCTCTCTGTGCGCACGTGCACGTGCGTGTTGTGTGTTTTCTCAGTTGCTAAAACATTTTTCTTAATAAAAGAAAGAAATCAAAATTTAAAACTCCAATGTTGTTAACTCAAAGCTTGACCTTTACAAAATTAATACCATGTGAGATTTCTTTTACAATTTTTCTTGGAAAGATAACAATAATGTCCAAGTATTTTGGAACTATCAGAAAATCTGAGACCACAATAGCTCATCAGGTATTCCGTGTTGATAAATTAGTGCTCTAAATATGTGAAATTAAACAGGAAAAGCAGTGCAAGAAGATTGCAGTTCTTTATTTTCTAGTGCGATCATTAGTGCAAGTTCTTTCGAAGAAAAGTAACCATGTCAAGTCCAACAATAAGATCCAGAAATAATTGTTAATAAACTTAACCTAACCTGGGAAGAAAATAAAGTGCATCTAGATAATGCCTCCTCGTTCCAGTGCACCAATTCTGTCACTACAGTAACTGATATCTGTTGTTGGGGTGATGAAGTAGGTGCAGCTTTTGATCGTGAAGTTGCAGCAGAGTCAGATTGTTGTTGAATCTCAGAACGCAATTCTTCCATCTGCGGAGGAGATAATTATTAAGAAAACTAAATACACTGACAAATAAAAAAAAGAGAAAATGATGTTATCTATCTCAAATTTCAAATAGAAAGGAAAAAATGACCTATGAATAAGCATATGACCTTGGATTTATAAAGCTGCCTAAGGGATGCCTGCTCATACTCAGGATATTCATCTTTGTGGGCAGTAAACAAGGACTCTGCAAGGCCTGAAACCGAAAAAAGAAAAAAAGAAAAAAAAAAAGAAAGATAGTAGCTCATTATTAGATTGAACAAATAGTAAAAGATTTCATCAACATTGTGGCTTCAAATATTTTATTACTTCACTGCATTTGCACTAAACTGTAAATACCGATAGAAGATAAGGTTTGCATATCCTAGGTTATGGTTATGAAGCAAATTAATAAATGGACAAAAGTAAAAAAATATTGTACTGAAAAAACTCTTGGAATAATGAAGCTGAGATGGATTTTTCAAATAAAAATGCTAGAAAGAAATAGTATATTATGAGGCCATCTCTTCCAGAACAGATATGAGCAGGACCTCAGTTTATCGTTTACATAATATGCGAAAAAAAAAAAATCCTTTTTTAGAATAAGATATAATCAAGATTCTCAATTCTGAACAACATTGAACACATGATCAACTAGGTTTAGCAAATCTAACCAGAATGCATAAACCCAATCCAATAAATTCAGCCAACCTGCTAGCAGGTTGTGTCTGGTGGGGGTACAGCCAATCTTCTTCTAGAATTGATATATGTTTAAATAATTATTGCATTTAGTAATATCACCTACATCACACAAACAAAAAATCTTAATGGAATCCTACTCTTCTTCCTTCTCTCTAATCTCCACTATCATGACTCTCCTTTGCTCCCTTTTCTTATTTCTCTCCCTCCTCTCCTATTTTCTCTTGCTTTATCTCCATTCCTCCTACTCATCCACTCCTTTCCTCGATTCCTTGTCATTTGCTCAATTGGGCCACTTTGGCATTGTTGTTTGCATGCTCACACTAGAATTGGCCACCATTAACAGATTCAAAATCCATGGCACCGTCCTTCCCATGACACTATCTGATTTAGTCTCCCCTTCACCACCCATCGCTAGTCACAACCAAATCCAGCCACCCATGCCATTTATCCCCTGCTACCACAGAACTTATTAACTATTTTGCAGTTCATTGGTTGTTACAGTTGGCTTCTCCACCGTCCATCCCTATCATCACCAGATTCAGACTCCTACCACTATCTATCCCCTGTTAGCATCAAATATTCACTTCATGTTGCCATCTATTGCTGGTCACTGCAAATCAAGATGAACCACTGCCCTATTAACCATCCACTAGACCCCCTCAAGCTTAAGCAATTAGAGAATAAGTCAGACTAGATCACATGCGGAGGCATAAACAAGTCAAGAATGAGTTAAGATAAGAAATGACTCGATGGAAAATGGGTGAATGAAAGAAAAATGGACTAGGAGGGGACCTGAATATATAATTCTAGCTCTATTTTCTTGTTAACTAACCAATGGACTCCTAACACTTAAGATGTTAGGAATGGGTCAAAGATATGCATCAAGCTTTATTTTGCCCATCTCCTTTTCCTTTTCTTTCCCCTTATCTGAGTTGGGTTCAAGAAAGGTTTTAAAACCAGTATCGAAAGTGGTACTCATTTTTTTTTATTGACTGCTACTATCATACCCCAAATCCAACTCTAGTTGGACACGCGATATGACTCATTTAGTTACAACTTACTTTGTTGATCTAGTGTCATAATAATCTAGCTATTTTACTTCTTACTTGAATCCCCGCTACATTCAAACTCTACACATCTTGTGGCTTTGAAAAGACAAGATATAATGTGAGCTAATAGCTCAATAAGCAATCTCTACCTCTAGTTGGATCAAGCATATCAAGCATATAATAAGACTAGCTGAACCATCTTGAACCAGGCGGTTCGGCAAACCATTTGGTTTAGGAGGAACAAAGCCAATCGGTATAATTTGTCCTCTTAGTTTGATACCCTGAGGGGGGAAGGGGGATAAATTGCCCTGAACCACCCATGCGTCCCCTCGTACCGGTATGTCAAACCGTACCAAATCGCTCCATACTGAATTGACCCAAATAGCCAGTTCATCCTAGTACAATATCAGATGTGGATGGGGATCTCTCAGTTTACCAACTAGTGCGGTGCAACTAGCCCGACATTGGCACAATATCGATACCTAGTATGACGGATCTTACAATACAATATATAAACTTACATGCTATAGATTTATTAGTTATATAATAGAATAATTTACCGAGTTTAAAATATAATTTTACAAAAGCATGAATATCAAGGTATAATATCAATTTTCAAAATATGTAATGCATCAATTTAGAAAGCTCTTTTTATCTTTTTTTTTTTAAAAAAAAATTGAAATTTGCCTCTACAATCTTTGGTGACTACGACCACCATCAACCCCATGACAAGGTTCGAAAGAGACTAGCTGCTGAACACAAAGCATGCTGATAGACGAACATGTGCTAACGATTAACTCTGACTAGCTAGGCCTAAAAGAAGACTAGCTCTGGTTTATATAGATTAAGAGGGTTGATGGTTATATACTAGCGATCAATCCTGACTAACTAGGTTCGAAAGAAACTAGTTTCTAAAAACAAAACACACCAATGAGCAACATGTGGCAGTGATCAGCTCCAATTAGCTAGGTCTGAAACAAAATTAGCTCTGAAATCATGCATGGCCAATGATCAACCCTGATGGTTAGGTCCAAATCATAGTCAAACCAGAGAATAAACTATCCATTTCAAAACCAATTTCTCCATTATACAACCAATCCCAAAATTCATGAATTTTGTACACCAAGTAATATACTTATATCCATTGAAAATCAACATGATTTTCAATGCATCAAAATTTAGTACTATGCCTAAATACAACATGTCATGCTCAAAAAGAATATATCATACTTGATCCACATTTTTAAAACAATATTGCATCGATGCAAAGACATGCTTATATAAATCTTTGATTTCAAATATACTTGACATATATATAATAATATTTATAATATGAAATCATACATCAATAATTCTCATATTTTCAATTTCAAATCTTCATGCTATTAATAAATAAAGTTGAATTATATATTTTTTATAAAAACATGTTTATGCAAGGATAAAATGCTAGAGATAGAGGCACTTACTATCTTTCAGATAAACAATTCACACTTACAAACCCCTCACTAATCCTCTAATTTTGATGCTCCAATAAGGTTTAAGGCCCATCAACCTTCAACCTTCATAGTAGTGGAGCATCACCCTTGCACAATTGGATTCATATCAAAAGATTTCAATTATGATCTATATATTAGAGAGAGTTCTTCTAAAACCACTAGGTTTCCTACTTTCATTGCATACCAATTCTCTAAAGAAAATTAAAGTGATAAATATCAAATAAATACATAAAAATGGATTCCTAACTTCCACCGGACTTCTAACTCATCTAATATTTGTTTTTGCAAAAAAAACATAAAAATTCATCCTTAAATCATGGCCACGAAATGGCATTTTCATAATATTCTCAAACTTCATCAACACTCATATATATTCTTTATGTTACCTATAACTTCCTTAATTTCTTCTGTTTTGGATGATTCGAGATGCATTATAAAGATAACTTGATGCTGGACATCATGAATGTAGATGCACTCAAATCTTAATTATATTAGTTTTGACAAAGCTTTCTATTTAATTGTACATTAGGTTAGGGTGTTACAAGTATGAAATTGGTCCATCCTATACTGATACATGGTGTCGAGCAAGATCTCAGTCTTGTACCGAGATGCCTATCGAATTGTTACTTCCTTTATATACTTATAAGTAAAATATTTGTTTCTTTTGTATTTGTCTGACATCTCATAGTGGTTAAAAAGAAGACCCATTGATATCGGCGTATAGGTTCGAATACTATGTGCAATACTATTTTTTCCTCCCCCCCCCCCAACAAAAAAATTAATAATAATAATATTTATATCCTCACTGTATATTTTTTTATGAACTAAAAATAATAAATATTATATATTTATATCCTTATTATACATATACATATCCATATATTTTCCTACACAAGAAGTATTATAAATATCCTTACATTATTATGCATGTAGTTGTATTTTTGTTCAAAAAATTAGTACGTTTATGTCATCCACAAAAATAATTTTAATGATATAGCTTTTCTGAAATATTATGTATACTTTTTTGAAATACATAACACACAAGAAGTAGTAAATAATATTTTAATTATACATATGCTATACCATCTTTTCTAAAATCCATCCAAACAAAATATTGATGATAAAAATAATTTTAGCTATTCATCCAGATAGTAAAAGATAATTTTATTGATAGGAATAACTCACCTAGATAGAAAAATATTTAATTATAATTTTGATGATGACAAACAAAAAACTATTAGCAAAAATTATTTTCTAGGTGGCAAAAAAATTCAAAAACATGCAAAAATTTTAAAATTGTCCAAATAGAAATAATTTTAATGATGATAAAAATAATTTTAATGATTCATTCAAATAGTAAACAATAATTTTATTGACAAAAATTATTCATCAAGATAGCAAATAATTTTAATGATGGCATACGGAAACTTATTGGAAAAAAAATTCTAGATAGGAAAATAAAATTCAATCAAAAATGTTGTTTAGATTCAAATTTATATATTTCCATAGCAAACATAAACATCTAACCACTATAACAAATGTCCAATGCCCTAAAGACTTGAAACTTTTTTATATATATTTATACCGATTTCTATTTTTTAAAAGACTCTCCTTTACTCCTCCACTCCCCTAAGATCGTGTCCTAACCCCATTACCATGCTTCTCCTATCCACTCCCCTACCATCCCTTGTTTGCTTCACTACGCCATCCCCACTTGATGAGTTGATGCCCTCTGCCATCATCCACATACCATTGCAATTGCCCCCCAATGCCAACACTGTGGACAAGGTCTCCCTAGTGTTCCTCTCTCAAATGATTTTTTTAATTAAGCCCACCAAGATGCCCTTTGAACTAGTCTTGGTGCCAATCGCTACCATTCAAGTTTGACCCATTATAAGTTGCATTTGGCTTAGAAAAATTAGGGCTTTCTACCTTGTCATCAATTTGATGCAAAACCAGCCATCCTAAACCCATTGCCACTTATAACATCAATATTGAATCCCACATCTGAAACTCGCAGGAATGTCTCTACAGTGTTACCAAACCATTCACAAGCTCACAAAAGCTTGGAACATTTGTACACATACAAAAGTAATTATAAACAAAATATTCATATTCCTTGGTCAGAAAAAAGGAAAACATTCACAATATTGCATTTTTCATATCAAATCTGAGAAGTACCATGGGCACCAATCAATCAAGTAATAGTTGAATAAAATGCTCCCTGAAAACTTTCCTCATGAGTACCTATGTTGAGTTCATGTATCAAATTACATATCTACCCATCACTTAAAGAAAAAAGCAAAGGACTGGTACTAATTGGGATTTGGGACAACTTAAATATAAGAATTCTCACACACGTCATTTGTAAGGTCATCAAGGAAAATATATGCACAAGGAGATGCAAGCTTGCAATATCAAATGTGGAGGAGCAAGTATCAAGAACTGAATAAAATATTACCCTCAACATCTAAGTCACCACAGCCCACAGATAGTAATTCCCTGGCAAGTTCTTGTGTGTTTTCATATGCGATGGCAAGAATTCTGAGATACTGAGACCTCAAATTAAAAGGAAGCAGAAATTAACATCTCATGAAACCCAACATAGCATCATAAGCAGCATCAAATGTCATCCATATGATCAGACTCACTTGGAGAAGATTGCCTTGTCCAACAGGTGGTAGATCTGTAAGTGATGGCTTTGACAATAGCTTGTCAAGAAGGCCCGTTACCCTCTGCTCCAAAACACGCTGCATGCAAAGCAATAATATAGCTGCCTTATATTGGTTGTACTACAAAATTCAAAGATAAACAAAACAGAAAATTTACTACATACCTGAACAAGGATTGACATAACATCATTGGGAGATGGGAAGACAGCTGTTATAATAACTGCCTCTTTTCGCACAGTCTCTACAAGTAAAAGGAAACACAAATTTGTCAAATAGAACATAGATGATCGGTTATCTTCAATATCCATGGCGAAGAGATGGGAAACCTATGATTTCTCTGTAGAGTGAAGAAAGACCACTTGCAATATTGCTTGTGCCAGCTTGCAAACCCAAATCACCAAGAACCAATTTGGTGTCTGAGTTCATAACCTCTACATCAATAAACATCGGCCGTGATGCTACGTAATGTTGCATGACACTAGTCCCTCTGTTAAACTGCACTTGCAAGCATGCACTTAAAAAATTATTCCACTAAATAAATGATATTTTCCCAAGCATCATGAATTATCTGAAATTATTTGAGTTGCAAAGACCAACATTGTTTTCTTAAAAGTAAACTGCAACTCAGTTTTTCTGAAAATGTGAAGTCACTAAAAGCCTTTCAGTTGTTTGAAAAAAACTGTAATTAACTGCAAATAATCTCCCATTAAAACAGTAATTATCAATCCTTTTTTGAAAAAAAAATCCAGTCACTAAGGGCCTGCTTAGTTGCCAGTAATTGAGTTTTTGCAATTACAGTATTTGCAACCATAAATGATCTTTGTTGGTTGTCAATAAGTACACTTGCAGTAAATAAAAAAACATTATTTGACTAGACATAACTGAGAAATGTTTTGAACTGACAATTTGGAATGCAAAATAATCTAAATCACTATAATTATAATAAAACATTACAGTTTATCTATCTTTAATATTATTATTTATGATAATATTATTAAATTATCATAAGAATATTGTTTCTTCCACTTCCTTTTCACTTCCCTCCTATTTGCATTATGAAAAGCTTTTCATACTATTCTTTCCCTCAAATGGAAAATGCCATTAACTGTATTGATAAAACATGGAATTTGCTTACCTGAGACAAAATTTTAGCACATTCTGCCATTGTTCTTAAATCTCGCCTCTGCGATGCTGTATCAAACCGAGCCAACAATCTATTCTCCAACTCTGAAATAAATAGACAAATACTAAAAATTTCTTGGAAGTGTCTTTCAAAAAATAGTATGGAAAGAGTAACCATGTGAGGAACTACCATTACAGTAGTCTTGAAGACTCCCGACTGCAACTTCTAAACCTTTGCTTGCATTTGCAGCACCAGCTACTGATTGCACACCAACACTGTGTTTTCCAGCATCTTCCTCAGCAAAGGACCCTACAGAAAAGGAAAATTAATATGAATGCTTTCAAAAACAAAGTAATCTAAGCCGTAACCCTGAAGTGAACCACATTAAATGAATCTGAATCTGCAGAATGAGGGCAGAGTAAAAGAATAGACATGACAGAAAGGTGTATCCCAACTTGATCCCCTTTTTCATGCCAATTGCCAGTAAGTTACCTCCTCAGTGTTCTCATTCGTGAATTATGACTTCTTGTCTCTGAATTATAGACAATAGACATTATCATCATTTTTCATCATTCAAGATTTGCATGCCAAAGCCACTACAACAGTCCCTGGATGACACGCTAGAATCTAAACTCTAGAATGCAATGACACAACATGCACTCATTTTCACTTTCCCTGAATTTTCATTCTCCTTGATTTCACGCTGGAAGTTGGAACCCACATGGGGCCACAAGCTACCATATTAATATTTGAGCCACCATTTTTAGTTGTATTCTATAAATACCCTCTTAACCCTAATACTCCAAATTAGAAAAAAAGACCCTCTATCTTTCTTCTGATCCTTATGTCTGCATTATTTCTAGCCCATGTCTTCCATTTAGCTAGTAAGCTGATCATTATTTGAAGTTCATTACACTATCCTCCTTTACCACCTCTGGGACCCACTTGCTTGGCAGCTACAAGAAGAGTTCTAATATCCTTAATTTGTGCTTTAGCTGCTAGCTTGTATTGTGAACCTCTTTAATGCAGTCTTCATATTTTGATTCACAACTATAACAATTTATTATCATTATTACATTTAGAGGTTATGTGCCCTAGCTAGACTTGTTGTACCTGTCTACTATAGGGTCACCAATAGTTAACGTCATCCTGCCTTCAGTCAATACGATATTAGCTTGCCTATAGATTTCATCGCAACTACGCTATGTTGCTAAATATGTATATCATCACAACCTTTTTTGCATGGTAATGTATTCTTAAGCATCTCCAAACTTCATCCTGCAAACCCTGTACCAACTCCTATACCTTAGTAGTTACTGATCTCCTTCTAGGACCCCTCCTTCCTCACCAATTAGTCTACTGCTCATCAAATTATTGACTTGTTATTCTCATGATAACTCTAGGTCCACTTCCACTTTGAGTTTGAAGCAAGGGACTAGAAAGAGTTTATAGTGTTAGTAGCCATCCTATATTCATATGTTATAGCATAACATGCTGTCCATTATGTTCTTCTAATCCATTAATGTGTGATAGAACTTGTACCCGTATGCTCTTGTGTGTTTTCATACTCATCTTGATGTCAGTTCATATGGCATCTTTATTGTTCTGATCCTTGGCATATATTGGTTTATTTTAATAAATGCAAATCAAGTTTTCCATTTCACCATCATTACATACTTGGCATTCTTTGTTACAATCTATACATCAAATAAATCAAAAGACTATAGGCCCTTTAGATACCACTCTTCTAACACCCAAAATCATTTACATTCCAATAGGTAACTTCCATGCATGAGCCCTTATATCCATCTCTAAAAATCAATATTTCAAGTCTCAGTACAGGATGTCGTAGCATTATTTATAAGGGTTGGCATGGTACAATACATTCCCAAATGTCAATAGAAAGGTGCACTAAGCCCCCTTACCAATACCGATACCCATACCAGGGTGGTGCAATGCACCCCATATCAGTCAAAAGCTACTGCTACTCAAGCATTGATCGTCTTCATAGGGTAGTCAAGGTCCACCGAATGCCTAGAATCTAGCATTGCATCATAGTTGGATTGAATATCTTTAAATATCACTTCGAAGACATCAGCTTCATTATTTCCTCCGGACATATCATCTTTTCTCCAAATCTAACCAATGAAGTACCATTCAAGCATGCCCAACACCCAAAAACCCCAAACCAGTATTGAAGATGTGCCCTTTAAATAACAATCCATTCTTACAGAACTGCAATAAGTCATACTCCACCCACATCAATAACAATTCATTCCTCAAAAGTGCCATTGTTCCTTTGATAAAAGTTATTCAGTGCAAAATTAGCCAATAATCTTAACCTTGCCATCCATTATTCATCACTCCTATTGTCCATATCATCTAACAAAACTTCCATATTTGGCTTCCATGCAACAATATTTAAGATTTATCATAACCATGACCCAACAAATGTATCACAGGCCTGCTATATGACTCACTCTACCTTTAAGGAGTATTATGATCCTTTCAGAATGCGCAAAAAGATGTAAAGAATTTGCCAACCCAACCTTGCCCCCAAAATTTTAGAGAAAAACAAAACAAAAGAGAAATAGCTAGACATAGATTTGAAAGAGCATACAATACATCTGTTACTGCTTCCAAAATTACACAAGTTCTTAATTTTGGATTCCTTTCTCAACCATCCATGCCCACTTTCACACCTAAGACCGTTAAGGTCAAAGTATACATTAATCAAATGGACATAATTTAAAATGAGGCCAAAGAACAATGCAAATATACACAACCAAAAAGGCTAATGATGTGGAGGTCTTGATGATACATAATTTGATATGGATCAGACTGACAGGTTTTAGTCACTTTTATTCATTGCCCCGACTAAAGCTCATTTCAACACTGATGGAAATGAGCTTTTGCTAGAACAGAACAAGTTTCTTATTGAATGGAAAGTCCACATATTTGCAGCAGGAGTTGTTGTTTCTTGAGCTAGCACCCTCATCCAGAAAAAGTTTACAGGTAGAAAAAGTTTGCAGGTATGTAAGAAATATTTATAGGTGACAAATGTCTGTTCTCAAAGAGATCGGCAGATCAGGAACTTAATTCAGTTGTTTTTCCTAGTATATATTCTTATATTTGTAGTGATTTGTAGTTATTCTTGAGTAACTCTTCAAATTCTACAGAGTTATACTTTTTCAGCATTGTTCAATTTATCAGATCCGACTTCCTCCTGATAAGCATCCTACCAAGGTTATGACCGCAGTCATAATTGATGTGCCCGTTGACTCCATTCTCTACATCTAAGCGAGGGCATGCCACCCGTTGTGACTTTACAGATGATTGCTCATTAATGGAAAACAAAGGTGCTGCAAGCTAAAAAGGAAGATAAGCTGAAAATTGATACGTGAATACTTTTAAACTAAAAGGAACACGTGCAGCAGGATAAAAATGATTTGAAAGGAAACCAGATAAGTTTCAAAAACTTCAAGGCATTTATAGTATAAACATCCAGGAAAGGTTTGCATAAAGACTGATTATTATGCACAATAAAAGGAAAGGGTTGGATTCTGATTAGAGAAACATGCTGACATAGAAAGCAGAGAAAAAGTAATAGCTTACTTAATTTTTGTGCAACTGAAGCAGCCTCAGCAACACGACTATCATCAGAGAATAAAGGTGAAAGTTCCAACAGGTCACCAGGGCTACTATTGAACTCCATCAAGTACTGCAGGAATTATAGTAATGATTTGCTGCACATAATAGATGGTAAAACATGGCAGAGCTAGAAATGTAAATTAACAACACTCAAGTTATCACAGATGCCTACCTTAATTAGATCAATAGTTTGACTAGCAGTTTCTCTCTGGGAATCTGCACTCTGACAAGGAAAGATAAAACTTAATCATATGTCGTAGAATCCTATTCCACATGTATAAAACCATAAGGGTTCATTAAAAATCTTAAACTCCAGTCAAGCCTCATTAACAAACTTGATCTAGGAAGCAGTGACATATGTTAAAAAACATCTGGAAGCACCCTATGTCTTTACCTGCAAATGATCACCAATTTTTGCAGCAGTTTGCCCCACACTAGAGATACGGGAATCCAACCTTGCAAAACTATCAAATAAGCCATCCACACCTTTTTCTAGCTGCAGAGAATACAAAAACATATATAAACGACAATTGTAGATCTAATATTTTGCATTAGTGGGCACAATTCAAATCAAATCAAGTCCATCAAGTTCTTCTTGGTCACTATCTTTCTCTTGTTCATATGTGGATATTAACAAATACTAACATCTGTTGTGTTTTCAAGACTTAATCAAGATTGACTTTACAAACCTAACAAACCTCTATCTTTTCTTCCAAGGAGAAAATAATTTATCTTCTAAGGAGAAAATAATTTATCTTTGATTTCCTACAAAATGCTGTTCTCTCTTCTCAAAGAACTTAGTTGTCATTGTTAGAGTTTCTATAGATATTTTTATACATTTTCATGTATTCTTTAAACTAATGCCTATTATACCAACCTTATCGGTAAACTACTGGTACGGTATCGAGTTTCAATTTGGTATGAACTAGTATGAACTGAATGAAATAGTTCTGTACCATCTAGTACCGATTTGTACAATGATATTATAATTAAAAGTGAGAAAAGAATTGATAAAGTGCATACTATAGCACATCGGCTTAGCAATATACCGGTTGTTCTTAACACCGGACCTTGCTTTAAACTGCACATAATAACTATTTTTGGTGTTTCTAAGTCTCTCATTTTTACCACCTAATTATCAAAATGTTTATAAAAGTTAATGGCAATAAAGTGAGCACTCAATGGAGATTCTAAAAATCCGTAGTGTAAGGTTCCCCAAACAATCAACCCCAAGATGCCCAGCAGTAACTCTTATTGCACTGGAGAAACACAATGGTACTAACCTCTGCAAGGGTCCTGCGATGCTTGGCATCTTGGACAGCAACCTCCTTCTCCAAATGTTTTAGCCTTCCATCAATCTTCAATTTACAAAAACAAGCAGACAACATCACTCCACATAAAAATACCAGCCATCGCCTGCAAATCCCGAAACACGAACCTGCTGCCGGAGATCGATCAACTCCTTACAGGAATCCTTAAATAAACCGAGCAGCTTATCAACCGCCGGAAACAGCGGAGGGGGATGCCCCGGGCCCAACTTCGCAGCATCCAACGTGCCGTCCGGCGAATGCCCATCCTCGTCTTGAAACGAGGGGAGGTGCTCCTTCAGCAAATTTCCAAACAATGCATCGAAAGAGAAATCTCCCTGCAAAAAACGAATCAGAAAAAGAAGAAGAACAAATCCAAAACCCATCCATTTCGCATTAAATCGAAGAAAATGAGGAAATCTGGATCGAATTACCTTGAAATCATCGATGTCTAAAATGAGAGGAGTCTCCATGACTGAGATGGGAGGATTCGTAGCATCGTATAGAATTAAAGATGGCTTTTTCCTCGGATTCGGGATGTAAACGGAAGAGGATTCCTGGTTGTTTGGTCAAGATTTGGATTTATCGCTTTTGGAAATGGTGCTTTTGCCGTTGGTCAACCGGCGGGAGAGGCGGCGGAGTCTGCTCCGGCGGGCCAAGTCCAGCCACCGAAACTTCGGGTGCGGAAGTGGGTGCGGTTGGCAGGTGGCGTTATTGAGCGTCTATTTTCGCTCCGGACGCGGCCAAACGAGGCCGGCCTCAGGCCACGTCGATAGACCAGAATCGACGCGGCCGGCCGTTGATGCAGCCGGCATCGCAAAACTCTCATGGGACGATGCTCGAACGCTCTACTCAAATTTGGTCACAGTTTGCTTTGATTAATTCTTTGAGAAGGTGGCATCCAATTTATGTGCATTAAACTGGGCGACGATTTCGTATGAGGGTGAAAATTAAGATCAGAAGAGCCCGTTATTAAAGTCTAGACTCTCATGCGTTGGATGGGGGCGGCTCCCAAATTAAGATCTGACCACCAACACGTAGAACCACCGTTAAGTCCTCCACAGCTATAAACTTAGATATATTGGATTGGAGCCGAGCTGCAAAATAGACCTCAATACTGTCTCTATGATGGAAAATAATTCCATGAATAATAAAACAGTAAATGGCCATAAAAGCCTGTTCGGGACTAAATAATAACTTACCCACAAAATCAAACTGTCGTATTAAACTGAATCTAAACACAGGTTTCAGGTAGAACCAAGAGATTGTGTCACCAGGCTATGCTGGCAATATAAGCTGCTAACATTTACTTGCTATGAAAAAGGCATGCGATTGGTACAGCAATTTCATACTTTTCTGATATCAGATGGATGAGACTCAACACTCATCAATCCTACTTTTATCCCTACAAACATGAGATTAGATTAGATTGATTGATTGATTGTGAATACAATCAAACTCCATCCAATCCGTCCTGAAGTGGATGCCAAGTGCTAGCCACTCTCCTTGATAACTATAAGTTTTGTTCTGACCTGTGCATTTCCCGCATGTATATACACAAAAGGGTCGCTGAGAGAAGTCAGAAAAACAAATCTTAACAAATACAATGTCCAAAATTTAGGTAGTTCTGAACAATGGCATCTCTTGCTTTTTTTTTTTTTTTTTTTCAAAAACGAGTAATGTCAACCGACACAAACTAAATATGATACCTAAGTTACATATTGATGATACAGATGAATACATGTAAAAATTGGGGCATACCAGTGGCTGGGTTACATATTACCACAGGGACAAAAAGATATGCCAACTTAAGCTCGTGTGAACTTGAGTTGAATCTCAATTAATTAATGGATTGTAATCTTAGTTTAGTTCTCCACATGCATCCAACAACCTTCTTGGGAGATGGATCCTCTGGTCCCCTATCTCGCTGTCCAGATGTGAAATATAGCCACCCATCCCAGAACCCAACCAGGGTGGTCTTGATGCGGAAAGGCATTCGCCCAATCACTGACCATGTCTGCACATATAAAAGAGCAACATCTCAGTCGATTAGAAGAAAAGTGAATCACAATTACCAGTGTTGAACTCATTCAATGTTTTTTAACAGATATCAGAAATCATCATTTTGAAGTATAAATATCCAACAGCTGGCAATTAATGATCAGCTCAAAAGAGAATACTGTAGTAAACTTGAAGAACTTAAACAAGCTAATTAGCAGAGTTGCTATCATGTTGCATGTTACAGGATAAGAAGGTTATGAACTAAATGACAATTTCTTATTGAAGTTGCAGCTTCCAAGACTAAATAATGAAATGAAAGCACAAAGAGCTAAAAATATGACCAATCATTGCTAAGCCAACTATCAGGTGTCAAAATCAGGTTGAGAGTGGAAGATAAAAAATTCTCAAACTTCTGTCAGATCAGACATTCAATCCACTAATTTGAAACTGTAGACAGTATAATTTTGGCAAAGGCAAAAAAGAAGTTGGGTAAGTTTGAGGCCAAGGAGTGGAAATTAAAGAACACTAGAAATGAGTGCTTCAATCGTTCATTTCACATTTAAAACATGGGAGATTACCAGAAGAACTTCACAAACGTACAGAGTTGAAAAGAAGAGTCATGCAATATGCGCTACTTCCACGAAACTCTATACTGGAGATGCACTGTGGCTTCACTGCTTGTCAACCGAAAAAGCCGGGCCAAACCAAAACATCATTGATCAAGTAAAACTAGAATACAACAAAGGACACCTATTTGTTTTGAAATTTCTCTCCCAACGTTATCAAGTAAACCACAAACATTAAGCCATAAAATTACAACCAAGCCTGATTATACCAACTCCAAGTCATATGGATCCTATTTAGGAATAGGTTCCTCTAAGCTATTTGCTAGATTAAAAGTTTCATATGTGGGTCCTTATGATCACCCGTAGATTTGTAAAGAATAAATCAATGCAATTATTTTTTGTCTACTGCAACATTAAACTCAAACTCCCCATTGCCACTCCATCCACATGCCTCCACATTCTAGTAACTATAACCACTCCCATCTTATATAAATATACCACCATTAGCTCAGTTCTTACTTTAAGACAGACAAGAGAAGTGCACCTTCCAAAATTGGGTGTGTATTGCCAACTTACATGAATGATATTTTTAAAGAACTATATTGGGATATCACAGCCATCCATGCTACCTCTCACATGCACTGCATATGACGCACCAGAACACCTAAAAACGGGGGCAATGCATATGATAGAAATCAAAGTGACTTTGAAGAAGTCTATTCACCATTTTAACCCATTTAGTCCCCCCAAATTTAGTCTCCAAGGCTTTTGATTGCATTCAGAATTCTATAAGCTTATGCACAAAGCAAAAGAAAAGAAACTTGTAGATCCAAGATGAAATTGACTAAGGATAGTATGAAGCAATATTGGCAAAAAAGGGACCAGATATCACTGAAAGGGTGTTTTCCAATTGAACCCATCCTGACTGACCAGTTTAATCGGTTTAATTGAATAAAATAATAAATACAACTCCATGTGTGTGTGTTTTTTTCCAAACTTATTACATGTGGTAGCATAATGGTTAAGTTTATCTTCCTCATGTAAGAGAAATAGGTTCTGTCCTACACAATAAATCCATTTAACAAATTCATAACATAGAAATGGCTAGCACATTACATAATCATTTCAATCCTACCCAGTTGTTTTCTTGTTTTATACATTGTTTGGTAGACAAACCAACAGGTTCTGATTGGTTTAGTTGCAAATCCAAAATAATGTTTGGCCAAACCAGGAATCTTCCTGGATCTAGTTGTTAACAGGTTCAATCATCTCATCTAGTCTACTCTTCAAATTTAAAACATAATAGTAAGGCAACACAACTATAAAAATATAGACGAACTAATTAATAACAAATAATGAAGCTTGTTTATTAAAGCAAGTGACAAAATTATAATGGTTCGTACCAAGGTATCTAAATGAAATTGGAAGACTTCACCCACCAACACCATTTTTTTTGTTATAGGGTGTTTCTCTGTCGTGCCTCCAACAATGATAATGGAGTTCTTGAGAACAACCCATGCAAATTCTATATGTGAATCTGGTTTAGGCATTGGAGACAATTGCTTCCATTGTGTCCCATCATCTAGCATGTAAACATCACCATACACGACCTGGGCAGACATGGAATTGCAAATGTGAATAATCTATTTGAGAATTCAATACACAAAAGGTACAAAAACTGCAAATGGGGAAGAGGAAAAGAAAACTTGACATTCAATTAACATTCAAAATATAGTCAATATGAAACCCAAGAGACAGCAAGCAGTTTCCCAATGTTACTCTATACATGCAAATATGCATATAGGAGTCTGTGACGCTTGGAATGGGCAATGCTATTTTATGGACCATGCATCAAAACTTCTAAATTTAAATTCTTTGTATCTTATAAGAGATATGACTCAAAACCAAGCAACATGGAGAAAAAAGATTTATGTAGCCGACTCCAACTAGTTTGGGATTAAGGCTTTGTTGTTATTGCTACTGTTCAAACTTCTAAATCCATCTTATCTACCTATGTTTAGTATCACCTAAGAAAAAGAAACACCCAGACATGACTCCATACAAAGGCAAATGGTAAGAGTTTGATATACAAGGCAGATGATAATCATGGAAACCAACCTTGGCAATTAGCCAAAGTTGAAGGTCAATTAGACCAAAGAATGATACAAGAATTTGAATGCACAAATGCTATATTGTGGATACAAGCATAAAAGCTTCCATGAAGCTCCAGAGCCATCTAGTCAGCTTGTATTTAGCATCATACCTGAGGAAAAGTAAAGCCTACACATACTAACCAGACTGATATACGAATGAAAGTTCAGAATTTCCTTCTCTCCTCTAGTGTGATGTGGAAAAAGCATGAAGCTTTCAAACCCTATGTGTAATTCCTTGGTCTCTAAGTGAGCCTGGTACTATTGTTTTCCTTTCCCTTTACCTTCTCTTTTCTTTCAATTTCCTCTCCAGTTGTAACCCTTCTTTCTTCTAATCATTTTGATTGAAAGCATAATTTATTTCCCATAGACCTTTTGATGTTATACACATCAGGTTTTTCCCAGAAAAATTCAGCAAGCCCTTGATTTTGAATATTCAACAGCAAAAGACCCTGAATTACCAATTTGAATGTCCTAGAATCCTAAACCGATTATATAGTACTCATCCATGGCCTATTTTCTTCAAAAAAAAAAAAAGAAAAGAAAAAGGCCTGGTTAGTTCAGTTTTATTGAAAACTCAGGTTTCAACCTGAAATTCCAGCACCATTTGGTTTCAGACTGCCTTAAACCCTTATAGATCCCCTTTCCTCAGCTGTCCTACATCACTACTTCCAAAGTCACAAGTGAGCATGCGAAGGACAAAACCAATCACTAAAGGGCAGGTGTAGTTCATGAATTCATAGGTGGACATGGAGGGTTTACCCAAACCACTCTATCATTTTACCATTCATCCAAAAGTTATGCTAGTGCTTTTTTTAATCAAATGATGCTAGTATGATAAGTAATACTCCATTCCTCAAACTGATCCAAAATGTAGTGTTTGAACACCATAGTTCTAAAAGAACTACAGTTACCATGTTCATTGACTACATTAATTTTGATGAGAAATCCTAAATATTTTCAGAGACAAAACTGTAAAACTGCAATCGTAGGTCATCTTTTTGTGTTGGGTTATTTTATTAATTTTATTATCTTTAATACTGGATAATAGTACTTGCCATTACAGAAGCCAATACAGAATATTAAAAGACAAAAATAGCAGACAAATAACATGAGCCTCAATTTATTTAATTTATATAGTGAACCAAAAAAGAATTTATGATAGGTTTGAGATAATTTAATATGAAAACAAAATGTAATTCAATAACCAATATGATAATGTTTGAGAACAAAAGTAACTAGTATGAATACCTCATGTCTCCGAGAACATTTGAAGATTGGTGAACCTGGTTTAGCCATAAAATCACCCTCTTGACCACCAATAACATATAGTTTATCATTAACAACGGCACATGCCCTGGCAGCAAAATATATTTTGACATGAGGACTAAATGACACTAAATGTGCAATGAAAGAAAGAAATACAAGAAAATATGTTTCCCACCATTCATGGCTCTTTAATAGCTCTCATACGCAATTATACGGTTCTACATTTCTTTATAATAAATAATGATGGCATGATAATACATAGGTTAAACAAATAGAATGAAATAACCTGTTTATCAACACGATCATGGGCATCAGAAAAAGGCTAGAGTAAAGAAGGAATCAAAATCAAATGCATGGTTTTTTCCCTACATGGATTCCACCAAGCATTTGGATAAAAATCTATACATGCTATCAAAGACCTCATCATGCTGTCAGAGAGAATATTAGAATTGCATAGTTTGGATGATTAAATTCCTATGTGGTCGGCAATTAAAATGAATAGTGGGCTGGAGGTGTGTGAGGTTTCTTAAATCTAGCTTAAGATTTAGCTCACAGCCCAACTGACAAGATAGGAGATGATGCAATGGAGTTTGTGCATTCTTGTAACATTTCCATAATTACCATTTTCTCTTAGGACAACAGATGAAAGGGCAATTTAATCATTCCATGTCAAATGCAGAATTGGTTGTTTTAGTGCTTGTACTTAAATAATCAAGATAACTTCTCAGTTGATATTGCATTCAAGCAAGAATCTTGGTTTGCATCCACAAATAAACATATGTAGGTTTCCTTAACCCAGCTATATGCTTGACATTAAACAAGGAATATACAACAGATAACAATGTTCAAGGAATCGTTGGAAATTCATGACCGAGCAAATCCTACCATGAATTCTAAAAGTTATTTTAGTGGCAAAATGATGGCACATCATGCAGAGAAATTAATTTTCTATGCATACATGGAGACGTAGTCAATAATTTCTGAATGAACTAGTGGCCATTTAACTCCATTGACACAAAACTATGCTAGCCCTGACCATGGAACACCTCCCTGCCCCGCCCCATGGCCCCCCCCCCCCCCAACAAACAACACAAAAAAAAAAAAAAAAAAAAAAATCCATGGGAAATAAAAATCTAGAGAAATCCTTATTATATCTTAGCTGACCAGCCCCTTCTATAAAACTTTCTTCCTCTACATGCTAATTGCAGCCCCCTCCTTCACATTTAAGAACCCAATTTGTGACTTTATGTAATTATGCAACCTCTACTCCATTTCTAAAAGCCAGGTGAATTTTTATTTTATATATTGCAATATGTTGCCTCCCACCACTGAAAAAAACAAACCTAAGGTCCTAATTCCACCATTTCACAGACTTTCCAAATAATTGACCACCTATCCATAAAACCCAAACCTCAACCTAGTAATACTACACAAACAATCCATAAACAACAAGGATGCAAACAATGTAGTCATTGTAAAAGGAACTTTAAAACTGGTAGCTGATGGGGCGAGACAGCGATGTAAGGACAGGGCGAGATAGGTTTTAAACAATGAGTTACCTCATGACTCAATGGAGTCAAGAGTCAAAAACTCAAGTCTACCAAGTTAAAAGCCAAGATTACTCAAGTAATCTTAGAAAATGAGCAAAATCCATCCAAGCCTTGCCGAGTTGTTCATGACTTTTTAATCAGTGAGTCAAAAAACGACCAAGTCATGTTTACAATCTATATTTGTGCAAGACCTTAACTTGGCCAAGTTAGAATCATTGCTGAGTGAGACTGAGCCATCAATAAATTTGTGGCACTTGTGGGCTAAGAAAGTATGGATGTAGGACGTCCACCAACAATGATTAAATATGATAATGATCTTTGTGTGCGTATGTGTCTGTGTGAAAGATTAGTTCAATCAAAATAGATAAGTAAGAAGATAAAAATTTTTGTGTTTCTCTTTTTGTATTTATTTGGAGTTTGCATATCTTCTAGATTAAATAGCTTGGATATGAATGATTTTGATAACTTGGAATGCTGGATGATCATTACAGTAATGCTATTCTCCCATTTGGTTGTGCATGTAGTTGCTATTATTGAGTCTATGATATCTATATATTATGCTTCATTCTCAGAAGATCAAACTTAATTATAGATATTGCCATCAGTCAAATATCTTTTAGTGGTTTATAGAAGAATATATGTCTGTGTGCATGCATGAATGCATTCATGCGTGTAAAATACACGATTCACCTAGGTTATCAAGTTAACTCATCAGAGTCAAATAATTAATAGACAACTCGAGTCTAAGTCATGAGTTTTCCAACCTTGATAGCCAATGATATGGGTTGGTTCAACAAACCGTGATTCTAACTCTCCATTTTGTACATATTGGGCCTTAGAAAAAGGTCTGACAACCACAACTTTTTTTTTCTGTTTAGAGAGATTAAAGTACTAGAAATCCAACAATCCACACACCAGAAGAGAGCAACGTAAATATGCATCACAAAAGAAAGTTATGCATGCACATGAGTGTACCTGAGAGCGCAGTCACACACAAAATAAGTATATAAATAAAGGAAAAAATAAAAACCTATTGATAATTCTAGTTATACGATTTTCACAGTAAGTAACAAAAAAGATTATCATGCCTAGCTACAAGCCGACAAGTCACCATAAATTTTAATGGGTCAAATTGCTGAACAAATTTCTGCCAACTAAGAAGTAAAATTGACTGGAAATGAATTAAAAATAATGGCAATCAATCTCTGTTAATAAAAAAAAAAATTCATGACTTTGAGACGAAAAAGTAGATAAAGTTGCCTCCACAGTCATTAATGTAGGCAAATTGTTGCATGGATAAACAAGCTATGCTGGAGCAGTAAGCAAAGGCCAAATTACTTATGCATGCAACATGAGAATTAAGCTATAATACATCATTGAAGGTGAGACTTCACCACCTCCTTCCTCAATAAGCATCGTGAAACTTAAAAAATTCAAAGAAAGAATAGCCAACCATTGAGATTTCCCATTCATAAATTTCTGAGAAAATACAAATCAATCACAAAATTACAAAAAAACACAGCACCGGTATTGACCTAAAAAAAAGCTGGAGATACAATTCAAGCAATTAAACAATTACAAAGAATGTGATATTATGAAGAAAAAATTAAACAGGATGATAAGATGCTACACATTCTTACATTTTGGGTCCAATGATCAAGCAATTCTATCAAGGAAAACTAGAGGACACACAAAACTTAAATCAAAACAATAATTTTATATTATAATTCTCAAAGAATCATTCTATATTATGAGAAAACAAAGGCACACGAACCTGTGAGGTCCACCACGTGGTATTGGAATCTCATTTCGCCATTCTTTCTCTAATGCCTTTCCATCCTTTACTGCAAGGCTCCAGTGCTCCAAACCTGGCTCATGGCGGTCCTCCTTGCTTCCACCCATAACATGGAGTCTGCCCCTCCAAAGTTGAGTTGCTGGGGCATACCTGAAAATCATTGCATTGGTATGTTGAACTTGCAATCTTGGAATGGAAAAGAAAAATCATATATATTGAATTTGTGCAGAGGATGCAGAAAAGAGAGGTCTAAAGAAGTTGATCTGGAAATTTTCAAATGAAATTAAGGGGGAAACTTGCTTACAGTAAGTTAAAATGAAAATAAGCCAATGAACCAAAGAATGAATATATGTTAAACTATACATACCTAGGAACAGGTAAGGGGGGCAACTCATTCCACACTTTTGTCTCTGTATCCAGCACAAAGTTACGATTAGTAGGACCTCTACATTGTGGGCCATACTGTCCTGTAACAGCATAAATGTATCTTCCATCTGTTGCCATTCCTAAATGTGAATTTGCCATTTCTTTTGGCATATCAAATCTTCCACCCCATGTATTGTCAGAGAAATTATAGATATCCACATGAGAATGAACCTACAATATGAAGAGAAGTGACAGAATAAATCAAATAAGATGATAAGGAATCATGATGGCAAGTACCTATCAAACATTTAGAAATATAAATGGTAAGTGTATGGCATTTGTTTGTTTAAAAACCAAGAACGATTCCCAACAAATCTTTTCTCATCTAATTGGGATGAAATATGTGCATGGCTCTTCATCATATGCCTCCCCCCCCGCCCCCCCCACAAAAAAAAAAAGGACCAAACCTCAATAACAGAATGCAAAATTACATTGAGAGTCCAAATTATACAATGAAATTGTTTCCCTGAGCAGATCTGCACTTACATTTATTGTATTGATCTTAAAATCAGAAAACATAAGGACACTTAACAGAACAATTATCATGGGCTTGTGGTTGGCATTAACTTGAGCATTAGTTACACATTTTATGCTTCTCTCTATCATAGGGCAATGCTTTTTTTTTAAAAAAAAATGTTTAAAGGTCAGCCAAGAACCCTATGTTAGTTGTGAATACAAGAAAATTTCATCTGAATAAGAAGTCAAAGTTATATGCAGATCTGCATCAAGTCAATCTAATATATACTACAAAGCATGCATAATATTTCTTAATTTCATTACTGTCCCTTACATAGTCAATTGTGCCATATCCAGCAAACACATATAAAAGATTCTTAATTTGAATAGCAGCACCATCTAGACGAGGTACAGGAGCCTCTGCCATCTCCTCCCATTTTAATTGAGGAGCTGGTAAATCTGCAAAAGTTGCATTCAGATATTTCAAAAATTTTGCTTTGTCATCTTTTGGTTTTCCTTTCAACTGCAGAAAAAAAAAAAAAAGAAAAATGATTATTATTTCATCCAACTAGCCAACAAGTGGCAAAATAGAGAATATTTACATGCTTAAGGATTTGTGACTATAAAACAAATATACTGAATATAGAAGCTACCTATTCAAAAAAGGTATCTTCAGATCAACATTATCAAACATGCTGGGTAAAAATTTTTCCTGTCCAAGATGCAAAAAAGGCAGGAATAATCAAAAAAAAAAGGGGGAAGAATTCACCTGAATATTCAGCAAGGTCAATTATGAAAGTCTAGCTCTTTTAATTCACCACTAAAGAGAGCTCCTCATACACATGCAATCCATACTGCATATGGCAGCTTAAATATGTAATGTACAAGTTTTAGGTATCAGATGCTACCAACTGCTACATGACTGAAGAATTAAAAATTAACAACAAAAAGACCTACTAGGTGTAGTGACAATTTTGATTATTCTGTGCAGAGCTTTATGCATGATGCTTTTTCATAAGTTACTAGAACCTTGCAACATTAGCAAAGTCACAGGATGTTCTGACTTCTGACCCTCTTATTTATATTATTGGAATGAAGACTTGAATCTTTAATTTTATTTTTCTTTTTTCAGAGTACAGCAAATGCATATGAGGAACCAATTTACGTTGATGGGCAAGACAACCTTGGTGCGATCACTTCCATTTTTATAAATCTACTATATTTATAGTAAACGGAATGAAAATATATTTAATTGAGTTGGAATTGAGGTCAATAAAGTGGCAAGGAGCTTATGAGGTGTTATTGGATCAAAGTATGCCTTAGAATAAGATGGCATCTTGCTCAATATGTCCAAATGTGTCCAATAGATCCACCATCAATGCTACAAGCACATGAGATTGTTGTCACAGAAATAAGAATCCTGATTATATTGGGAAAGGTACAGGAGTTGCAGAAATTAAAGATAGTGTGGTGGAAGACAATATGGCATGGTGTAGGCAAATGGACCAAAGATCTTCAAAGGCAATGACAAGTGGTGTGATCCATATTTTTGTCACAAGGATGAAATGAAAGAATAGTTAAAAATCTACAATAACGCATATAGAAATTGTGAACTAGAATATTCATAGAGGATAATAGAAAATGAACAGAGAAGAAGCACAATGAAAGCTGACGCACCGAATAGTTAGATTCTAGTTGAATTAAATAAAAGGCAGCAATTTTAAAGGTAATATTTTGGACTTTGTAGATATGCAGTAGTTCTTATTCTGTCTTTTATGAAGCGTTATCACCAGCCATATTTTCAAGAAATTGACCCAAAAAAACACAAAAAATTCCCCTTTTTTAACACAAAATAGATTAAAATAATACAAAAATGTGCATCCAATAAAAGAGAGATGATACAACAAAACTTCATTCCAGCGAGAAAAGGAACCCAATTAACCCAAGTTTTCTTCCCCGTTTCCTCGGGAATCTAATTTCCAAGGCAGAACCTACCAAGAAAGCGATAAAAAAAAAAAATCAAGATCCAGCCGACCTGTTTACTCTTGACCCTATCGAGCGAGAGATCCAACGTCGTGGACCAATAGCGCGAAGAAGAAGACGAGGAAGAAGAAGAAGCCCAGAGGTAATCCGCAACGAGGACGATCACGAGAAGGACGATGACAGAGAAGAGGAATGCGTACTTCTTCGGCATGTGCTTCACTCCAAACCTCGCCATGGATCGCAGAAGAAACACTAGAAACGAGAAGAAGAGGAGAAAGAGGAGGAGGAGAATAAAAAGGGGGCAGGAAGAGGGCGCGAAGTAGCAGCGATAAAACGAAGGCAGGCATCCGGAATCGAAGCGACGAAAGAGTCAGGAAGAAAAGGGTGGGCGGTTTGATGGTTTTTACGTGGACGGGATTTTGTTTTCGGTGAGCGGCCGCCGGGGATTTCGCGCAGCGGCGGTGCAGCTGGGTCGAGTCGGAAGCCATTTAATCCGACGCGCCCCGGACAGCCTGTCTAGCGCTGGCGGGTGACTTCGCTGGCCTATCAAAAATATTTTAAGGATTTTTTTTTTTTTCATTTTACTTATTAAATGTTTTTTTTTTTTTTTTTTGATTAGGACAGTATATTTCAAATTTATCCAATTTACATATAGACCCTTTTGATTATCAAAATTTACAGTTGAATCCTCCAAATTCCTTGATAAATGACTTAATGCCACCTGCCGTCCATCTCCATTTTAAAAAGATTACATCACATGCCATCACATGATGACTTAAAAATATTTTAAAATTAAAATATTATTATATTTGTAATACGTTAAGCTATCTACTAGTCTAATTATTTTGTTACTAAACCAAAATCAGGTGGCTCTAAAAATCGAAATCATGTTGCCCTAAAAACTCAAAGAAAAGTTAATTGGTAGCATATAAACTTGAGTTATAAGCACTTAGGCTTTTTTTTTATAAGCACTTAAATCTTTTCTTTCCCATCCTCTTTCTTATTTTTTTTCCGTACCCTTATAATGTGACGTTCTCATCGCATGTTACAAACTAATTAGAATTTATTTTGAATCGGATCGTTAGTGCTACAACGATAACTCTTGCCCGTTCCATGAATAGTCTTTTTTTCGTACCCATCAACTTTCGTACATTCGAATTAATTTTAATACTATTTGTAATATTTCAAGCCCATCAGCTGGTCTAATTAATATGTAACTGGATCGAAACTACGTTGCTCTAAAATTCAAGCGAAAGTTAATTGATAGTGGATGAATTTGAGTTATAAGCACTTAAATTTTTTCTTTCTCATTCAAAATTATTTTTAAATATTATAACATTATTTAACAAAAAAAAATAGATATTAACCTTCAGTTTAACAAAATGCTGTCAACCTTTTCATCCTCATCTATATTAGACTGGATGATGCTTTGAGCTTAGGTTCTCCTTGTCCCTCAAAGCTCGGCTTCTCTTTAAAAAGGGACGTTGGCAATAACAAATGAGATCAAGGAGGTTATGGAGAAGAATAAATCTTTTATTTTTTTGGCCAAGATTAATAAAATAAAGAAGGCCATCATGCTCCTTAACAACAGCAGAACCTTCCCCTAACTCTTCGTTATTATAGCAGGCTCCTGTACAATCATGCAGGCATAATGCTCCACCGTTGGTTAAGTGCCATACTATGCTCATTTAACGTTGATTTGAATGGCGTCCTTGTCGCGACCCGATCTGGATTAAAATGAAACGATAAGAGACACCAGGATTTAATTAAAAAAAAATTTAAAGTAGATGCCTTGAAGCGACTATCTGCACTCCAGAATCTAATAAAAACACGCCCCCGAATCTATGGACGAGAGGAAGAGCAGTGCACCAGCCAAACCCTGGTGCATACTTATCATCTGATATGGTCGAAATTTTCCCCAGGCTGAAGGATGAGTAGAGGCGGATCCATTTCGTTCCCCTCCTCTCCATCCGCCGCCGCTCTCACCGCCGGCGCCCGCAACCAACTTCGGCTGCTGCGTCGAATCGGCCGCTGCCCTTCGACTGCTTCTCTCTGTAGGCCATGGCGGGGGTGTCCGCTAGAGCTCTCAAGAGGTGGACGAGCTCTCGTTGGGCTTTTCGTTGGAGAAGAAAGGCCTCGAGCTTCTCTTCCTCGTCGTGCGCCGTTGATTCTGACAAGGATAGCGGACGAGAAGTGCCTCATTTGCCGGTGTTGATAGTCGGCGCCGGCCCCGTCGGTCTCTTCCTCTCCATCCTTCTCACTAAATTAGGTCTGACCATTTCCCTTAACCCACACTACTTTTTCTTTTAATGTTTTCGTCATATGATTTCTCAGCACTGAATACTTTGTAACAAGTGACGACTTTTAAAAGAAGTTGAGATTATATCAGATGTACTCGACTCTTTAAAAGAAGTTGAGATGATGTGACAAAAATGACAGTTTTATTACTAAGGTGTTAACTAACTTGGCACTTAGGAAATCTTTGAATTTTGGCAACAAGCAATGTTGTGGTTGTTCATAAAATTGGCAAGCAGACCATGTTTCTCGTTGGTTATCTCTTATATAAGAAACCTGTTATCATGGGTTTACACTAGTTTCAATAATTTCACTGTAGGCTAAGACAGTATAGTTATATAGGACTTATATTCTGCATTTGATGTGGATGATAATTTAGAAATTAGAATCAGCTTAGGTTGGTTGTGGGACCTTTTTTTTTTTTTTTGTTCCTTTTCAAATATAGTATTACAAGTAAACGAGAGGTTTCACTTGTCTTAGGTTTTTTAAGCTAGGTGTTTTAAAGTCTGTCACGCTATCATTGTTCGTTGATGATGTTCATTAAGGGCTTTCTTTCCATATTTGCTTAGAAAGGACTTCAATAAAGCTCAGCTTATAGCCTTATTACAAGTGTTGATTGTGTTGGCATGCCTATTGATCAATGTTGTCAGTCTCTCTGTTTTTTCCTTGGGTTGTCTGTTGTTTGTAGAAGAGTAAGAAGTAAAATATTTGTCTTTCACTCTAGCTAAGGATGAATAGTAGATGATTTTTCATATTGCTACAGTAATTTCTGCATTTGATTATCGTACTTAGAGATAAGGCTCGTCACTGCTCTTGACTACTTAGTTGATGATGATCAGAGTACAACATTGATATCATATCTGTTAGTTGCATTTTTTCATTAGTGGACACAAAAAATGGAAATTGACAGTTTTATTTATTACATCCATATATCATGTTTGCTAAGTAAATGATACAAGAATTTTCTCCATCATTTCAAACTCGTAGTTTAAGACCCAGTATTTGAACCTTTTAAAAGTTGACAGTATATAACAGAAATGTCAATTTTACAGCAAGGTCGATCGTGAATGTCTTGTCATGAGGTTTTAACTACCTCTACATTTAAGAAATCTTTGAATTTTGGCGAGGTTTTTACTACCTCTGCATTTAGGAAATCTTTGAATTTTGGCAATAAGCAATATTGTAGCTGTTCATCAAATAGGTATACAGGCTACGTTTCTTTTCAAGTATCTTGTATAAGAAATCTATTTGCATCAACAAGAGGGTTTTGTTCTTCTTATGCATGAAGAAAAAAGTTTTCAAATTTTTAAAATCTAGTTATAGGTTGAGGTAGCATAGTTATTTGATAATGTGAATTCAAACCTAAGTGATTTTAATTGATTAGTCTACAAGTTTGTAAAAATAATATTTATATTTTCTGCATTAAAGATGGCAATAATTTAGATATAAGAGTTTTCTTAGATTTTAGGGCATGCTTTGATGCAGTGGTAAGGTTACTCCATTCTAACTTATCTTCACATTCCATATATCATGTTTGCTGAGTGTCTTATACAGAGATTTTCATCAAGTCCATATCCAACATTCAAACTCATAGTCTAAGGTCCCGTATAATTTGCCATAATGGCAGAGAATTGCTTCATATATATATTTTTTACATGTTTATTTATGATGCATTATAAAAATTTTTATTCACAAATACATAGACTACGCATTTGAGGGGTTACGACATATTGTGATTATCTACATGTCTGCCTCCTTCACTGAATTATAGTGCATTGCGTAATTACCCACTTCAAACATAAAAGATTAAAAAATTTGCAATTTTCCAACATTTTTGTCCACAGAACCATTAGAATCATAGTCAAAACTTGTCTTTTTTGATGCTCTTTGGTAATCCTTGTTTTTCTTTTGTTTATTATTCGTTAGCTATAGGTGGAAATAATGCTGAAGACTTTTTTAATGTCTCTTTCTTTCAGGGGTCAATTGTGCAGTGTTGGAGAAAAACACAGTCTTTTCTCAACACCCACAAGCTCACTTCATCAATAATCGATCTATGGAGGTTTTCTTCTCCCCTCCAATATTCATACTTTGATGATCATGGTAGCTTCCGAATGTGATTCCCTAGTTAATACGGATCATTATATTCTTTTTTAGTACATTTGTTTTGCATCCTCAAACTAGGAGTTCCACAATTCACATCAGTATTAGGATAATTGAGTATTCTTTATGATTAACTTATTTGTTGCTAAATGATAATCCTTCAAAGTAATTAAAATCAACTGCAAGATTCTGTATATTTCATCATTGGCTATGATATAATTGAAGGATTTCTACAGCTATTTCGCAAGTTGGATGGTCTGGCGGAGGACATCCAAAAGCTGCAGCCAGCAGTGGACTTGTGGAGGAAGTTCATATATTGCACTTCTCTCTCTGGTTCTATTCTTGGTTCAGTCGATCATATGCAACCTCAAGGTAGTCTTACCATGTATGTTGCCTATCTCTGTGAAATGCCCTGTCTTTTTTTTTTTCCTGGTTGAAAAAAAATGTTTAGTTTTGACTTACTACGTGTTTGTTACAGATTTTGACGAGATAGTTAGCCCTGTATCTGTTGCCCACTTCTCACAGTACAAATTGGTAAGGTTGTTGCTCGAGAGGCTAGAAAATCTTGGCTTTCATATTTGTACTTCTGATATGTTTGAAAGCTTGAGCCAAGAAATGCAATGGGAAAGGAAGATTTTAATGGGTCATGAGTGCATATCCCTCCATCCCACAGATCAAGGTGTTATGGTGGGAGCTTCTTTTCAAAAGGAAGGGAAGATGGATGAGAGAAACTTCCATTGCAGCATCCTTGTTGGTTCAGATGGTGCAAGAAGTACAGTTCGGAAGCTGGCTGGCATAGATATGAAAGGGGAACGTGACTTGCAAAAACTTATTAGCGTCCACTTCATGAGCAAAGAACTTGGCCAATACCTACTACAGCAGAGACCTGGAATGCTCTTCTTTATTTTTAATCCGGAGGCTATTGGTGTTCTTGTTGCACATGATCTCAACCAAGGGGAATTTGTTCTGCAGGTAGTGCAGTGGATCCCGATCGTGGGTAGAATTGCTTTGATTTCAAAATTGTGTTTGAAGAAAGATTTACCATGACCGTGATGTATACTGACGATTATATGCATCATCATGTTTCAGCTGGCAACTTAATTAATGCTTCTTTCATAATTGAAGCTCTGACCATTATTTCTCCTTTTGTTTCTTTAGATACCATACTATCCACCTCAGCAAAAATTGGAGGATTTCATTTCCAAGGTAATTTATAATTAAATCTTTTTGTCATTTGCTCATATTTTTATGTGAGATTTCATAGACTTGGAATGCTTATGCTCCCTTTCCTATTGATATGGAATTTTATTGAATGTAACAAAATGGTTATTTTTATTATTCATAATTTAGTGGAAGATTTTGTGCCATTCAAGGTTAATGCTTTACAGCAAACAATTATGTGATTTGGGTCTGTCTACAACATTTATTATAAGTTAATGCAATGTAGTTGTAATTTGTTTGCTCGAGGTATATAAAGCTTATTGAATTTAAACTATTATCTGTACTGTTCTATTTCTTTGTTTCTTTGAATATTTCTGTGGTCTAGTATGCAGAAAACTTTATGCTGTTTAATGAGTAGTGCTTATCTATGCCCATTTTACTTGCCTTATTTGCTTGAGGCTTTATTAGTCTGTTAGCATTCATGTTATGGTGCAAAATTCCATTCTCAACCTGGTTGCAACTTTAATTTCTAATCTTTCGTTGTTTCGTGAGCATACCCTAAATTCAGAGTTTTATTTCCTTTCCATGTACCATCATATAATGATATTAGATTTTTGTATCCACTTTTCTCACATTATGCATTCAGATGTTTAATGAGGAATATTGGTTAACAGTTAATAATTTATAATGTTTGGGGACTATTCTTTTCTTTGTTCATTTAAGATATTTCACCTAATGTAGGTATGCAAGCAAATTATTTTCAAGTTGGTTGGGTGGGAACCTGTGGATGTAGAAGTTGTAGACATCAAACCATGGGTCATGCATGCGGAAGTTGCTGAGAAGTTTGTTTCATGCAATAACCGGGTTATACTTGTGGGTGATGCAGCTCACCGCTTCCCCCCAGCTGGTGGTTTTGGTAAATTTCAGGCGCACTCATATCGCTTTTAGTTAATTCTTTTCTTTGATCTGTCTTTTGGCCTTCATGGAGCTATCTATGTTCTGAACTAAAGATATTATAAAAACCCCTGCCTTTTATGCATAACTTGTTTTTTAATTTTTGTAAATCTTAGTCATCTTAGAATTGCTCCCCATTACACTTCTTGATAATTATCTGCATTAGAAAAGCAGAATGCCACACTGCAATTGTTTACCAAATCTGCCAATTATTTGCTATAGGAAACTCATGCACTTGTCTCTACATGCCTGGATCTGACCCTTTTTTTTGTTTGAGAACCAAGAATTTGTTGGAGAAATATGATTCTTGATCAGAAAAGAACACGTGAGAAGCAATAAGGTCATGGGTGCAAATAGTGAAGCACCCTTAATGACAGAGAGAAAGCACAAGACACCAAAATGCAGAACATTAAGAACAAATTTAAGCATCTTTAACTACACCAAGGCACATAATCCAGTATTGTCAGTTTCTCACTAAGTAGAATATGTAAAGAATAGCAAATCTAGTTTTTACATATTGTAATTTATGTCTATTTAAGAAAAACGACTATCAACATTCTTTCATCCTCTAACTAGGCCCAGGTTAGCTTTTATGTATCTAAGATCCCTAGGAGCGTAGTTAACAGTCATGGTTAATTGCTTGAATAAGTGAGAGTATTAGGGTACTTGTGTGAATGGTTGGATCATTTTGTGTTTTTTTTTTCTTTTTTGATGAAGATCATTTAGAGGAAGTTTTCCCTCAATTCAAAAAATTGAGGGAGCTTGTTGTGAGATCACTTTTCAAGATCAGCTGCAACTTAGGTTCAATGGTCATAAGAAATGTGATGTTTATGGCCTTGCATTTGAAAGAGAGCTCACCGTGTGAAGTTATAGCTATGAGGCAGTCGTTTCTAGGTCTATAGAACGGTATAGATGCTGGCCCTTGCCCCTGTCAACCTTGCATAAGAAGGCCTCCTACTACTATTTGATAGATAAAGAACCCTAGAGGCAGGGCTTCTTTGTATAGGGTTGACTAGCTTCACGAGACTCGCCTATTCTCTCCTCTCTCTCCTTTTCAAAACCTAAGAGAAACCATAGTGAAGATTTGCATGGGTAAATTCTGTTCAAGTAGGAATATAACGTGAACACAACTATACAAGCACTGGAGGATGGCCCTTGTTATTCAGTGTTTGGCTGTGAAGAAATTTTCCTTAATATGCAATATATAAAGCCTGAAACACTATGCATTATTTTTTTTTTGGTGAGGAAATGCTACCACATGCTTGCAAAAGTCGAGTACATTGTAATTTCTGCTTCATATTCTACTATTACGCATTCAGGGATGGGTTGGCTGAGCCAAAAGGGCTGACTTAGGAGAGATATCTGCCCCATTCAGGTCTAGTTAGTCTTATGCATATATTAGTTGAATTGAAAACCTGTAGTTTGACTTGAATGCGTTATGTTTTTATTGCTGTTAGCTTTGATTTCACTTCTTTAATTAGCGACGCCCATTGATAAGCAGATTTATGTACAGGAATGAATACTGGAATTCAGGATGCACATAATTTAGCTTGGAAAGTAAGCTCCCTATTAAATAATATAGCCTCACCTTCTATCATTCGGACATATGAGGTGGAGCGTAAGCCGGTATGACTCCTTTCACATGCTCTTCTTAGTTCCTACAGTTATCTTCTTCTTTTTTTTAAAAAAAAAAATTCCTAACTCTAGAAGAGTACCTGACATCCATCATTGACTGTTTCAGATAGCCATTTCTAACACCAATTTAAGTGTGCAAAATTTTAAGGCAGCCATGTCAGTTCCCACTGCACTTGGCCTTGACCCTTCTGTTGCAAACTCAGGTAAAAGATCATCCTTTGTCACAATTAGAGTTAGCATTCTTGCTTCTAATGCGGTTTTTTTTTTTTTACTTAGCATTTGCTTTTGGATCTTGTTAACATCTTATATTTCTAAACTTTACCTTCTCTTTCCACTCATCTTTATTTGCAGTACATCGGGTAATAAATAGCAGCCTTGGATCAGTTCTCCCTTCTAGCATGCAGAAGGTAGCCTTCGAAGGAATTTTTTCCATAGGCCGGTCTCAACTCTCAGAGTTTTTTCTAAATGAGGACAACCCGATTGGATCTATGAGGCTTGAAAGATTGAGGAGTATTTTTCGTGAGGGAAAGAGTCTTCAACTCCAATTTCCTGCTGAGGATCTAGGTTTCTGGTCAGTATAATTACATTTAGTCTCAGTTATCTTTTTCATTCTATTATGAGGATGTCGATGAAGTCTGCTCAGTCTGGACTTGTGCCCGACCTTCAACCCATTCTGGTGGGAGAGAAGGCTAGGGTGGTAGCAATATTTGGTTTTTTTAGAGGACTAGTCTGGTTAGGTATTTTAGGAAAGAGTTTTGTTTAAACTAATTCTTTGATGATGCTAATTTAGGATTGATAGTCAGCAGAAAACATTACAACAGAAGACATTATATTTCCTTGCATGAAGGCAACTTTACATTCCATTGGGACGACTTCGATGGAGTCCACTTAGCCTGGAGTTTTGCTCCACCTTCGAGCCATTTTGGTGGGAAAAAGGCTAGGATGATGGCAATATTAGGTGTCTCCAGAGGACTATTCTGGCTAGACATTTGAAGATATAATTTTTTTTAAGCTAATTCTTTCCTGATGGGTAATTTAAATTTGATAGCCAGCGAAAGAACATTACATTTCTTCACATATAGGCAACTTATTGCATTTGTTTGGGCTCTAGTTCATGGCAAACCTTCTCTCAATATTACTACAAAACGAAGATCAGATGTTGATATATTGACCATACAAAAGTAGACCATAACCATAACCATAACATCAAGCCTTGTCCCAACTATTTTGGTTGGCTTTACAAATCTTTATTCACCAGCTATTCCTGTTTCGAGGGCTAAAGTGATATCATTAACCTGTTTTCATACTCTATGAAAATATCTGTCCCCTAGAATTCTTTCACTTGGTCCTGTCTTCATTTAAACAATGCATGTTTTATGTAAGCTGTGATATATCTTCAGTTATCGTGAAGGAGCTCTCGTTGCTGATGGTGGGAACAGAACTCCTGAAATAGAAGCAGCTAGTGGTCACAGGAGTGGGCCAAGGGATTATATCCCCTCTGCTAAACCAGGATCGCGATTACCACATATGCAAGTTAGAGCACCAAACACATCATTTAGCAAGGTATGCTAACTTCTATAGCCTTCAGTACACATATTGGTGGGTGCTATCTTGCTACCTGCTTTTTCTATTTCATTGGTAGTCTTGAACTCTTAAACAGGATATCTTCTCCACGTTGGACCTGATACCTGGAGATAAGCTTGAATTCCTTCTCATTATAGCCCCAGTAGAAGAGTCATATGACCTTGCACGTTGTACTCTTAAGGTTGCAGAAGAATTCAGAGTACCCCTTAAGATATGCATCATCTGGCCTGAAGGTTCATCTGAAAAGCATGACCTTAACAGTCAAACAAAGTTAGACCCCTGGACGAATTATATAGATGTTGAGGAAATCAAGAGGCCAAGTTCAAAGTCATGGTGGGAGTTGTGTCACATGGCAAGCAAGGGGTTCATCTTGGTTAGGCCAGATGAGCACATAGCATGGATGTCTGAATCTGACACTCTAGACAATGTTGTTCTGGACGTGGAAAGAGTCTTCTCTTTAATATTAGGAGTGGAAAAGAGCTGTGTATAAAAACGCGGTCGAATAATGTTCTTGTAGTGTGCTATGAGGATCAAATTGGAACATTGTCAGCTTTATCTTCCCGGTCTGATTCTTGCCTTGTCACAGAAGAGATGAAGCATTCTAACAAATGGGTCTTCAGGATAACACTTGATGAAATTACAGGTGGCTGCATGCAGTAGCGAGAAGAGATCTGGTTTCAGATAGTTTTTCTTTATCACTGGTATAGCATTTTTTGGGAAAGTAAAATGGTGCTTGCAATTTCATTCCCTTGAGGAAATCACTCTAGCAAATCTTCTTTGAAATATATTTTTTAAGCTATACCTTTGCGATATTTATTTGGTAAAGGAAGTCATACTCCGAATTGTAGCGATCACAACATTAGTTCTGCCAGGCAATGCACTCTGCCACCATAGCGTGCTACTTCTATTCTGAGCACTGTAACTTTTTTTTTTTCCTTCTAAAAAAGGTGCTGTAAACTTATGCAGATACTTGTCTATAATTTCGCACAGTAGATATTCAAAATTGTCTTCTTTTTTTTTTTCTTCATTTACTTTTGGTGCAAGATATAGCAAAAATTTAGGTCAGGTGGAAATATTGGTCATAACGTATGCTATAGATAAGCTGGGGCACTGTTCAATCCAGTAATTCTCATTTTTTGTGCCAATATTCTGACCTTCCACCTTAATCAGTGTTCAAAGACTTGGGATGCTTTTGTTTGCCCCTGTCAAATGAATGGCCTAGCAACCTAATTGATCAGAACACGTAAGGCGGTCGCTCCATGAGGTTTACGGAAATTAAAAAAAAAAAAAAAAGGTCAAAATATGAGGAAAGTTTAAATGGCTTCTGGCAAGTGGGTAGAGTTGTTTCTGCTGATTTCCACCTGGGAAATGTAAAACGATGGATGATGATACTATCAAGAGAACAGATGACAAAAACATCTTAAAATTTAGGAACACCGTGATAAAAATGCAAATTATTTTTTATAAGAAGGATTTATTTATCCAGTTATGTTTGTTAGTTCAGCAACATTTTATTCATCTTGAAGTATGTTCGCCTGTGCTTCAAGGCACAGTATCATGCAAAAAGGCTATAAATATATCAATTGGAGTAACATGACTATGAATCATAGGGGTTGTACTTGATAGAGGCAAAGTATTGAATTGGTACAGTATCATCCAAAAAGGCTGTAGATGCTGTAGATATAGCAATTGGAACAACATGACAATGAATCTTATGGGTACTGTTTGGTAGAGGCAAAGTAATGAATTGGCACATTGACGCATGAATATGAAGCATTCTTGAGCAAAGTTTAACTATGGCATCTAAACAATACGGCATGATGATATGTACAAGCAATGCAGTCAATTTGAAAGTTGAATTACTTGCGAGCACTTAAAGGTATTGCATAAGTTTAGCTTATCAATTTGACAAAGTATTAAGATGCGATCTTTGGCTATAAGATTGAACAGTTGCATGCTTTTATACACGCCTGTGAGTTCTTATACATGAGTTCTTATACATGCCTAGGCAAAGAACTCAAAAAGATTGGCCTTAACATATGGCATGCGGAATTGCCGCATGACTGATGCAGTAGAAATTTTGCTGACCTTGTAACAAGTGTAGCCCTATGTGGATGTGGGTAGTGCCATAATAATTTATGAGAAATCCAAAGGCGTTAAGGCATTGGCTAGAGACCGAAGGGTTTAGAGGTGGCCTTGAAGTGATGAGATTAGAGCCGGATTTCTTAAAAAATATTTTAAAAAAAGTACAACAGCTGCACACTTTTATCCCTCTTTTCTATTCAAAACTCTCTCTCTCTGCGCCACGCTAGCACCAAGCTGTTTTCTATGAATTTGATGGGTAAATTGTAGTAACCATTTCTGGTTTCAGGTCTGGAATATATTTCCTTCACCATAAGTGATCAGTTACTGAAGTTAGCGGCCAAGAGTTGTTCTCCCTCATCAAACTTTACTCCCAGCTCTGCTGATCAAATGCATTATTACATCAATAAGAAAACCCAGCACTGCTCCAGCAAAAACCTGAGGGATGTTTAAAGCAACATGGTAGCTGAATTAATCCCTCCAGTCCCCAAACAACACTATCATATTAAAATATCAAGGTCATAATATTTGAAATGCTTAATAGATAAATTCAAACTTTTGAACAGTTTTTCAAACTAAGGTCATCATTGTAAGGCATGCATTATAGAGTAGCCTGACAAGACTAAGAACAATATACCCAAAGGGATGCTACCATTTCAAAGTTTCAAGGTTACAGTATTCGAAATGCATGCCTCACATTCAAACTTTCCATTTGTTTTCATACTTGAGTTAACTATCCAATCTAAAGGATATGGTATTAAGCAACAAGACTCGAACAGCAAGAAGCAATATGAATATAAAAAGCTGGGGAAAAACTTATGGGCTGCAGGAAAAAGAAGCCTCAACAAGGCAATTTAATCAATAAGTTGCTGTTGGCCAAGCAGTAAGTAGTGAACAAATGCAAGATGAATGCATCCTGGTCCAATTACTAGCTTTAAATAGTATTGCTTTGCATTCCTTTCCATGATTCCCATGAACTGAGGTACTTATATTTGGACCTTGTCAAGAAAAAGCTCAACTCAATAAGCCCGTTTGGTTGCCATTAATTTTTCGTTTTGTAATCTACCAAGTTTACTCATAACGATAGCAAAATATCTAAAGTTAATCACAGGAGCAGTGAAAGATTGGCTATTAATTCTTCATTTCGTATATATCTCTATACTGATTGTAAAATAGTTCTTTTCTTCTTTATTTATTTATTTATTTTTGGTTGAGTAGAAGAGGACATAACCAATCTAAATGTAAAAGTTAACAATGAACAAAGATTAAAAATAATAAATTAAATTAAAAGAATAGCTCAAACTACAAACAACAAAAGTAAGAAGAGAAACTAACCCAAAATGGCAGGAACCAGTACAAACCTCTGATTCCTCTAGTGAACTTAGAGGGGGGAAAAGGGTTTATATGAACGCACCGTCATTTATACAAAAAAATCTGAATGGCGTGTATAGATTGCTCTGCAAAAGTATAGATATCTACAAGTAAAAGAACAGCTGTCTGATGGTTGAGTATATGCTGTGAATGGAACTTGAGACCCCTACATTATGGTACAGTTACACTTTGATTTCAACTTTGGAGGTTTCATGCTGTTGACTTCATTTGTATCCTCGGAATTGATGGGCGTGGACTCTTGGATATTTGCATTATCTTCCAAATTCAAAGATGGGGCCAGTGCATCACCTTCCATCCTTTTTCCTTTAGCTTTCTGTAATTTTGGAGTAGATCTGCTATTAAACTTTTGCACGTGCTTTCGGTCACGAACAAACTTTCCAAGTAATATATCCATAGGGTGGGAGGCCTCAGTAAGCATCAGCTCATTTTCCATCCCAATGGTCACAGCTTTATAGGCCAGATCATGAACAATAGAGCTGCAGAAGAGTATGGTATCAGTTGCTTCTTCCAGAGTTAAACTTCTTGATATGTGTCCCCTTTGGTTCTCAAGTTTGACTAAAGTCAATTCTTCTGTATGTTCTCTTTGGTCCTCTACCATGCTTGCAGCTGAATTTTCTGTCAAACGCAAGGGCAGTTGCAATAAGACTCATCAACATAACTCAAGATACAAATTCAGGTAAGAATTTAGTGAACTAGTGGTAATTAACAAATGATTACAATGGGAATTCTAAGCACAACCATCTCTTACCTGTTTATTCTACTAGAGAAGGAAGTAATAAAAGAATACAGGTCCTAATAAGTGGTTTTGCTCTGCTATTGCAGCACAGACCGGCATCTCAGGAATTGGAAGCTAGAATCAGCAGTCTTCACTCAAAATTCTCAAATTTGATCAGCTGATACTTATTTGATTTCTGCACCACTAGCAGGGCTAAAATGCTACATCCATAATAAAAACTATTCTGATTTTTGTAAGCAGAATATCTCCTACCTCTACGGTATATCATAGGAACTCCAAGATGTGATTGTCTGTCGTGCATTCAACACACACGCGATCACATGAGAAAGGAGAAAAATCTGGTTGTTTACTGGACTAAGTCCAGTGCTGGATTATGAGGCCTTCATGCAATTTTTTTCCAAAATTTTTTCAAGTCTTGATGTTTTTCATTGTCTATGGTGTGTGCTTCTCTCTAGGGGCTCCACGGCCTTAAAGGATCGATTTAATTTAAATAATAATGATAGTCATGGATGACTTATACTGCCTTGGTGTTCAAGTGTTAATAGACTCGTTACTATCTTATTTTAATTAGAGGCCCCTTTTAGTCTTAACAATCCCCTTGCTCTCTTGAATAAAGCAAGTGCATCGCACATCCTGAGTTCTAGTATGTTATATGACAGGCTTTCCTTCTTATTGTTGGCAAAACATGTTTGCCATCTTTAATAATAATGTACTTAATTAAATATGTACTTCCATCATTTCTGAATAAATAAGAATTAAGTTAGAGAACTAGAATCCAAGTTCAAGATATGCTATAGCAAACACCCTCTTTAGAGTAGATTTCACTCTACCCTGGTGTAGACAATTTTGTAGTATAGTCCCAAATAGAATGAATTACTTAATTATCTCCTTAGGATGAACTCTAATAGGATAAATTAGAGGTAAAACTAAACTAATGTAAGCCTAAATGCAACATAAAGAAAATTAAAGGTGTGAAAGTAAGAGAAAGTAAGAGATTTCATTAATAATTTCTACTTTTCTAAAGGGGTATTCACACATCATTTTCATTCTCTATATGTATTTAAGCCATCCTGCAAATCCTTATTTATAAAATTTAAAGAGCAAAAAAGCAAAAATATGCGATGCTTTATAAGTGTCCCTCCATGCAATATACTCTTAAAGGGACACTCCCACATGCATAAGGATATGTAAGCATCTAAGGATGCATCTCCTGGTATGATGCTTGCCAAATAACCATAATATCCTCAATAAAACAAAATAGCATAAATGAATTTTAAATTTTAAATTGCCATAAAATTAAAACAAATCATAAACTATAAATAACAAAACCCCACATGTATCAAAGTTGAAAAATAATACAAATGCATTTAAGCAAGGTTTGTCATATCGATTCATATGATCCCATATCGATCGTACTGTACTATACCAATACATTTTTGAGGTTCAGTTTATTATATGAGCTGAGCCAATCGGTATAGGTCTAAATCGAGTAAAATTGCTTGGTACCAACTCATACAATTCAGTTTTGGGCAATAACACAAATAAAAGTGAGAAAAAAGTATTAAAAGCCTATCTTAGTACATGGTGTGTATTGGACCATACCAACCTTATCATATAGACTTGATAATGTACCAATATAGTTTCTAGTACCAGTTTTGTAGTTCTTATATTTAAGCATATAATACCATGTAGTGTGTAAAAGAGTCTTTAGGGCTAAACCCATTCAATGCCTATTTATTCTGCATGGAAAAAAAAAATGGAGTAATGACTAATAGGATTTTTGTTAGACTTCAGTAGCTACACATAGATAGACTTCACCTGATACATTTGGTTTAACGAATCATAAATGTGCATTAATATTTTGATCACTAAGTGCTTTAGAGTAGCCCAATCTCATAATATGCAGCCTTATAAACATTCTAATATGGATACTAGTTTCAGTGGCAATGGAAGAATGACATGTTGAATATAAGAGCCCTACGGGACATTTGTGTTTGCATTTGTTTAGTCTTACATCAACTATACACTGGGTAGATCTTGAGTACTTATCCAGGATTAAGAAATCCAAATAACACCTTTCTATCTAGTCTTTTTGGGTGAAGTCTTAGATTGTTGCAAATTATTCAAGATGACTAAACTAACCAACTAAGGATCCCAACACCAACGTTTAATGGATAACAACATGTGGTTTTTTTAAAGATGACTAGAGAAGCATAAAAAAATTTTCGATATGCTTATTCCTTAATCCTTCTTGATAAAGTGCTTATTAATGCAACAGTAAGAGAAAAGATTATAGCCCTAAATGAGTTCACAGCCAATTGAGGAAGGCATGTCCATCCATTGCATGACACTAGAAAAACTTTCATGAGTGTGTTTATGAGACCGCAACTTATGAGTTTTAAACTATTTCAAGAGCAATGATGAAATGCTAATTAGAATGAATTTGATGCAGTCTTCATGTTGTATAGTTTGGGAAGTCTGTGCATGCACATGGAGACGAATAGAGGCAAGATGACAATCAAGTTCACAAGATAAATAACTGGCATATAGAAGTTTTGAACTCATCACCTTCAACAACCTGAGCTCTGATACAATGTTAACTAAACACTTGAACTCAAAAGCTTTAAATGTCAGTGAATGAGCCAACAATGTATATCAACTTCAGTAGTTGGGAATTGTAGGATTTTATTGTTCACAGTTTCTGATTTTAATTTTATAGTGACTCAGAATTTCATATTCATATGCGTTTTACATTGTCTTGTGTTAGATTTTGTGGTTATCCAAAGGACACCATATCAAGAGATGCATGCTTGCATCTTGTTATCCTTCTCTTTTTGTAAAGGGATACCCTGCTAAAAAATTATTGCATTGAAGAATGCTTCTGAGGCATCCCAATCTTTTGGCTTGCATCTTTTAGATTTCTGTACGTAGGAAGTCATATAGTGGCTTATAGATAGAAAAAGAGAATAAGAAGCATATGGACATACCTATTTGCAAGAAGAGAAATTACTTATATGTCCTCACTTTCATCCCTGAATTGCAGAGTTCTCCTTGTATTATTTTCTTCAGCAATTGGGCTTAAGCTAGTTCTAATTGCACTTAATTGGTCTTACTAGAGTGCACCTTATGACAATCACAAATCTATTCATTGTATCTTGGAGTAGACCAAAGAGGAACTATTTCCACAAAAGTTAAGGTAAAACCTACTCTAAAAAGATCATCGACCATAACATGCCTCGGACTGCATTATATACCTCTTTATTTCTTATATATGCAGTAATACAAATATATGTTTAATTGACTGCATCATTTTTTGAGATAGCAAACATGTTTTCCCAGCATCTTCATTTATGTCATTCTAACATATGTAGGGTATGATAGAAGACCTGCTTTCCCACAATAAATGTTAAAGAGCATAATGAACAGGTTCAACTGTATGAACCCACTTGTGCAGTGAAACACACACACACACACACAAACACACACACATAGAGAGAGAGAGAGAGAGAGAGAGAGAGAGCGTTTGGGCAGGGGGGGGGGCGGCCGGGCAGATGATAACATCACGGGGCATGTTCAATTGAGGTAGCAGTAGTTCAATTCAAACAGCATCTTTGTCCCGTTATCATCTAAAGATAATCCATTCACAAGAACTAGGCAAGTTTAATGCCGCTGAAGTCACCACATGGATAGAAAGAAATCTAGTGTAAAATGTAAAGTAATATTTGCTTTACTAGAGTGAATGTTTTTCATGATCAAATCTTTTTATGATGAATTCATCACTTAGACGGGATAAAAACTTGTTGACTTTATAAAACCTTAAGTCTAATGGTTTCCAAGTCTGGGGGTATAACTGAAGGATTGCTTTCTGATTGAGTAGGGTATGCCCCTTTATCCAAACTTTGTTAGGATGGATTAAACCATCACAAACTTCCAACATGTGCACCTATCATTGAGAGAGAAAAACAATTGAAAAATCATATGTATTTTGAAACATAAGGGTAAAAGACTAGTCAAGAAAAAAATAATAAGATTTGAATAAAAAGGTCAAGAAGTAAATATAATATAAGAATAACAAAATTACAAAGAAAATTCATACCATGGACACCATGAGCATGATCAATAATGCTAGAATCCAGCACCGAAGCCAACATATCCTGCTCTGACATTGTGGAAACAGAACATTCATGGGAAGCCTCTACACCCCTTGTATTATGAGAGCCTGTACACTCTATTTGTGAAGTTTGTAAGCAGTCACAATCATTTTCAAGGTCCAGACTCATGTTGCAAGAGCTATTTCCAGGAGCTTCATTGCGGTCAATTTGACAAAAATTAATCTTTATATAATCTTCCTCAATAATAGAGGATTCTGGAACCCCAACGGATTTTTCTATATCTCTAATACTCCTGTGATTCTCTTGGATGTTTTCATTACTCACACATGAAACACAGTCCTCATCATTTGAATAATCTGCAGTTGGAGTACCATGCAAATGGTCAATCTGTGGGAAACTCAAAAGTTTAGAAGCAGAAGGATCAATATCCTTGCAGCAATCAGCATGAACAAAGAGGTCCCTGTCAGGAAGAGGTTGCCTACAAGATGAGGAACAGCTAGCAGGTAATTCTCTATTTTCCAAAGAATCACCATGATTTTCGGTGACTAACATTGTTTCTCCTAAGGCCTCACATTCCAGACTTCCAGCAGAGCTGCCGATATTTTTTTCAGATTCACTCTTGGTATGAACCAGCGCTTCATGGGAATTTATTTTAACACTGTGAAGCGATAGACCAGTGTTTAGAACTTTTGCATCATAACTGCTTCTCAAATCTTCTGTCACTCCTTTCCAGATGCTGAACTGCTGTTGAACATAAGCTTCTGTTTGTCCAGATGATCCCAGATCAACAGAAGAAGCAGAAGAACTATTCCTTCCAATGCTGCATATCATGGCACTTGTATTATCACTCAGATATGAAGGGTCAGAACAAATTATATTTTGATCAGAAAATGACCTCCATTGCACATCAGGATGCCTATTGCTGCTTGACCTTTGCAGTGGAAGTGCTGATGCATCTGTTCCATCAGGACCATCAATCATCAGGCTTTGGCGAAGCCTATCTTGTGATCTAGAGAATTCGCTATCCTTATACCTGGTAGCGTTTACATCTAGCTGATCATCTGATTTCTTGTCAGAAGGATCATTCTTCCTTTCATCCAGCACTAACCGAAGAGAGGAACTGTCTGGAATATAATCAGGAGCTTGCACATTGTATGTTTCCTGTTGGTTATGCACAGCCTGACAACTATTCTTCTCAGACAATTCAGGCATCCCTATTTTGAACTGCAGATCACTACCCAATTGATCTGTCCCAAGAGGCATTTCAGATTGAAGTGCTTTATTCAAAGTCACAACTGCAGCAGTTTCAGTTAGCCCCATAGCAAAGTAAATTTTTTGAGCACATTCTTTACAAACATTGGTCTTCCCATCAACTTCCACAGTAGAGAAGCTTTTTCCACATCTAGAGCAAATTATCATTCCATGACAATGAACTTCAGAATGGTCACCAGCAATATATACAGAAGCAGTCTTAACGCTTGCTGCATCACCAAGGTTACTAGTTGATTTTTCAAACTCCTCTGAATTGAGTTTATCTGGCATACTTCCATCAAGATTTTCATATCTACAATGAGGTTTTTCACCACAGAGTTCATGCCCAAGGTCATCAACCATCTCATGCACCTTATCTGGGATAAAAGCTTCCCCTTGGCTGACAGGATCTTGCATTTTTCTCCAACCACTGGCCAGATCATTCTGGTCATAGTTACTGCTAATTCTATCATGAGCAATCCTTGTAGTTTTCCCAGAACTTGCATTTTTGCTACTTGTGAGTGAAGAATTCTTGGTAGTCATAGCATGATGTAAATTATCTGATTCCTCAACATACAAGGTTGCCACTGGGACACTTGATAGAAGTGGCCTGAACATATTCTGGGGAATTTTGCGATTATCCTACAAAAAAAAACATTAATTAAGAAGAAACTTTGTGATATATTGAACAACAGAGGAAGGTAACCAAAAGATGTGAGATCATCAAATCTCAAGAATAAGCTGATCAAATTTCAAAAAGAGAACAGAATGCCCATGAACTTTGAAAGGAAATTGAATCCTGAAATTTGCGACAGATAATGTTGTGGGCACAAACCATGTTGTATTGAAAACATTACAAAGAAGTTTTAGGAAACCATCTCATAAGAAATATGAAGATAAAGAACTTACTGAAATGGCCTTAAAAGTTAAAACCTTAAAAGTGTTTGAAAAATAAAACTACGGGCCTATTTGGCATTGTTGCTTTTTTTTTTTTTTGTGTGTGTGTGTTAAAAACAAAAAAAAACTAAGGGCTTATTTGGCATTGTTACTGTTTTTCTGTTTTTTGTTTCTCCACAAATTAGTGGAACACCACATGGACATTGACGTTGAAGATAGCATTTGCACAAAGCTTCTGTTATTCCTTGCATTTTTATTTGCTTTTGAAAGTAATAAATCTTTGCTACCAAAAGCTCTAAATTTTACAATTTAAAAAACAAAAGGGTTTCATCATACATATTATTCAGTCTATTTTATTTTTCTTCTTGGATTTCTGAAAACAGAAACAGAAATCTGAAAGCAATATAAAACAGGCCCTAAGCTTATTCAAGAAATGGCCCAAATCAAATCAAATAAAAGACATGTGAAGATACACCCTGCTATAGCTAAAAAGGAATCAAGTGAAATATTGGAGTTATGGATATAGCTATTGATAATTTACATAATAGGTTGCATTCAAAGGATAGAAAGAATTTCCAAATTGGCCAGACAAAGCAGAGAAAAATTAGAAATATATAATTAGTTACATTAATGCAAGGATGGTATCATTTTGGTGAAATATGGTCAGTAAAGAACTAGTGGAAATAAGATTTCCAATAGTTCTTGAATGAAGACAACATTTGAAGAATTAGAATTAAATAAGGTGCATGATCATTGTCCAAGTTGGTCTGGTGGTAATATCTTAAAGATGAAGAAAGGTGAAATGGGGAAATGAAATACTTATTGAGGTCAAAATTGGATAGAACAAGCTAACTTGATTCATTAATTTGAAATTATTGAAAACATCAAATGTTTGAGTGCAAAAAATTGTGGTACTAAAAAAAGAATGGCCTAATGTACAAGGCTCCTACCAATACAGGATCCAGGAGGGTTAGATGTATGTACACATGCCCTATGTGCGAAGATATTATTTCCATATTTCAAACCCCATATCATGCAGGTCACAATAGAGAAACCTTGTCATTGCACCAAGATCCACCATCTTTTATGGTACTATAAAAGGTATAGAATTATAATTAAGAATGAATATCCAGAATTCCAAGTTACAATGGGAAGATACTTAGCTGGTGATGATGATGATGATTATTTGATATGTACTTATGGGACACATTATGAAATTAGATGTGCTAGTACTACCATACACATTAAAGGACATATGGACAACTGTGATCCTTATCTAATTTCTTGTTTGCCAATATCTATGCAAACTTGATACATATCACACCCACTTTTGGCTGGCATGATCCTCTTGTTTTCCTCACAGAGCAAAAGCTAATCTATGGTTATGCAACCCCTTCTTTTATAGATAGTTGCATACAGAAATTTCTCTTTTATATATTTGCAAGTCAACATCTCCCTTGTCCTAGAATGTCCCCACCTATCATTTAGCTATAGAGAAGTATGTGCAGCATTTTCTCTCTTGGAGCTTTTAGGTAGTGAGCTGTTCATATTCTTGGATATTGTCACTGCCGAGTTTGAGTTATAATCAAGTTTTCAACTCTAATAACAATGGTGGCAAGGAGCTTGAACCCTATGATGGTGGCATCAAGAAGCAAAAGTAACTCACTAGTTATAAGTTCTAAGAGAATGAGAGAAGACAGGCATGGATAAAACATTGTAAATATTCTATTATAGCTAATGAAAAGTAATTGGGGGTCCTATGGTCGAGTTTCTGACATAAAGAGGAATCTTAGTCATGTGAAGTGGGTGCAAGAGTGGATTGGGGTGTGCATGTGGCCATATAGAGAAGCTGGTCTTTAAAACAAATTTTAAATATGGAAAAACTTGGGAAGTGGGTGTAGCGATGAGTTTCCAAAGAGATTCCAAAGTGGATGCACCACCCTAAGCGGGAGTTTCCTACTACCAAGAGGGGGTGTCAATATGCAATATGCAATTAACCTATAAGAGTAGTTATTTAAAAAAAAAGAATTTGCTTCTCCACATTTAGACCTGGCCTCTATATTATGAAGCTAGAGATGTTCAATATATGAGGTGCACATGAAATGAAGCTTGGACAGCTCTAGTCCCATATAATTTGATTTTGGTTATAAAATGTCTCTGCATCTTAGAAACTGCAATCCAACTTTTAGTGGCTACACCACCACCTCCCCCCCACCTCCCACGCAAAAAAAAAAAAAAAAAAAAGCAAAAATAAACCATGAGGGATGCATTTATTAGATATGGCATTATTGATACTAAAGACCTTTGGACAAGCATGGGATTAGTCATAGCCAAAGTGTATGCGCTATAATAGTGGACATGAACAAAATAGTACACCAAAATCAATACAAGTGTGTTTGCAAGTGGAATATCTTGGAATAAAAGCCAGCTAACCCAACTATTCCACCAAACACCACCTATTTAGCTCAAAAGAAATTATTCTTGTCAAACTTGATGTGAACCCATTTAACTTGATTAACTTGGAATAAACTACTGCAACAAGAGAGGTAGAATAGTTTATTCCATGATCTACTCCAACTGCCCATTCCATAAATGATGTCATATCCCTCTTCTTTCTCATGACTTATGCTTACACCCATCCATCCTGCTAACTTCATGCCACATCCATACCATTGAGGTTCGTGGCCATAGGCACCTTGGTGCTGACATCTATGCTTAACATCAACGTCCATCTCACCAACATCCTCGACCATGATATCCCCCATGACATCCATGCTCACCATTGATATCCATCAACTGATGTCCTCAATCATGGCTTCCTCCTTGACCATGCTCATGACGTCGATCCTACTGACACCCTCTTTCATGTCCTCTTGGTCCACTCCTCCAACTACTGTCAATGTCTACATGCTAACCAACATGGTCAAGGGCTCCTCCTCATCCATGTCAATGCTTGCCATTGACATCCACCTAGCTGACCCCCTTGACTAGGGGCTCCTCCTTGACCACATCACTGGCATCATCGCTAACAAGACTACTGTCATTGGACATCTCCATCTTCTACCACTTCATGCCTGATACAATGGCAAAGCTACCAACCACCACCATCCACAATTAGTAGTGACACATGATCAATAGGGTTAGTATCTTCTACCTATGAGCTGCTGCATTTTTTCTTTTAATTCAGATGTGTATGGTATTTGATGTGTTTTACGAGCACTTGAATTTGCTTGACAGGTGATGTTTATACGTTGTTGATATGTTTTTATTTGAATGGCTTAAAAATTTTATCTCCGAAATAATATGTGGTCCTAATCTTAAAACTCCAAAATTGCTATTGAATTATTAAATTTTCCCATGTATGTTCTGTTATATTGTTCAATCTCCAATCTGGATGATATTGTTTGGATTTAAGTAGAGAATGCTGCTACTTTATTTGAGCAGATATTTTGGTTCTAAACCAAAACATTATTAGTCAACCAAAGCACATATTATTATTATTAAAATAATATTATCATCTTAATGACATGAAGAACCATATAGTTATATCTTTTCATTCTTCCATATTCTTAACCAATTTTTTCATGTAAACAGGAAGAATCAAGTCCTGCTCATAAAACAATATATGTAACCTTCTAACTCCAATTTTTCCCACCAAACAACATTCAGACTTAATCTCAGGAATAACAAATTCTGAATCAAGAAGAATTTGGATTTTTCCATATAATCTGTGGAGTAACTGGAATACAAAGGGTTGGGAATAAATTATTCCACTTGTTCTATTCCTCCTCCAAACCCAACCTAAGTGTTAATTTGACTTGATGATAGGAAGCTAGACAAAGGAGCTATTTTCTAAATTAGACAACTGCAAATAGGATTTAGAATTAAATTGGAGGTACATGGACCCCAACATGGAGAAAGCATAAGTCGAAGTACCAAAAGAGGTAACTTGGTGATCATCATAATTTCATGAACATTAAGAATGATATGCATGAAACATATACAAAAGCTTGCAGGAAAACGTACAGAACAGTAACAAATGTCGCTAGTTAGGTGAATTTCTAGTCTTAATTAGCCCAAAATAGGGTCAACAATTTAGAGGTGATTAGGATGGACATGAATGACCCCCTTTTCATGGTTCAAACACAGCCTCTGAGTCAAAATGAGACAAGCAAAGGATCACACAAAGCAAAAGAAACTATGCCAGAAATATTTTCATCCTGAATGCAAAAGATATTATTTGGTGTTTTAGGTATTATTAATATGAGTTGATACTTTGCAACAATAAACTAAAAATAGCAATAGTAGTCAGAATAAAATGCATATAAAAAACATACCATCTGTTGAAGTGCAGAATCAAAGGCTCTTTTGGGGGCAGAACTTGCAGAAAGTGTTCTAAATGGTTTCTTTGATAATGCCATAGTTCTGCTATTACCCATCACTCCATACTTATTTACAGTGAGGCTGACAGAGATACCAACAGTAACTGACTGCAAAGAGTCCAAATCATCATCACCTGAAGATGCCACAGAGCCCTTACTGTGAGAACTCAAGCGATCTCGTTCTCGACTGTACGATGAGCTGGCACTTCTGCAGGCTGTTGGCAACATTGATTGCCTTCGAGCATTTGATGATGAATTTCTGGATGCCGGTGACAAACCCCTTGTATGTGATGCTGGGCGATCTGGTAGAGAAGTTCGAAGGTTCGGAGGCACATCAGAAGAGAAACTAGGAAGGTTCAATTGCCTGCACCCCTGTAATTTTGGAGAAGGTGAATTTCCACGACTTGTCTTTACGGGAGATGCTCCCCTTTTTCCTGAAGACGGGGACTGCCAGCTTGAACCAGAGTTTGACCTCCGCAACATGGGAGTTGAAGACCTTGGAGTAGGTGTTGAGGGTTTATTTGGAGGAGCAGAGGACCTTCTTGTAGGTGTGGTTTGTCGCAAAACCGGAGACCGGCTAGAACGAGGAGCAGAAGATGACCTTCCTCTCGACTGACTTACACTATAAGTAGATTGTGGAGATGGACTTAGTCGATGCAGACTGGCACTGCTTCTACTTGTCTTGTGCATCTTGTCAGTCTGCAGTGACAGATAAGACATCAAGGAAGCTACTAAAAGAAATAGTAGAGAAAAAGGTGAACTGCTTCATCCTAGAATAACAAGAATGCATGATAAGAAGACGATCAGCTACCATGGATGATCTTGAAATGGGAATGGGTTGACCTCGTGGCCGTCCCCTATAGGAAATGTTAGGTAGTTGAGGCTCATCATCATCCAAGGATGGGAAAAGAGGAGTGTCAGGTGGAGTTAATAGCCTGTTCCATAAGAAGATCACCCCGTTGTAACCATAATTAATAAAACTATGAAAAATTAAATTTCTACTTAATATCAATGTAAGAGTAGCAGCTATGAAATCCAAGAAAATGTGATCAAATGAAAAACCAGAGGACGTAGCAATCAATGTTTCTTTACCAAGTTGCTTCAATTCTATCTCTATATCTACTTCAAAAGGCCAAACAGCCAAACTATTGTATGAGCTCAATGTAGATCAAAAAATGCAAGCAAGTTCTCCACAGTTACATAGAAGGCCAAGATGCAATCACAAATATATAATGGTCTGAGTATTGAATACAACTCACCAGTCATAGTCATTTTTATCAGCATCCATATTCAGCAGGTCAGTGCTCTCTCTTCGAACTGGAATGGCTGGCATGCCAAGCTTGAAATCCAAACAGTCTCTTAATTTTGCTGAAGGAAATAAACTTTCATGTTATTTGTGAAGACACAAATTCAGCTAACTACAAATTATTGTCATACTGATGATCTAAAGAACAGGGAGTATTACAAATAGAGTCTTCGAAATCATCAGAAGTATGAAGCAAGAAGTTATCCCTTTCCCTGTTTTGCATGTCCTTAAACAGGGCAAGATCATCATCTTTGGTTTTGAGAGGCAATCCACTCTCAAAACTGCGGCCCCTCTTGTGAGTGTTCTCCATTCGGCGCTCCCTCGCCGGAGAGCACCGCAGAAGTGGCGGAGGTGGCATCTTTCACTGCCGTGCCGCTCTCTCTCAGAAGGACCCCATCCAGCCCATTTCCACATACACCGAAGTGATGATATCCATCACCCAAAAAGGAGCAGCACATAATCCATCATCAAAGACAAGTTCGCCGCATGTTTGAATGCCATAACCTGTGATGGATAACCATACCATGGTTGATCACTGAGATACTTGAGAAGAAGAAGAATTAGAACACCATAAAGCCATGATTTCTTTGTACAAAAAAGAACTACAGTGTATGATTAAAAACGTTAGCTTCTGTTTTACTGCGTACCAATAAAAGACTCCATTTTGAACTTCGAAAAAGCACAGATAGTTGTCTGAGTTTTAAATTGACGAGAAAAAAGGGGAGGGCAATGCGACCTGCTAATCTAGCTCTAGAACTTTTATTGAACTAGAAATCACCAGAAGGATGGAAAGAAACGTAATGAATGCTAAAGTTCGAAACTTTTCATCAAAACCAAGACCATATCAGCCGAATGTTGAAATAAAATGATAAAAAAAAAAAGGCACTTTATATGACCCAAACAATGTTCATCAAAACTAGACAAGAACGAGCGGGAAACAACCAGGAAGAACTAGAATTACTGCTCCCAATTGTTCAACATCGATCACATTACACTTCCAACTCTCTCTCAGACCTCCAAAATCGTTTCTTGGACTGTTTCCCTCGCCCGGAGGCCTCCAATCCTTCCATTCCCGGCCACTCCGGCTAAGGTTTCAGCGTTTCGAGCTAAATTACCAACAGAAAACCGGGCCCTTCAACGAAATTCCGTTGGAGCGATCCGCGGCGCGGAGATACGGATCGAGAGGGGAGAGAAATCACATTGCGGAAGCCCTAATTCACCGGGAATTCGAAGGTTGGAGGACTTTGGGACAAAGAAAGCCGGATTAAAATAGGAGAGATTAGAAGGTGGGAAACAGAGAGCCCAACCGACCTTGTGAGGTTTTCTCTTTAATTTCATCATAACGAAGGAGGAGGAGGTTTCCTCAGTAGCAAGCTTTCGCTCTCAGTGTTCACAGGCTCTCCGGATTCTGGAAGGCTTTTTCTTTTCTTCTTTTCGCTTTTTTATTTTGCGTGTTTTTTTCCACTCTCTCCTTTGATCTTTTTCTTCAGAAGAGCAGAATTTACCATACGGACGGTGGTAACCGCTTGTGTTGAGAAGAGCGGTGGAATCGTAGCCAAAAAAGACACTGAGGTCATGGTTGGAGGTTTTATGTTTAAAAAATTCATGATTTTGAAATTTTTAGATCTTAAAAGTTGATATTTTTCTTGACATGTTTGTTTGTTTGTTTGTTAAGGAGAGAAGAATTAAAATAAGATAAAACTTTGAACGTAAGAAAGAGGAGAATAATAAGCAGATTTGTAAAGTTCTGCTCAAAATAAATACTTTTAAGTTTCATGATTGTTGAATATTTTTGAAATTTATAATCCAACAATCAAGCATCTAACACTACAAAATTATGAGTAATACTATTGAGAAAACATAAAACATCATGGATGCAATTTAGATGTGCTGGTTGAACATAAATCCCAACTGATACCCAACCTTTAATGAAGTTTACAGTGGACCTCCAACTAAATTAAAAAGAGTTCGATGGAGTTTGACTTCTTTTTTTTAGAGCCAAAAAAAAAAAAAAAAAAAAGCTACACTCATGTGCCACCATTTACATGCATTATCTTATGCAATAATAATTACGCAAAGTAGGTAATGAACAAAATCAAACACATAAGAGTATGTTTGTAAGTATATTTTATAAACAAAATATTGATCAGATGTGCAGTGAACTTTGTTATTTTGATTAATGATTTGAATGGATCTCTGCAACCCCAAACCCAAAAAAAAAAAAAAAAAAAAAAAAATGTTGGAGGAAGAGGAGGAATGGACTACAACATGCAGTGTGCCATAATTCACCAAAATCCATATCCACTTGAACAGTTGCACTGCAATGCAGCAGCAGGCCAGTGGTCCCAACCAAATGATAGTAGTTCTTTTCTTTTCTTCTTGGTAGAGACCATATGGTAGTTCTTTACGCTAGCATGACTGGTGGTGGAGCCTAGTCCATTGCCCCTGCGGATAACCAGGTGTTTGGGATGCGACCAAACAAATAAGGGTTGCAGTCATGAACAAAAAGCTATCCATCCGCAGCCCCTAAACTTATGGGGATCGTTGCCAGGCTTGTGATAGCTGCTCTGATAGAGATAGCTTGGAGACACTCATATCATGTACTATCATGAGAAGAAAAAAGCAAGCACATGATACTGTAACAGCCATTATTTTATTAAAACAGCTGTTATTTAGTCATCTCATTACTGTTCAGAGAACAAAATCTTGTTTCATGGTGCTTTTATAATACAAAGATGCATTCAGAGTCCGTAAAATTATATCATAAAAAAGTGATGTCAATCAATTATTTTGTTATTAATCAGAGCCTTTTCTTTTTGTTAAGGCCGAATTCTCATGTACTAATAAGTTAAACTATGGAGGCCGAATGCTTAAATAACATGATGCCAAATTCTCATGGCTTCAATTTTTTCTTTATAATACGAAGGAATGAGATTTGAAATTAGGTCCAAATTTTAGGCTCGTATTTGATTCAGTGTCAATAATGTGCATACATAATCCTTTGGAGATCGATGAAAAGTAATCGTATTAGAATAAGACTTGCTAAGAAGCTTGCAGCTTGATTTGCTTTTCAACATGCATCAAAAGTTCTTTAAGATTTTGAAGTAAGTGAAGACCTTTTGAATTATTATTAATTTATGATATAATAGTTATAGAGTCACCTTCAAATATAATAACATGGAAAGATTAAGGTATTGCTTTCAGGCTTTTAAGAAGGCTAGAGGCTATGGCATTGGATGGACACTTGAAAGCTTCGCACTATTTCATTTGAACCTATCCTAGTCTATAACAGTAACTGGCTTAGACTTTTGGACCCAAAATGATCCATGGGTTTATCGATTCTGTGATGGTATTGGCCTGGGTCGCTTCAGCTCATTTATTACAGCTTTGTTTTTGGTTTAGGTCATTCAATTAATTTACAGTCACAATGAATCATCCAATGAAGCCTAGTCTACTAGAACTTTACTTCCTTGCAAGTTGGTCTCAGTTTTGAATTATGTTGTGAATTTAATGGACGTCGATGGTTCACCATATAAGGTGCAAGAATGTGAGACAAGAATATTGAAGGACAGGCAACCCGACTAATGGAAGTTGGCAGTAAGCTAGTGTGACACCTATGAGCCATCATTGTCACTGAGCCTGACTTCCATGAAATAGGGAAGCATTTGCCTAGTGTACCTCTATTATCCACATATATAAACCTTGCACCATGGTGATTAGTGCAAGTATTGTCATGTTAATATTACTCAAGGATTGAAGATTCCCTGTTAAATTATAAGCGCAAGCAAGTTTTGATCCACCAAGAATATAACTAGGTTCGAATGAAATTATTCTTATCCACCATAAAATATGTGCCTAACAATTGCTTTTATAGAGTTCCTTCTTGTATGATTCTAGAGATCTAGCTAGTGTGTGGCTTTTCGCATTGGTTGACCTTTAATTTCATAACTTATTTTTGATGACTTAAAGCATTTGTGCTTTAAGTTAAGTGATAATTTTTATAATAACTAGACATGCCAAATGTAAATATAAAGAGTATCTGTCAACAAATGAAATTTTAGTGGTCACATAAGATATATTTATATATGAATACATATATTGTATTCAAACCAAATCCAATAAACTTTTCCAATTTGGATACAACCTAATTATTTTATCATCTACATCAGCCCCTATGCATACGCAAACATGTATATTTGGTTGCTAAAGAAGCAAGCCAAAGGAAATCAATATGGATAAATTTGGGTGAACAATGAAAGTTGGCTTATTTAGGCATTATATTTCTTGGTCTTATCATTGAAATATAGTCCAATAGCTGGAATCATAATGTGCTGAAGTTGTTGGGATTTCAATTTTCTTTCGCTTTTCTTACAGAAAACACCAAATGGCACCGCACACAGTGACACTAGAGAAGACTTGATTATAGTGGACTCCATAATTATGCCAGTTAAACTTGGAAGATACAAATATCTCCGCCGGCTAGCAAGAATGAGAAGCTTCCACTAGCTCAGACCTATCTCATCAAGTCATCATTGTGCTGCTGGCTTCTTTCAGTTAGCCAGTAGAAGTAGCATAAACTTCAGGAGAAGCCACTGCATATCTCAAATAACGATGGACAATGGAATCTTGTATGCTTGCCTGTGAATGTAGCCATCTTGCTTCCTTTGTTTTGGTGCACTTCATTGGTAATGGGTGCATGCAACATCATGGTGTTGTTTTATATCTGAGGTTGGACTAACAGCTGATCCACTCACTCTTTGGTAACAGCTATGACCAGTAGCATGAGAGGCAAACCAAATTGGGTTCAAGGAGTCAAGGGAATGAACATTTGGATGAGAACAAAAAAGCCATGTTTAGTTTGAACCACAAGCAACCTTAACCACCAAAGATTCGAAGGAGTGCATTAAACTCCAATTGACTTCTTTCAAGAAATCTTAAGCAATGCCGACTAGCTTGCCTTGACAGCAACCCTGGCCAAATATATTATTCCCTCATTATTTTTATATCGTAGCAACGACATGAATAAGTTTATAATATTATGTGCCTTGAGAATATTGATGTTGGAATGACATTAAATTAAAACCATAATGATGCACTGACACCTGGATTGAAAGCAATACTCTTGTGTTGGTTTGACAAGCAGACATTATTCTTAAAAGCAATCCTATCTTTTATCATTCTTGATTTTATCATTAGTATGTTGCCACTCAATCTTAAGGAACTAGCCAACTAGGATGCTTTGCACTTCAAATTATTAGTAAACAAACATGATGCATTCTTGATTAGTTTAGACTTTGGAGATTAGAATATACAATGCCTAGAGGGGCACACTGAAATAAATAAGTACAGGTGTTTGGACTCCCAATCATTGTAAAGCCACATGGTAAGAATGGGCTACAATTTTTTTTAAAAGAAAATGCATCAAAGACTGGCCAAAGACACTGTTCCTCCTAGGCGAGCCTTCTGCTTAACTAGATTTCCAACTTCCCAAAACATTGGTGGCAACTCAAGTGGATCATGTCATGCTAAGTGCTAAGCTATAGCTAACATTATTGGCAAGCTACCCAACTCTGACTTGCCTCAATATAATATGCTAATATTAGATGTTCTAAATCTTGTTAATTAGAAGCTTCAAACATTTCACAAGTTATGTTTCATTTTATTTTTGTTAGTTCCTTTACAGAATATTTTTTATGAAGTTGCATGCTTTGTATCATATTTTCTCCAAATATTTTCGCTTCAGATGACTCCAAAAATGCGTAGATGCTTTGGTCATTAAAATGTAAGGATGAAGCACTAATCATTTCATAAATCTTAAAAATCAAGTTTTGCTATTATTTTGACAAATTTAGATTTATTTTTTGCTTCTGGTCATTCACACGCATAATGCCATTCTTCATAACAATTAAAGCAATTGCATTGTTTTCTAGAAGATGTTTTCTTCTTACATACTTCTTTCCTAATTTTTTAACATAAGTTTTCTTTCTTTTCTTTTAAATCTTCTTCTTACATATGGTTTATATAAGAAATTTCTTTTCTTCCTTTCTTGTGAATCTTTAGTCTTTTTACTAGTTTCACATCCAAAGTCTAGCTGTTCTTCTAGTATATTTTGCCTTCTTAAATTAGATATTGACTAGTATTTTTGAACTTGTTTTACTGCTTGTGGGGTATAATAATGCTCTTTAACTTTGTGTAAGTCTGATTCGCATTCTTATTGTATCTGGTCCACTAGCTGTGATCAGATGGTTATTATATCTAAATGCAAATTTTATTCCAAAGATGACGGTAATTAACTTTTGGAAGTACTGAGATAACCATGCATGCTTTTGAACATGGGTAATCCTTTTGCACCAATATTGGAATTTTTTTTCTGTGTTCGTCTAAATAACAAATATCGCATGGCTTCATTCTTATTAAATTGCCTATGATCATATCTTTCTAATGTTTTTTCTGTGACATTAGAGATCTGAATTCTCTTATACCTTCTTTCTTTATTTTCACAACTATATAGTTCTTTAAAGGCCCGTTTGGTTTATTAAAAAAAGCTCAAAAATAAGATCGAAATCACTTATTCTAATTCTAACTATTTGTGTGGGTGAAATTAGAATCTAAGTCTAAAGTTCTTTCTATACCTATATTAACTTTTCTAGTAGGTACCTTATTAGTGTTGCATTCTTCATATTCATACTTATTCAAATATTGATTTTATACATTCATTTTTATCTAGATTTTATGCTGAAGTCTTTTTTTATTTACTTGCATATCCTCCAAATTCAGTGCTATTTTCTACCTCTTCCTGAGATGCATCATCTTCAAAAGATAACAACTGTAATGATATTTTGGACATATTTATCTCATAATTTTTGTCCTATACTGATGATGAATTTTTGGATTCTATACCTTCAAAAAGTATGTGGAAATATTTTAGACAGAATCCTATGTTGTTCATGGGTCCCCAGAATTTCTTTTGACAAGGCAGAATTATTTTTGATATTGTTCACCTAGATATTCTTGTCCTGGAATTTTTAATACACTTTTGATGATAGACCTCTTTGCTCTTCAGAAATCTTGTTGATCATATTGATTTCATAATTTGTAGCATGGTAGAATATTGATATGAAACATTTTTATTTTTTATTTTTCTAAAATATTTTTTACATCTATTAGTAAATTCTTAGAAGTCTAGTCCAGTATGGTATTGTCTAGCTTAGGAAATATTATATTTACCTATTTTATTTACTATTTGATTACAATATTTATGTAAATTATAAGACATATCTAGATATTTATTCAATAGTCCTACATAAACTCTTTCTTCATTATTTTTTTTAAAAGGCTTAATTCTACATGCTTAATTCTTCTAAAACTTTTCAATACAAAACACTCCGTTGTTCTGCTTAATGTGGTGATATCAATCCACTTCTCACTTGGTCCTACTAGTGGTGATATCAATCCACTTCTCACTTGGTCCTCCTTTCTTTACATCTTAGTGTACTACTTTTAAGCTTTTCAGACGCCAGGCTGTCAAGTGACCTTTAATTGAAGGCTTTAAGCAAACAAACCACCAAAAATTAAACACATACAACAAATCTGTCATGCCTCTATTACCAACTTACAGAATAATTTAAACAATAAAAATCATTTAATAATACAAGTTCTTACTACGCAAGTTATTTTTCTGCACGTAGCCTAATTTCAGGTTAGGCTTGGATTGAGTTTGAATTGGTTTGCCTAATTTCTACCCTAGCTAAAAAACTCAAAGTGTAACATAAAATATTCATCTTTTATTTTATAACATATTATACTTTGTTAAATAAGTTATTTAACTTATTCAGTTACCTTCTTCATCCTTAAATCTATATGGATTTCGGAGTCATCCCATTTTTTTTATTTTTTCTATCTTTAAAATTTGTGAACTTTGTGAATTCAAGAATAAAAAAAGTGATTAAATCTAAATGAATGTAGCCAAATCTATCTCGATATTTAATATGGGTTTGCTATGTTCGCATTTAGTTCTCTAGTTTTTTTTTCTTTTATTTAGAAGCATGAGATGCTAATGCTTAATATGTGATAAACCTAGATTTTGTTGTAGATAAGTATATAGTTCTATGTAGTTCTTTATTTGCTATTACATCGGTCAATTACTTGTGCTTTAGAAAATAAGGTGAAATCCTGAATGGTGGTAAATCAATAGAAGAAACTTGCTGCATAAATGATAAGTCATTATTGCTTATGATGTATCATATTTAATAAATATTCTGTGGAAACTTGTCCCTTGTTGTCCAGCATCTCTAGTGAAATTGAAAACAACTAAGATTGGCTGTAGAGAATAATTATATCTAACATTTTACCAACATCTTTGAGCATCATATTAACTAAACTTAGTTAAATACAAGTTCTATACAAGCAATTTATTCAAAAACTGGTGGTTAGGCATCTAAATTTGATGAGTTATAGTTAAGTGATGCCTGTGGAGGAGCAGTTGGGTGATTATACCAAAAATATTATTCTTAAACTTCATTAAATGCAACTAACATCTACTGATAGTAGAAAGTAAGAGAAAGACAACCTCCTTAATTAACATAAAATAGAAACCCTAAATAAGAAATCAAAACCTTAATTGTGCTCATTAAATTACATATACACGAGGTAATATCAAGCAAGACAAAAGTTGTAGATTTATCTATATCCCTTGATGAAGGAATTATATCAAGTAAGATAACTGCCGTTATCCTCATAATATTGAAGCACTCATTCTCAGTGAATGACATTTTGTATAGAGGATAAATAGTGTAGTCAAAAGCAGGAAACAGGTTACAAATTGGCTAAGAATTGGGAAATCAATGCTTGCCACCTGAGGAATCTAGGGCTTATCAGCTCGCTATCATCTGAATCACCACAACCTATCCTGACCCGCATGGCGCATCTGAATATAATCCAACAAGACAAACATAAAGCAATTTGGTAGATGATGACAACACCGGGTGGGGTTCTCTGTTTCAACAATGGTGTTCCTACATCAACAAGGTTTATGGCGCATTACGTAAGACACAGATAAATATAGAGAATTTAGAAAAAAAAAAAAAAAAATACAACACATATAGAATTAACGTGGTCTAACTACTAATCTATGTTCATGGATGACAAAAAGCAGAAAAATTTTACTATAGAAAAAAAAAAATAAAGTATAGAATATAATAAAAGTTTCTCAAAAAAATCTTAATTTCAATTGCTTTCATCTCACAGTAACTTTCTAAAATACAGTTTTATATAGGGTTTATCGGCCTAAATCTTATGCTACCATCATATATCTTAGAAAATTTTTTTGCTCAGCTAGATCACACGTCGGATCAGACATTTTCTATGCGAATCACACGATACAAAGAGATGAGTGAGAAATAAAGGGTAAATTATCGAAAATCACATGTAAAGTTTAATCCTGCATAGAATAATTAGTAGGAAATAAATAGATTAATACAGATGATCGAATTTAAAATTTAATGACCTAAGCTTTTTAAGCTTAGTTGGATTCTAACTTGTATATGAAGATATAAGGTCTCTTTCTTCCAAATTTTTCAATCTCAAGTGGCCCATATGCATATTCCAATTGTTTCATTTTTGTTCATTTGTTCTTTCTTTCAGAAAGAGATGCCACATAGCCCACGTTAAATTATAGTTAGTTGAGGAAATGCCAATTTTTCTTTACCGTTCATAATTTTCTGGCCTATATACGGATAAGTTGAAAGTCTGCTCAACTCAGGCAAACCGAGCAGCCTATTTTACCTTTTTTTGCTGCTAATTCTTTATGAATCACATGAATTGTTGGGTCACATAATTTGATGAGGAGGCGAAGAAGCTCCATTGTTCTAAGGACCACTGCTTGCAGACGAGTTTGGTTCACCTTCAATCCAATTCAATCCCATGAAAGGAGAAAGATTGGATTAGCAAATCATCATTAATAATAAGTCCCACCATTTCTATTGGTATCCCAAGCCAAAATAAACATAGGATGACCAACCCCATATTGGTAATCCCACGCCACCGCACATATTACATGAATATGGCTTGATGGTCTTCAGATATACGGCTAAAATGCCAAGATAAAGCCAATATTTTATCCAAAACTAAAACTGGAGCAGCCAGTGTGTGGTTCTAGCAGGATGCAAGCCCAAACCTGGCACGAAATTGGAACAGTTCATGAGATCAATGTCATGCCATACCACATGGGAGCAGTGCGAGGAAAAAGTTCCCTAATCGGTTTGGGCCATCTAAAATTTTCTAATGGTTAAATCATATGTTGGAACATCGTATTACCCATCAAAAGAACTACCTTTGCTTCATATAATGAATATGCATTTGCTTCGAATAGGATCAAGAGGAGATAAATTTTGCTGTGGTCATTCTCTTGAAAAAAACAAAAAATTGCTGCAATCATTCTTCCCCAAGACACTTCATCTAAAGGTTGCAAGGCAAGTATCCGGCCCTACCGATTGATAAGGTGCAACCACCAGCAAGCCCTTCAAGTCGTGTGAAGTGACTTTGATGATTCTAGCATAGCATGCCAAAAAAAATAAAAAAAAATGCAAAGGCCTCTTTAATAGACTTTCATGAATCTGATTGTTAATAAAGCATTCTTTGAATCAGAATTTTATTGTGAAGTGAATTATCAAAATGAATATGAATAATAATTGAATTCTGAAGTACCTTGAGACTGAGAGCTATCACAATTTTTATGGCTTCAAATGTAAAAGCCTTCCTATTTCCTGACATCCAGCAGCAGCATATGCAATAATGGCCCATGACTCCAACTTGGGCGCCGCTGCAAGGCTATTGACCAACCTGTGATGCCTTTAGAAGGCTGATTGAAGTTTTAAGGGTGGCTCCAATTCTGGCATCCCTCCATTTACCCACCTTATACTGCGTCAGCTCACCAAACGGCTTTGTGAGCTTTATCAACTCTATATTTATAGCGCTTGCCAACAATCCATGGGCGGTGGAGTTTTGTAACCGTTCAGCTCTGTGAGTTTTGTAACTGAGGCCACGCTGCAACTGCTTTCCCAACAATTTGCCAGTGTAGAACGAGGCACAAACTTTTCAATAGCTTACGGCGGTGGCTGCGCTCCTGCCCAGCTGCTGCAGCCCGGCGTCTTCCTGGCCCCCCTCTCCTTCATGGCGTGCCGAATCTCCGCAGCCTCCGCCGGCCGACCGGCCGCCGCATAAATGCTGCTAAGAAGAACGTAGTAGCCACCTTCACTCGGCTTCAGCTCCATCAGCTTCTCCACGGCCCTTTCCCCCATCTCGACATCCCCGTAGATCCTGCAGGCGCCCAGCAACGCCCCCCAGACCATGTCATTGCTCGGAATTGGCATGCTCTCGATCAGACGATACGCCTCCCCAAGCAGCCCTGCCCGGCCCAGCAAGTCCACCATGCATCCATAGTGCTCCACCCCGGCCTCCACCCCGCCGTAATCCCCCCGCCGCAGCGCCTCGAACACCCTGCGCCCCTCCTCCACCCGGCCCTTGTGAGCGCACGCGCTCAGCACCGAGAGGACCGTCACGCTGTCAGGCCTCACGCCCCCACCACACTCCACCATTTGGTCGAACAGTGCGGTGGCACTGTCGGCGTCCCCGTGGGCAGCGTAGGCCGAGATCATGGAATTCCAAGAGACCAGGCTCCTGCTCTTCGTTTCGTCGAACAGTTGGCGCGCCTTGTGGAGGCAGCCGCACTTGGAGTACATGTGGATGAGGGCGTTCCGGAGGGACACCATCCACCCGAACCCGCGCTCCTCGATGTAGCAATGGACGCGCTCGCCGGCCTCGAGGTCGCCGAGGGCAGCGCAGGCCGAGATCACGCCGACCATGGTCACCTCATCAGGAACCACCGGCATCGCCCGGAAGAGCTCCAGTGCGTCCCGGGGCCGCCGCGCCTGCGAGTACCCGGAGATCATGACCGTCCAGGAGACCACGTCGCGGCGAGGCATCGCGTCGAACACGCGCCGCGCCGCGTCGGGATCGCGCGCCCGGAGGTGGGCGGTGAGGAGGCCGGACCAAGAGACGACGTCCGGGGAGGGCATCTCGTCGAAGACCTGGCGGGACGCGGCAGGGGCGGTGCGGGAGGCGTAGAGGTGAATGAGGGCGTTATGGACATGGACGTGGACTGGGAGCGAGCCCAGGCACCCGAATTTGAGCGCCTGGCCGTGTATTTCGTCGGCAGCCGCGGCGGTGGAGGAGGAGTGGCAGCGAGCGCGGGCTTTGAGGAGGAAGGTGAAGGAGAAGGGGTCGGGGGGAACGGAGAGGCGGCGCATGGAGATGAAGAGGGAGAGGGAGAGGGACGGGGAGGGGGAGTTGGCGTAGCCGCGGATGAGGGTGTTGTAGAAGAAGGTGCCGGCGGTAAGGTGGCGGAGGTGGTGGGAGAAGAGGAGGGAGGCGTAGCGGAGATTGCCGGAGGGGGAGATGGCAGCGAATAGGAGGAGCTTGGCGAGGATGAGGTGGGTGGTGGCGGTGGGGAGGTGGTGAAGGTGGCGGAAAAGGCGGGCGTGGATACGCTTCAGGTGGGGCATGCAGGTGATGGTGTCAGAGAGGGAGAGGAGAGTGGCCGAGATGGCGGCATCCTTGTGGTAGTGGAGGTCGCCGCCTGCGCTCATTACACTTCCGGCTTCCGGCTTCCGGCTTCCGGCTTCCGGCTTGCTTGGACTAGGCCATACCAGAACGAATGTAGTATTTTTACCCCGCAATGTTTCTTTCCGAAATAAAATGGGCGTAACAAAGGACGGTTAAATGCAATGGAAACTTCCAGCATTGAAACCAGGTTCTTTGTACTGGCTGAGGTTCACAGTATATATATATAGTTTTAGAACTAACTCAAAAGTTTCGATCCACTTATAGCCGCAATTTTATTTTATTTTTTTTGTTACAAAGATGAATCCAGCACAGGCAGTGGACGCCGTTCAGGAAATCATTCAATTCATATTAGTAGTTTTGCCTACCTGGCTATGAATTGAAACGTAAGCTAAACGCCCTTCTACTGCTTGCGGAGCTCATGAGCCAGAGTCCCGGGAAGAACACTGAATTGAAACGTAAGCTAAACGCTCTTCTACTGCTTGCGGAGCTCATGAGCCAGAGTCCCGGGAAGAACACTACAATAAAAGGATGGTGGTAGACCACAAGGAAAAAAGCAGGCTGGGAAATTGGAACAAGATAGAGGAATAACCAAATACTTTGGACGAGTACAGAAAACTATTGAACCAACAAAGAACGCTGTCTCAAGTTGGATAAGCGTTGCCGTCAACTCATTGCTCGATTGAGAGAAATAACAACTGCCAGTTACATGAAGAAACGTATGAATAATCTTATTAGTTGCAACTTCTTCTTGTTCCTTCTGAAACCTTGACTCTTTGGGCTCCATCAATATTCAATGATGAGGGATTTGGAGGATCTAGGCTAGAAGGGAATCCAAGCAGCGAAGACCATTACGCAATCCTCCCATCCAGTCTTAGCACCACAATTCAGGTGCTCCACTGCTTACAAGGTTAGATATAAGAAGCATATGTTTGTAATGAGGCCTCATCTCCTTGCATTTCCAGTAATTAATTGGAAGATCCAGACAGGCTGAATGACACAAGTGAAAGCAGATCAGATGCTGATGGGAAGCACATCGAACTTTTAAGTCAGCAGGTTTCGTGTTAAAAAGCCCAGCTTAAAATCTCTTTAGGAGAGCATAATCCAAATGAAGAAGACTACACTGTGCAAATTAAAATACATGCAGTTTTCTGGCCTACTCTTCGAAAGACAAAAAAATTGTTCGGAAGCCCCTCCCACACCCGCCACTACAGTGATGAAATGGCAAATACAATGATCAAAATAGGATCAAAGCAGCTTCTTTCTCTCAAAAAAGGTCTTTAGATGCCATAACTGCAAGCCTGCCACTGATAAGCACACAAGAAGTGAAAGAAAACTTAGCCATGCCATTCTCGAATTGGTCGTTCTGTTCATGTCTTGCATTTCCTCCTCCCTGAAAAATTCAGGAAATAAAATATTCAACACACGCAAATGACAAGCAAGGCTACTCTACATCAGATTAGGACTTTGCAACCTAGACGACAGGAGGGCTAACGATGAAACCAACAAAAGTTTTCAGTACATTTAATATTTTAGATGTAAGTAGATAATTAATGGATTATGATGTAACATATCAAAAACTGCTGACAAGAGAATAATAACCTTTTGAAATTAAAAAAAAAGAAATAACGTACAAAAACCGTTCATCATAGACCACCCTTCTCTTAAGAGGCAAAATAAGAGGGAAGAATAGTTTATAGTTTATGGTTGATCCATAAAATTCCAATCGAACATCCTGGTACACATCTGCGCTCGTTGTTATCTCCTGCATAGACTTGATAATGGCTAGGAGACCTTTTAACCAGTCTGCTTCATTTGGCTCAATGAATTTTTGCTCTGATGAAGAACCTTTTCTTCAAGTTGTTCATGAAAATTTGAAGAGATAATGAAATATCATATGTATTACCTTTCACGAAGATAGTACATTTCATCATGGATTGACTTAATAGTATCCTCCAGTTTCTTCAACTCCAGTTCCATAAGCTACAACAGAAATCATAACACAGGTGAATCAGCACAGATTTCAATCCAGCTTGAAACAAAGTGAACCATGGATTATACTGTTCCCCTTGCATAATAAAGAAATAGGTTTCTCTTCTTAGGACAACAAGAACAAAAAATCAGCAAGCATACTTGCATGACAAGCAGCTTTCATATCCTGTAAAACATCTTCTGGGCAAAAGTAACAAACTCATAAATGAAACACCACATTTTGACAGAGAGAATTCATTGTTCAAGAAGCTTTAAGAATTCAATTTCTTGAATATTAACAATTATGAAAATCCAAGAAGGGTTTTTTAAAAAATCATCCATATAAAATGCAATGGCAATATGTTTAAGTTGTTCATATCATGTAAAATATGCAGGACCAACAAGTTGACAGATACAGAATACTCAACAAAAGAAAGGGCAGATTCCATTGTCCAGCTATTACTGTCAGGAATATGAGAAGATAAAACTGAGTTTGAACACCATATGGCATCTAGAGTCACAAATTCGACAAGATCATTTTTATGTGTTCCCTGGTTAAGGATTAAAAGAAACATCCAGTTTCGTGAAACAACTTCCCTTTCACAAGATCAATTCAACAAACGCATTGTCATCAACATCGTTTGAGCCTTCATCCACCAACAATGTGGCTGTCATTGGAGCAACATTCTTAAAAAAGTTAACATAAAAGGATTGAGTAGATTTCAACATGGCTTTCAGTTACATCTATGCTACCCCACGAAAAGGGAACTCCAATACATTTTCTCCAATTCACTAACTCTTTCAACTCAAGTTTTCTGCTATTCCAATTTCACCCTCATCTCTTCTTTCCTTTCCATTTCTATCCATCTTGATAAAGAATAATAAACATGCTCATTTTCTACAACTTATCCCTCTGAAGAGAGCATTAAAAAGTGTATTAATTTAATCACATTGCAAGCCCACCATTTGGTGCGTCAAATCTTGATCATGCAGTCTAAATTGACGTTCCACATCATGGATCTTGGAACCAGTAAAATTTCTCCATACACCTTTCTCCACAGTACGCAAATTCTTCAGAACACTTAATATAACTTGAGCTTTTTACAAATTCTCCAGAACTCTTAATATAACTTGAGCTTGAGTGGGCACCATTATTCAAATAAACTAGCTTGAAAAGACACATAAAGCGGTCCTCCGATATATAACCCAAATAAAACTCATATGGTAGTGCCTCTGGCAATGAATTTTTCAGAGTTTTCTCAATTAACCATTTCACGGAAACTACCATACTTCCAGACCTATCACCGGCTACATCAGAGGACTTCGTATTTGACTCAGCCACAGCCATAAACAAACCAAAGACACGTTCTGGTTTATTTCGTGATTAGTTTAATGCTTGTCCAGCATATTACCAATACTCTACTTTCGTTTTTCAATCTCTTGATATTTTGTCCTGTTGAACAAGAAGCTTACATGTGATAAGCAATAACCCAAAGGCATGGTTTGTAAACACGAGCTGTTATTCAAGGGATTTTACCAAAGGTCAAACTACTCCATGATAAATAGAATGACTCACCCCCCCCCCCAACAAGGGGGGAAAAAGCACCTATAAAAAGTTATAAGACTCTTAAGTTTATTTACAGAATATTTGAAGAATGGTAAAGGTATGAAGTCTACCCAATAGTGAATGATTTCCTATTCCTCTCCCTTTCCTAAATCTCTTTTTTCTGCACTTTGCACCAGTCAAGCAACTGACTCCCTTCAGTGATCACAGATTAGCAGCCCAGCTCCTCCATAAGGATTAGCTGGAATATGAAAATAGACCTGCAAAGCAGATTGGAGCTGCTGCTGTAGTTAGCCAACCAGCCCCTCCTTTTCCCCTTTAAACCCCCAGGAGTCCACAAAAAGTCACACCGATCCACTAGCTTCACAGCCTATAAAACTCAGCTGATTCTGTTTATTGCAGAGCTGGTCTGAATCCACAACAGCCCCATCAGGTGAACAACTCTACTACACAAACAGTCCCTAACGATCCCTTCTAAGCCTCATCAAACTCTCTCTGAAGTCCCAATATGTTTCTTGTCATGGTTTTAAGAAAACAAGGAGCTCTTCCCTAATACCCATTTAGAGAGGGTGGCCCCTCTTAAAAGAAATGGTGGGATCTAGCTTGTAATTACTGGACCCAAACTTACACAGCTCACTGGCTGATAATGCGATGTAGGTGATGACTTTCTTGGCGTAGGTGCCAAGTGTCTAGATGTCTCCAAGAATTTCGCACTTTGACCTTCAGAAATTTCAGCATGACAAAAGTTCTAGGCAATCAAATTTACAAAATGAAAAAAGCATACAAACTTCAACAGGCTGATTTGTAGCATAAGTTGACAAGCCAAAAGCACTTTTGACAAAAGAAAATTTACATTCATACCATAACAATCTAAAGGAAAAGTTAGGTTAAGACACTGAAGAGTCCAGATCTTCTAGAGTTATACTATTGAGTGGTAATTTAGTTGAGAATCCAAGTGTCATCAATTGTGATATGGTACTTTTTGACAAAACATCACACACACACACACACGATAGAAAAAAAGTGCAAATTGTGGCTACTTATTTGCTAACATAAGAACATTTTCAAGGTGTAATGGATTGCTGTGCTGTGTAATGTCATGCCCACATGTCCAAAAGTGTCAACACTCAGAAACCCAAAACTTGAGGTATCCAGGGCTCATATGACTTCTAAGTTCCAGCGACCAATTCATTAGACACTATCTAATAAGAGATGAGAAAATTTCTTTTACGAACAGCTAGATTCGAATAGGAATATAGTAGCTCAATCAGAATAAAAGCCACATCTATGGATCAAAATTTAAAAATACCATCTCTCAACCAGACTTCATCAGAAGTCTTAGAAGGTTTCTTTCATCACCTTCGTCAAGATATTTTTCATTCTTCTTTTCACATAACTTACATCACTATTGCATCTTACAAGACATAGAAGAATCTGTATATTTTGGCTCATTTTTTGCCCAATGGCCAAGGGCTCCAGCCTTCTGGCTGATGTTTTTAGCTGGAAGGCCGAGGTTTTTGGCTGATCTACTTGTATAGGGTCTTATGCAGGTGTTTGTGGTTTTTCTCTAGTTTTCATGGTTTTGTTGTCAGTTCTCTCAGCACCATCCTATGGCTCCATTTCTCTTCATCACTCCAAGCCTTCATCTGTGAATGTGATATCTCTCATTGACTTCTTCGGTACACCTTGCAGCATAGGTGCAACAAGCCCAAAGGTGTTCCAGATCTATGCATAAGGAAGCATGGAGGCATCTCTATTGAACAAGTTTAACCTCAATTGAAACGAAATTTTCCCCAAGGTTTGGTAGTCGTCATTAAGTATGGAGATCTTTTTAGTGCACGCCTTGCTTATGCTTATCTTCTCTGGCACTAGTGATAAATAAAAGGGCTAGAGCGATAAGGATGGCAATGTTTTAGAGATGTCCCTTTGGATGAGGATGTCGACATCCTCCGCTTGTTTGGAGTCTAGTTGGGTCTAGATCAGGGCCATTAGTCCACTATGCTGTAATGAGCCTTTGGCCTCTGTATTGTTGGCTGTATGCCCCTGCAGCTGGAACTTTGGGTCTGTCACCTGTCCTTTTCCAGTTGCTCAGCCAATGGGCTAAGGTAATAAGGAAGGTCCACTAATATACCTGCTAGCCTGTGTGACCATTTCCGATACCAAAATAATGGTAATAATAAAATAAAAGCCAACAAATTTTCGACAAGTCTAACCAGCAAGAGCCTAAGGCTAAAACTAGCTTGTTGCATGTAAAGTCAGAGATCACAAGTAATGCCAAATCATACTAAACTTTCTTTTCCCTCTCTACCACATACTTTATAACTTTAACCAAGTCAATATGATAACATTCTTTGATCCCCCCCCCCCCTCTTCTTATCATTAAATTTGTTCATTAATTGCCAGAACAGGAAAAAAAACCCCATGTTGCCATTCCTAACACAAAGCAACACTAGCTTCCGCATATTGCCATATCAAAAATCTTCTGCACCATCCAACATCTTGGTTTTATGATAAATGATGTAGATACACCATATGTCCTTTTGTAAAGCAAGAACAAGTGCAAAGCCCACTCGCACTTTTATTGGCAACAGTGTTTGCTAGTCCCCTTGTATACAACTTAAATAATGGAATGATGAAATGCTACCAATCAAAAAGTAGTCAAACCTAATGGCAGCTCGAACAAGGAGAAAGAAGCTTTGATCAAAATCTGCCGATTACTTCAATATGATAATCGTAGAATAAAGAAATTCAAAGCCAAACAGTATTTACATAGGCATTCTAGATTTGAATTGATGGCAAACTTGAGAGGACCCTAAGAAAAAAATGGAACACAGAAAGTTGCATTTGATAGATAAAGAGATTTGGCCTTTTCGGTCAAACATGAAAATATTTTAGAAACTTTTACCATGAAAACTTTAGATTGAGCAGAGATTCTCGCTACCTTTACCTCTGGCTCCATAAAATGAAGTTGCAGCAACGACTAAGGAATATTAGCTCCACCGGTCACAATAGGGGACTTTAAAAACTAAATTGCTTCAAAGATTGGCCTTAGCAGCTACCTTAGATTATAGGGCCTTTGCTCGCTTGATTGGGTATAGGCAAGCTAAAAGGTGGCAACTGCTTGGTTTTCCATTTTGAAGAGATACTGATAGCTTTCTGTATTCAGTCCTATAGAAATGAATTTTGCTACTTTATCAAGTCCTTTATTTTGTAACAATGTTATAGGTGTCTTGCTTGTTTCTGGATTTTTATTTTTCTTAGAGAGAAAATCTACAAGCGTCCTACTTAGTTGAAGAAGCCTATTTAGTAATTCTCATTATACCATAAGCTAAAAAGGGACAAGAAGAGGATATAATCAGTTTTGGGGATAAGTCATTGAATACTACTGTTACTTTCTTTCTAGCTATCTCTTCTTTGTCTTTGATTTGTTTGTTCTCTATTTCACCCAACAATATCATGTAAGTGTGCATGTTCAAGAGTCCTAGTATTCTGCATTAAGAAAAAATAAATTCAGATTTCCTAGAAATTTTCAGATCTAAGATTTTCTTCAGATCCCCATCTATTGTAGGTCTGGTCATTTGGATTGGAGGCACATCACACTTGATGAACTCAACCAATTACAATGGTCTCAAAAATTGGACAGAATCCAATCTAAACTCATGGAATAGAACAAGACAAATTAGACTATCAATTAATTCTCAGTCCCAAGATTCACCAAGAAAGATTGGCACCAATAATAATGAAACACATTCATGGTACAAACTTTTACATGGTGCACCTAAACCTGCAATGAACATTAGATTTCTTTATTTTGATTAATTATAAACAAACTCTAATTTTGCTACTTTTTAGATGTTAGTGCTTTCTCACTCATTTAATTCTTTTGTTTCCTATGCATTGCATGTATCCTCTGCTTGTCAACTAGATAGAGGAGGTCTCAACTTCCACTTCTAAACTCTTTTTTTTATTTTGTAATTTTAATATTTTGTTTGACCACTTCATTAAAAAAGAGCACAAGAACATCTATCTTGAGTCTTTTGAACCTTTTGATAGAATCTTTGTAAAAAGTTAGGCATCACAAGAGCTGTTATCTGGAGACAGAAAAGCCTTGCTTTTCATGATGACTAAGGGACTAGAGGTATCTAGTAAAGGAGATTTCATTCTCAAATCGAACATGAGCCCTTCATGTAGACATCTACCAATAAAATGAACATAGATAGAGGACTCCAAAATACTTATCATTTATCTGAGATTCATATATAAGAAATCTTGCAATATCACCATCCCAAGGACTAAGGTGACAGCATGTCCTAATTCTGCAAATCACCAAAATAATCTTTTGACTTCAACGATATGTTTAACTTAGAACGAAACAATCAGAAACATCAAATAAGTTGCTTACATCAATCCGCCCCTTCTTGGCGACGTTCGTCCAGTCCTTGGCGGCGACGCCGGTCCTCCAGTCGAAATCGAGCGTCACCGTGGTGGGTGGCTTGTGGTCGGGCGTCCAGAAGCAAGCCAGGAAGTCCCCAGCCTCGGTCGCAGTGAAAGCAAAATTCCCAGACTCCACGGTTTCCGCATAGTGGACGTTATTCCCATAGGGCGACGTTACCTGAATGAATCCCAAATTAATAAATAGCACAATTACATTAGATTAGAGGTGGATCTGGGATTGGGAAGAGAAGAGGTTAGGGTTATCATACCCGGACCGTGACGCGGTGGGAGTCGGGGAGGGGGCCGGAGTCGGCGGGGTTGACGACGGAGTACTTGCCGACGGACATGGCCTGGAGCTTGATGTCCTCGGAGATGCACTTGGTGTGGCCCGATTGGAGGTCGAAGCGGAGGGATCGGACGGGCGAGGCCAAGAGAGAGGCCAGCGCCAGGGCCAGCGCCAAGCGGAGACCCGCGGATCCGCCTAATTTTCTTCCTGGCCCCATGAGAGCCCTGAATCCCAACAAGAAACTGAGGAAAAAAAAAAAATCAGACACCTTCTTTTCCTTTGCTTTCTTTTCCTCTCCTCAACTTCTGCGGTCCGATAGGGAGCCGGTGGATGGGGAGACGAGATCGGAGAGGAAAGTCCAATAGCGGGAATTTTGGGCTTCGGCGGTGCCGAGACTCGATCTCCGGACGCCAGCGGAAACGAAGCACGCAAGGGGCGCTGCTTCCTGCCACGCGGACCTGGAGATTTGCTCCCGACGCACGGCGGGCCCGGTTAACCGGAATTGGCCTCAAAGGTTGCGTTTGCTTGGATTTGTCAACCTCGTGCGATTAAAATTAGGTTGGGTTGGGAGCGAAGGGTTGGAGAAAGTGACCAAAATCCAGAGACTTGTAAACCTACCTGATAGGCTGGGAAGGTGCAAAAAGATCTCACCGGATTTTTTTTTTTTTTTTTTTTTCCCCTGCATGCAAAGCTTGCAAGAGGCTCCGTTGACTTGAATCCACCAAACTTTATATTTTATAACTGCTCACGTACCCGTGAATCGCACGGATTGTTTTGAAAAAATTATTTATTACCATGATAAATATAATTACAATATAGGATAGTTATATGGTTTTCAGCACTGAGATATCTTCTCCTCTTTAATACAATCTTCTTATTTCCGCCACTCATTTCCTAATTAATAATATAATTTAGTAAGTAAATCAAAATGAATCATTTGTATATAAAAGGTGCTAAGAAACTTATTGTTATGATTATAAGATAAGATGGATCCTAAGTCCTTTTTAGATGAGACTCACGTATGGGCATGAAGTCTAACCATGGCTTGGCTAATCTTTAGTTAACTTATGCATTATTGTATAGGAGAAATAGTGTGCGTGCACTTAAACAGGGGGGACTAAAAGACACGGCCATAAGAAGATTAGCACCATTCAATGGACCTGAAATTGGGTAGCTAGATGTGCTCAGGGTTCAGTGTAGCAAGGACACTGTTAAAATGAGTGGGAGAAACAATAGGATGCATGTTCCTTCAAATCTTAAGAGCACATTGTATTGCATACCAAAATAATCAATGTATTCATCTGACCATAATCCTAAACTAAGCATTCCCAAACTGGCAAACTTTGATCCACATCTCAATATGAAATCAGCTTGCAAAGTTTCCCAAGAAATTAAAGGAGGTTTCAATCGTGTCCTAGCTTCAAGTTAAACTACGGTTTGCAATTCCAGCCTCCAAAATCCAAACTCATCTTAGCCTTTTTGGTGGATCAATAAATAACTTTTCTTCTACAGCATCTCAAAATTGCGAACAGCCTTTTGGTTGCTCATTGTTTCATCCTAATAAAACGGATCGTGTGCTTTCATGACGGTACTCTTGTGTTCTGAACATGAGATAAGAAAACAACTTTCCTAAAAGCCTCACCACCTGAGCAATCGAATCTTTTGCCCCATGCCTTGTTGGTTTTGAGAATAGGTCGGAAATAGCATTACCATCAGCTTCATCTTTATCATCAATGCTGGTGAAACTCACGTGGTATTATGGTATAAAAATATAGCATGAATCAAATAAATCCAAAGGACGTACTAACCTTGGAAATGACTCCCAATGGTCCTAAAGACACCCTTGCCGCATTGAACAATGGATCTTCTCGCTCCACTCTCACAGCCATAGCCTACCTTTCTGAGCTCACCGCCAGCACCACGAGGATAAGCCCCACAACGTGGCCATGCACCGCCCTGCCCTTCCCCCACAAGGAGCTCTCATGCAACCTCTCGTGGTCACCACCCCACTAATAGTCGCTTCTTTTGCCGGGTTTGGAGATAGCCGGTGATAGGCAGCGATCGAGGAAGAATGGGCAGACGTAGATGAGTAGTGGCAACTGAAGCTGATGAGTGGGTAGATGAGACGAAAAAGGGAGAAGAGAGAATGGGTGATGGAATTCGAGACCGAGGTGACGAAAGAAAAGAAAGCAGAACCAGGGTCATCTGATATGAGAAGCAGACGGAAATTATATAGAATCTGAAACATATGACGACATTGATAATGAAAACTATAAAATGTAAAGAACAAGAGAAAGATAGATTCAAATCGTCGAAATCGACTGATCTTTCAGAGATGGAACTTCTCGTAAAATGAAAGAGAATGACTTGAGGCAGCGAGGCTTCAGATGAAGGTCGTTCAAAAGAGAACGAAAGAGAGGAATTAAAAAGGAAACAAGGAAAGATCCATAGAAAATTTAGGGAAAACTGGATACATGGCTAAAACTTTTGTCATCATCGTTGTTCATTTTATGTATATAGTATATGATGTTAGAAAACATGATTCGAAGTCCAAGAATCCAACATGATTGTCAAAATAGATCCTTAAACTTCTCTTCCATCAATATCTTCTTCTCACAGATAACCGGATCTAAATAAACCTCGTGAAATATTTATCTTGGCTTCCAAAAGAGTGGATTACACAGCACTACGTACTTTATCCTAACTTAAATAGCACTACTTTGTTGTAGCAGCCTGGTTGGCATGCCATGGAAGATGGCAGCTGGGAACTCTTTCTGAGAGTAAGGATGACAATGGAACTCTTAATGGACAAGTGCTGCCAGAAGAGCTTTCCTAGTTACATTTCGAGGTGCATGACTCCAGGTAATGCCTTAAAAGCCTTGCTTTTCCTAATAATTGCATCGTGGGTCCAAAGTTGAAAGCAGCACCATCATGGCTTTCTTGGTTGGATTTGGATTCATGTTTGTCCTTTGCATGCGTAGGGAGCCGAGTGCAACCTCGTTGCTCTTTCCAGTCCTCCTCTCATCCCAAACTTTTTCCATTGATATGTAAAGGCGAGAGTCAGTGATGAACTATAATTATATCATCATCCATAATCTCGGATCCTTTTGCAACAAAACAATCAAGATTTAAATGGCCACTCTAATGATAGAGGGACTTGTTTTCTCAATAAATTTGATAGAGAGCCTTGGCCTCAAATGCATTCATTGAGCTTGGATTTCTCTGACGGAGCTACCAGGAACCTTCAGCATCATAAAGGAAAACAACAGTGATGCTTTTCCTAGCCACTGATGCATCTAAAAGAAGGAGAATAGGAGAAATTTCTGGCAGACAAGGGGGGAGGACGAATCATGAATCCAGGTTCTTAGCACCCGCTCTTAAAGACATCAACTACGCTAGTGGGAGTACCCTCCGTAGGATATGTTATTTGAAAAATCACTGGGGTAAACAGCATCTTCCTTTAAACCGTGTTGTCAAGTTCACAAAGGGGGAAATGAACGAGGCCAGATGGGAGCTTAGTGGAAGGCAAGTGAGACAAGGACTTGGGGGTGTCCACAAGGGTGACTACCGATCTAGAGTGATGGAAAATCTATGGAAGCTTCAGTCTGGCATTCAGGTTATCCTATCCCCATGGCAAACAACCATCATGTTTCTCGCTTCAACCATGAAGCTAATATGGTCAAGTTTTTCACCTTAAATTCTCACCTAGGGTTGTTTGGGGCGGAGGGTATATTTCCGATCCTTGCCTCCATCCTTGCCTCCCACATTCGCTTCTATCCCCGAATGAGAGAGGATTTTTCCTCTTATCCTCACCCCCCCGGTTCATCGTTTCCTGTGAAAAATCCTTAATCTTTTTTTTAAAAAAATTAACAATCAACTTTCACCTCAATTCTATTGTTAAAAAAAAAAAAAAAAATACACATATATTTGAAGACCAAAATCTATTTTAAACTACTAAATATTCAAAATATATTAAAAATTTTAAATTTAAGAGTCTAAATTCAATATTTAACACATAATAAAAGATTTAAATTTATATAATTACATTTGTTATCATGTAAATAATCAAAGACAATATAACCAAAAAAAATAAATGAGAATATATTTGACGAAAGAGAGGCATAAAGGTAATTTTATATTTAAAAAAAAAAAAACTCTAGTCCTCCTTATTCTTGAACCTAGCATATTTTTAAAATTCCTCCTTATCTCCCTTATTTAAGGCTTATTTAGCTAACTATTGGCCAATAGCTTTCTAATATAGCAGCCACTTAAAGATATCCTAACAATTAATCTAAATAGAGCCTTAATCTCTTCAAACCCATTTATCAGGTGGTTCTCAATAGAATTAGATTTTTTCATCCTTAGTTCTAGCTCTATAAAAGTAGAGTCATAATTTGCAAGCCTTAAAAGAATTCATGGATTAAAGGACTTAGCCAATAAAATTTGATTTATCTAAGAATTTTTAGTTCTAGAAGCATGTCCTCTGCAATACTACCATAATTAGCCAATCCCTATTAACTGACAATAACAACGGTAACTCAAAGAACTTGGCCTTGGTAGCAAAGGTGGATCCATATGTTCTTGAGGGCAAGCAATCACCCTCCGCTCCTCAAATTTAAAAACTTATCTAGTTCCAATAAACTTTATTTTCTTTAGCCTTTGATATAATACGAGCCCACTGGCTTTTGGCCTCTCATCCTAATTTCATTCAGCTTGATAGAACAGAATTTATTTTTCTTGATAGCATAAATTCAATGTTAGGAGTATAAGCTTCCGCTATGACTACCTAATACCAAATTACCACATCATGCTCTCATTGGAAGGCAGCAAAAAAAATAAAAATCCCTTAATACTTGTGACAACATTGATGCAGGGCCTAGAGGATCCAGGATGCCAGCATCCATCAAAAGTCTTCTTTGCCAAAGCCTATGCCCAAACTGAAGATTTAAAATCACAACCATTGATCCAAGAGTAAGGACATCAAGATCAATATAAACTTTGTGTTGATCAATACTAGATTTAAGTGTCCTTTTCTGTAAATATTTGTTCTTTTAAATCTTTCATTTCAAGATATTAGCTTTGTAAAAATTTAATGTAGTTCATTTTTACAGCACTTCAATTTGGTTTTATTTTGTTTTACCATCAAAGAGCTCTTAAAATATAAATTAAGCAAACATTATAAATAAATCTGATATTTACTGAATAACTTCTTTTTTCCTAAGTCTTCAACCATTCTTTTTTCTTTTTTTTTTAAGTATCATATAATTTTATGGGTATTTTATTTTCATTCTAATGATTGGTGATTTCGAAAAACTAATTACACTAGTCAAAATTAAACCTTACTTTACTTTTTTTTTGTATACAAAATCATTCTCAATATATACTTAATGCCCGATAAGAAATAATCAGAATGGAAAGATAAATTACAAATATTTTGATTTCAATTGAGAAATAGGGATATTTGCGAGAGGCCGGAGTCCAAGCCGTTGTTTTGCATTTAAAAGCTAAGATCATTGGCTTCATATTAATACTTGGTCTTCTTTAATTTTTAGATGCGGTGGCCATATAGGCGAACCCCTATTCCCCTTATTTCATGCGGTGGACCCCTCTATGTTTGTTGGACGACCCCACAACTTGGTTGGACTAAATTAAAGTTTGAAGGCTCCTTCGAGGCAATTCTTGCTATCGCACCATCTTCAAAATTAAAGGATATGGAGGTTGTCCATCCGGCGAAGGTAACTCGCAAACAGTCATCACCTGCTTTCAAGAAGGAAACTTTTAAGAGTCCTCATCCCATTCGCATTGTTGGTTATCTCACTCTCTTTCCGCGATCATGGTCTCCCACGTCCACCGGGAAGGCAGTGGTCCTGCTGACTGGCTTTGCGACCCCTACTTCAGCATGGGAACGGCAAGATTGGATTTTTTTCCTTTAAATGCTTCCGTTTCACCGCATGGCCTGATTTTGGCACCGCACTGGAGATGGACAGCGCTGGGATCCTCCGCTCCACCCCCGGCAGCAGCAGCAGCAGCAGCAGCAGCACCACCACCACCACCACCACCACCACCTTGGACGCAAGCTGCACCCGGCCAAGGGCAAATAAAAGCTTGGGTGCAGTTAATTGCACTTAAAACATTACCGTCCAAAGGTCTTTCCCGTTTTGCACGCCATATGACCGATAGAGCTTTAAATATGAAAGGGATAACTCACTGAACCCTGCGTCATTAGGATGGAAACAGAGAAGCAAAACGAGACAAAAGTTTGCAGCATGGAGATATAAATATGAAATGGGTACTTAACTGAATCATGGGCCATAGAAGATGGCAACGGAGCAGAGCCGGACAAAAAGTTTGGAGTATGATGGGGATCGTAATCTTCATCTCTATTTTTTTTAAAATAAAATAATTTTCATTCTCATTTTATTCTATTTTAAAGAATTTTAATAAAAACTATAAAATTAAAAATATAACTATTTTTCATATTAATAAAATTAAACATTTATCTTCTAGAATTTATATCTATCATTAAGATAACTAAAAATTAAATTAAATTAAAAACTAAATATTATTTAAATATAAGATAATATAGTATTTAAGTATGGGACTAATGAGATAGGGATGAAACCGGGCAACATATACTTAATTCCATCCTTCTTTCTCATCCGAGGGGCTACATCTCCGTCTTAATTAGACAAGGATGAGACTGGACGGGATGTACTTAATCTTATCCCTCTTTTTCACCCGAAGGTCACATCTTCGTCTTCACAAAAGGTAAAGAATCTTATAGAGTACAATGGGGCAGATCCCCACTATATAAGTTGAAATTATCATTGACTCATATTTTAATATCCTTCTAAATTTTTGTTTTCTTTTTGAAACATACAAATAGTAGTAGTTTAAGATATATTTGATTTTTGAAAACTTTTCTATTTTTTATTTCCATTTTCATAAAAATTAAAGAATACCTAGTAAAATGTGTTTAATGATTGAAAATGGAAAATAGCTTTTTTTAAAAAAACATAACTCTTATACAACAGAAAATTAAAAATAATTTAAAAATATTTTTTTCTTGTTTTCTTTAAAAAAAAAGAAAATAAAAGTTAGAAAAACTTAAAAATATAGAAGTAAACAATATTTTCTTTTAACTTTTTAGACCCATCATTTTAAAAGTATTGTTTATAATAAAAATAAAAAAATAAAAACATAAATTTTTTCACTTATCAACTTATTTCTTTTAGAGATCAAAAAATAGAAAATTAAAATTATTTTTATAAAAAAGAAAATAAAAATAAAAAAATATTAAAAAAAAAATCAAACGCAGTCTTATTTTTTTCCTTACAGGATCTTCTTTCTTTTTTTCTTTTTTTCTTTTTTCTCTTTTCCCATTCCATATGCTTTACAATTTCTCATAGAAATCATTTTCAAAAAAAACTTGTATTGCATCTGGCTAAGCAGCAAAACCTAATGAATGAAAATTTAACATATTGTAATCAAATATCAATTAAACTACTTAACAAGAATTAGTAAATTCCAAAAAAAAAAAAAGAATCTAGTAGTTTTAATTATAAGCCACAAGTCAAAAACTTCATCTTAGTCACCTTTGCATACTTGATGATTTTTATGATATTATTAGATTTTTTGTTTCAATATTTGAAGTAATCATTTGTTTCATTAAATCTGATATCTTAAAACTACAGAGGGTAAAAAACATATTTGACATGTTGAACAATTTAATCAGTTAATAAATTTTTTTAATTTCTAATTTAGATATATACCATAAACTTTCGAAGGGGCAAGGATAAGGGTCTCTTGCCTTAGCTTATCAGCCATGCTCTCTCTCTTCCCTTTGCTGGAGAAAGAGATGGAAGGAGAGAGCATCTTTGCAAGGCAATATTGTTTAAAGGAACTCAGATATCATGTTTTGATCAATAAATTAAATTAACTTTGATCGATTGATGGGTCAACCTATGAACAATTATGATAAATAAATTGTATCAAAATAAATCTTAATTATTTAATGATTGCTTCCATATGGTTGAGTCCATTGGAGCAGTTGGCACCTGGAATTTTATACACTAGTGGATTCCGTAATTGCCTCAGGACTGAGCAGCCCGGAATTTTATTTTTAGTAGAACAGTATCGTAGAGTCAGAGATATATATATATATATATATATTTTATAGAAAGTATGGGGTCCAACAATTAAGTAGTAGAAAGAATAAACAAAAGTGAACCAGCACCCTTCCAAAGTAAATGAAAGGATTGTTAGTTTTTTTTTGGGTCAAACACAAACAACATTACACTATTTTAATGTATATATAAAGCATAAAAATAAAAAAATAAAATATTAAGAAGAGCCTAAAAAAGTGAAAAAGAAGGAGTTGCAAAAGAAATATTTAAGTAATAAATAATATGCGTAATCCTCTTTAAATATGTGAATAGCTTTGAAAGCAAGAGATGAGAATAATTTTTAAATATTCTAAATTAAAAATCAATCTTCCAACACTGGATTATAAATCTATTTGAGAATAATTTTTGAATTACTTTTCAATAAAATGTGTGAAGCTTGGAATGCGATAATGATGCAAATCAATTAATTTCATACTGCTTATAATTTAGTCATAATGGTACTAGCATCAACCTTCATCTAAGCTTCATATGATAGTGAGTAGAATAGAGCTACAGAGAATCGGATAGCTTGCATCTAAGCTCGGTCCTAATAAAATTATGATCTAGGGCCATGGATGACATAAGCTCCCTTTCATAGATTAGATTTTTTGTTGCCATCAAAATTTATCTATCAAGAGAGTAAATGAGCATAGAATGATGCATTAATTATACAATGGAAACCATATGTTTCCTTTGTTATCAAACAAATGTTTCAAGTTATGTTTGGAGAGAGAGGCTTTTCAAATAGTAATATTCCCAAGAATGCTCACTAAAAAATCTATCACTTCCCGCTTTTTCTAGATAAAGTATACAATATAAGTTATGGGGGTGGCAGAGTTAGTTTAGAAGTCGTTCATATATCCATATTTATCTTCATTTGGTAATTCATTTGATTATTATTTCAAAGGGCAAAGAAAGTAAAAAGCCGGATTAAACAGGTAAATATTATTTCTTGCATGTTTATAATATTTATATTGTTTTTCTCACATCTATATTTTAAATATTTATATTATTTTTCTATTGTTTTCCTTTTCATCTTTTATTATTCTATTTAATGATATTAAAGAAAACACGAATGTTCTTGATCTAAATAAAATCATTGCAAAATTGTTTGATTGTTTGCCCCTCTCACAAGTGAATTCATGGCTCCATTGGTTAGTAAGTGTTACGGTAAAAGTATTTATGTAAAGTATTTATGAGTGAATGACATAATAAACCATAAGGTCGTCATCTAAAGTTTAGCAAGAAACAATATCTCGACTCAATTTTTCCACCCCTATCACCATCAGCTAGTCCTTTCGTTTTTATTTTTTGTTTTTTTGTTTTTTTTTAAAGGTTCTAGTCGCACGGTGATTATGTCACATGAAGGCTTTTTCTCTTCCGTACTTTATTTATTTATTTTTTTAACAGTTGATCAGTTGCGTACCCCGCTGTTCGCCTCTTTGAAAGGCAATGGGGGAGTCAGGCCTGTCTTCAGAGCTTGGAACACTTAGTAATGGTAGGGTTCAAGCGTGCACTATTTTTCCTCAGAAGACAAAATAATTCTATAAAACAAAGAGATCAAACGTAAAGGCGGAAATAGATCCATAGATAATGTGATGATAATGGAGGAATTCGACGCGAGTGGAGTAGAGTGAGGCTCCTAGGCTGAACTGACCACGCCCCACACCAATTGTCACAGAAACTACTAACGATTCACTCCAGGCAGAAGGGGCTCCATCAAGGGAGTTGGGGAAGAAGAAGCGGTCCTTCTCCTGCCACAACCACCTCCATTTACCAGCAATTCCAGCGAGAGAGCACCAAGTACGTCAGCCCAGACCGAGAAGAAGCCATAGAACCACCCAACGTTGTAGATAAAGATGAAGGCCGCCGGAGTGGACTCCGAGCACCCCAAACTTGTGAAGAAACCCCGGCACCACCGGCAGCAGGCTTACCACAAACCGTCACCATCGCCGCCACGTTGTACCCGTGGCAGTAGTACAAACACGTCGGGGCCTCGCGGAGTAGAGCTCGTCGACGTCAAGGATCGTCACGGCGGAGGACGTAGTAGTCGGACAGGAGGACGCCAGCGAGGGGGCCCATGATGGCGGAGTACCCGACGGGCAATGTGTGAACGAAGCTGTCGGGTGAGCTGTGGATCCTCCACGGCTGAAAGGCGATGCCGAGGAGCGCGGTGAGGAGCGCGCCGGACTTGAAGTTGAACGTGGAGGGGCTGAGGCTGACCAGCGCGTTGGCCGGAGCAACGACGTTTGCCGGGATGTTGGTGGTCAAGATAGCTAGGGTGATACCTGGGATGGCGAGAATTTTGGCGAAAGCGCCGCTGATATGGCTGAGGAGCTTGATGGGGTCGGAGATGAGGCTGCCGAAGATGGTTGCAGGTGGCGGAGGTAGCGGCGAGGCCGACGAAGGCGAAGGAGCCCATGAAGAGGGGAGCCCCAGTTGGCCGAGAACCTGGTCGGCCTGGCTTCGGGCATAGCGCGAGAAGTCGGAGATGCTCAGCGCCACGGCGGCCCAGCTGCCGACGTTGGCAGTTAGAGAAGGGGAAGAAGAGGGCCCAGAACTGGGGCCAGGTGAGCCGCGGGGGCTGGGACAGCATGGGGCCGAAAACCGCCGGCCCGGACGTAGGCCCAGGCGAGGAGAAGACCGGCGAGGAAGACCAGGACCGGTGCCGAGTACTTCTCGAGCTGGCGGATACCCCGCATTCCTCTCCATACGACGGCCAACTGGGCGAGACAGAAGAGAAGGAAGCAAGCGAGCTCCAAGGGGAGGTGGCGAGCGAGTGGAGGGGACGGGAAAGGGAGGAAGAGCGGAGGGAGGCGGGGAGGAGGAGAAAGAGGGCCTGGCCGCCGATCCAGGACTCCGGCATGCCGAACCAACCGCAGGCGACGAGGGCGCGGAGGAGGGCGGGGACGTGGGCGCCGCGGACGTGCCCGAAGGCGGCGCGCGGGCGAGGACGGGGAAGGGGACGCCAGCGGCGCGTGCCTGGGGCTGCGGCAAGGAGGAGGGGGAGGGAGGGAGGATGGCCTTGGCGGCGACGACGGCGGCGATGCCCTGCCACCAGGCCATGCCCTCCTCCGCAGGCTGCCGGCGATGTGGTAGGACGGCACGCCGATTACCAGCCCCCACCCAGAGGCCAGCCATGTCCCACGCCGTGGCCGTGCGCTGGTGGGGGGTGCCAGGCGCAGATCCCGGCTGCCGGCCGCCAGAGCCCCCGGTTCTTCCTGTGCCGGCCGTCATGATGGCCGGCCGGCGAGGGGGAGTTGGGCAAAATTAAGGGAGGGAGACGAGAGGGAGCAGTGGCATGGAAAGAGGGTGGATGCTGGAGGCAGGGAAGGCATCGATTGCGCTGCTATTAAGGATGAATTAGAGAAGGGTTATTTGGGCCGTTCGGCTTCCACTTACCACTTCCCGAAAAGGAGAATATACCGTCGGTGGTTGATTAAGTAGCAAATTGAACGACAATTCATCGAAAAATTAAAGATGCTGGGACTGTACATTTTCATCGTTTTAAAAATCAATTAATAAGAACAGATGCCTAAGAAGCTTTATTTTTTAAGCACTGGGCCTCCCTTATATTGTTATAAAACAAATAGAGCATGCACCATCGATGGAGCACATGGAAGCATGAAATGAAATTATTACAGCGGAAGCGACACGGGAGATTTGAATTATTTATCAAGCGAGTCAGGGAAGGGGTTTGAGTGCCGCGTCTTCATTTGCTTTATGCATGGGTGCCAACGCATGCGCATCGCTTCATTGTCAGGATCTACGAGGAGAAACCACGCTCATTGGATTGTAAATACGGTGGCAGTAGATGGCAATTCATGTCATTAAAAAGTACAATAATAAGTAGGTTATTTTTAATCCCACCCATTTATTAATTACATCATCAATATAGATTCAAACCCATTTTATATATTATGTAGGTTATAGAAAATGATCTGTATAATCACATTTAGTAGACATATTGAATTAGTATTGATCTGAATGTATGATCCATTTTTCAACTTGTATAATATAAAATTAAATTTTTTAGTTCATCTTACTAGTATAACATATGTGACGCCATTATTACTATGTTTAATTATAAAATAATTATATATTTATAATAATCATAATTAAAGCACAAATAAAAATAATGATATCGGAGATAATAATGCCGATAGTTTAAAATTAAAGAGTGAAATTAACTTTAATAAATTAACTATCATGACATAT